>BPLS01000203.1:280890-343379 GCA_019656275.1 Rhododendron kiyosumense | reverse complement strand
TTTAAAGACAAAATTTGATTATGTCTCTTTAGAATAATATGATCAAAATAATAAGATCTTTACACCCATTCAAACGGATTAAAAATTGGAGTACTTAATTTTTTGAGATCATTTATATATTAAAAAATATAGTTAAAAAGTGGTCTATTGAGGCTCCGTTCAGCTTAAGTCAAGTGGCCTTTTTTTTTGCCTTTATTCAAATTTTTTTTCGTATTTGTTAGTTTGTCGTTAATTTTTAGGAGATTATTGTATCGTCATGACAAGAGGATTCTAAAAAGTAAAAAATTATGAACAAAATCAAATTTTTTTTGAATAAAGACGAAAAAATTGACTTATTGGCTTATTAATTGGGACCCGGGGCTCTGTTGCCCGCATGGGCACAGTAGCCCTTGCCCAGGCTCCAAACGGCGCTGTTTACTTTAAAAAAAAATTCAAACTATCAATTTGTAATCCTATGGAGCAGAAACGTAATTATGAGAGTTTTAAAGACAAAATTTGATTATGTCTCTTTAGAATAATATGATCAAAATAATATGATCTTCACACCCGTTCAAACGTATTAAAAATTGGAGCATTTAATTTTTTAACTATATTTTTTAATATATAAATGGTCTCAAAAAATTAAGTGCTCCAATTTTTAATCCGTTTGAATGGGTGTGAAGATCTTATTATTTTGATCATATTATTCTAAAGAGACATAATCAAATTTTGTCTTTAAAGCTCTCATAATCACGTTTCTGCTCCATAGGATTACAAGTTGATAGTTTGAATTTTTTTTAACGCAAACGGCGCCACCTTTTCCGTTTGATATGGATGGAGAGTTAACAGAACACTAACACTGTCCCATATGGATAGTTAGAGGGTCCATAATGTTGGGTTTTATAGTTTGAGGGGGTTAAGTAAAAAAGCGGGTAAGTTGAAAGGGGTTTAGTGTAATTTACTCTATTTTCTTTTCTTTTTGTTTCTTCTTTCATCCTTAAGCTTCAAAAAGGACATTTGTCTTTTAGGGTCCCGTTCTCTTGAACCTAACTTAAGCTTAATTTAAACCTGAAAGTTGTTTTTATTTGAATTTTTTTCACATTTGTTAATTTTGCACCAAAATTGTGTATTATTGATTTGTCTGGGCGAAAGAAATTGGAAAAATAATTTTTTTACTCAAATATTTTGAAAAATAACTACTTTCAAAATATAATCAAGTTCAAAGAAAAAATTATTCAATACTCCCGATGTATATTTTTTTATTTTTTATTTATTTTATTTTTATCCAAATATTTTAAAAAATAACTAATTTCAAAATAGAATCAAATTCAAAAGAAAAAATTATTCAATACTTCCTGCGCATACTTTCTCATTTTACATGATACGAGAGACCCACAAGAGACAAGGGAGGAGGGTAATATTGGAAAAGGAGCGTGGGGTCGGGAGGGGTGTGGTGTCGTGGGTGGAAAAAGCAATTTACTATTAATAATTACCCGGTCAAAAGGATGGTACGGAATAATTACTGGATTTGACAACCACAGGTGTTCTACAGCACGACTAGTACTTGAAAGTTATACTTTCCCTCTTCAACCCACATCACGTGCATTCTCCCCTTATCGATCTCTTTCACCTAAGATTCTCTTTAGGAAAGTCCAAACGTTCAACAACTGGTATAACTTTATTACCATAACCGAACAAGACCAGGTTTCTACTTTTACTCTCTTCCCACTTTCCCAAACCCCACTGAATCTTCTCCACTCCCCCATCAATATCCGAAACCACAAATTCAAGAACCAATTAAGAAAAAAACACAGACCAAGAATCAATCAAGAAAATTCCCTCAAACCCACCCATGGATATCTCCTTGGGCAGCGACGTTGAAATCTGCAGCAACGAAGACGGGTTCCTGGGTTCCTACTACGCGGCCAAGGTGATTTCGAAAGCGGGCAAAGCAAGATTCAGGGTCGAGTACGCGACCCTTCTGGCAAACGACCAGAAGTCGCCATTGAAGGAGGTGGTTCGAGCTTCTGATCTGAGGCCGGAGCCTCCGAAGATTGGGGCTTCTAGTTTCAACGTGTTGGACAAGGTGGACGCGTACGATCTTGATGGGTGGTGGGTGGGTCGGGTTACCGGGAGGAAAGACGGGTCCAGGTACGTAGTGCACTTCGAGTGCTCCGGGGATGAGTACGTTTACCCTGTTTCTGCTCTGAGGGTTCATCAGGAGTACGAGAATGGGCAGTGGGTCCCTTCTCAGCAGAATGCCTGGACACACCGGACACAGGCCTTCTGCAGGAATGGGTTCCGCAACGTGCGGACCCCGTTGTAGGATCACGAAATCTGTGTCCGGATATCTCTGTCTGCCTAGTATGTATAGGATGTTGACAGGGTAATGACCGACGATAGACCAGGATTTCTCTACTCTACTCGGTCCATGAATACGGCCTTCCATGGGCCGAGCAAGAGGATTAAACGGGCAACCCGCCCTCTGAGTTCTGACGTTCTGTTACGTGTGCTGGTATATACTACATTTTTCCAATTTCAAGTTTTGTTTTTGTAGGGATTTATGTGTGTGTGTCTCTGTTATTGTTGTGGGTTTGTACTGGTAGTTATGATTGTAATATATATGTAGAATACTGGAGTGGCTGTTTAAGCTTTTAAATCTTTGGTTTGTTTGTTTATGAATTCAGAAATATTGGCGAATTAATGGGAAAGAGCCAAACTTGTTAGAGGGACGAGGACTCAATACAAAAACACAAGCTTGGCTCTTTCAATTCTCATTGTATCTCCATCTCTCTGTGACTTTAGGGGGAGGAAGACGAAGTATAAAGATCAAGGTTCTAAATTACGGTATCGAGACGTAATATTCGGTGTATAATGGTATCGGGAGAATCGAAGGATATGTAACAGAAATTGGTTGTAGTGGTCGTGAATTTTTTAAAATCATTTTTGCCGAAATAAATTTGAAGTATGCTAACGGTCGTTATGCACCGTTTGAAATGGAAAAAGACTGATACATAATGGGAATCAGCCGATAACCATGCCATTGATGTTTCATCTCATGGTTTTTGAGGCATGACATGGTTTTTTTTTTTCAGCCGATAAACCATGCCATCGATAACCATGCCATTGATGTTTCATCTCATGGTTTTTGAGGCATGACATGGTTTTTTTTTTTTTTTTTCAGCCGATAACCATGCCATCGATGTTTCATCTAATGGTTATCAAGGCATGACATGGTTATCAGCCATGTTGATCAAAAGTACTTTGTATTTGTGGACCAAAAATCAACTGTAAAAAGTCGACTGATCTTGAATCTTCTTGCATTCGTATCAATAAACTTAAATGAAACAAGCTGGTCATGACAAAATTATTTATGAAAAATGACAGAAAGGCATATAAAATTATATTGTAAATGACACATACTGCACACAGAACGAAAGTCTAAAAAGCAGGCGATATTGAACTTGTCATTCTCATTAATAGTATCTTGAATATCTCGATACGTATAACAGTGGTGGGCAAATATATATAAGAAGAAGAAGTCATTTAATGAAAATCAAATCGGCAAATTAAATGCCTATTATAGTAGTAAGTTACTACTACTATAGTAATTAACCCTCCTCGTTGTTCTTCTTCTTCATCTTCTTTCTCCACTCAAGCCAGTTTAATTTCTGGGATTAGTATTGAATCTCATCTTTGGGTTTAGATCACCCGCCTTGCTCCACGCCTTACCGCAGTTGTGCAGGCCTTCGTTATCCAAGAAATACATTGGCTTTTGGATCTCGAGCGTATTGTTGTCTACTTTGGCATTATAATTGGCGACGGTGATCCTTGCACTTCTAAATCCGGGCGCTTTCACGTTACATCGAGGGTCACGACTGCCGACGGCCCTCACCTGTGTTTTTTTTTGGTTGTTGATTGGCGAAGAAATTAGTACCGAAAGAGAGAAGGAAAGAAGAAGTAGATAAAAAAGTACAAGAGTTTCACCCCCCCTATGGCTTCGCCTTCACCTCACTCACCATGCATAAGTCATCGTAGTGACCATCCTCGACGTATGCTGTGAAGAGGCCGCTGCTGTCCGATAGGGCAGGCTTGACGAACGTCACCGTCCCGTTTTTACGACTTCTGCATTTGACTTCGAAATCAGCGCCTGCAAAACAACAATATACCGAACCATAGGGTTTTAAGTTTCGTGAATTCGGGAACACCTTTGTTCTTAGGTAATTTTGATCATACAGCGTTTTCATGCAAAAATGAATGACCGGATATTTTTTCATTCTTTTGTCCCTCGTCCTATCATAATCGGATGAAATATTGATTAAAAGTTTTAATTGGTACTAATACTTTTATATGCGATATGAATCTTGTTTGATAGATATCAATGAGCTCTCTTTTAAATAAAGTTTTTAAAATCCCCTATAATATTATAGATTGCAATATATAACTAATTGAAAAATGACACAAACCCTCAAAAAGAACTAAAGTATCAGGACGGAAGGAGTATGCTTTTCAAATGAAATCAAGACTTGCTGTGATCGACAGTAATGCACCCCGGTGTAGTGCACGTGTAGTGCGGAACACGGACCATTGATCTCATCAATCAACGGTTGCGATGTGTTTTTAATCTCAGATCCGTAATAAAAATATCTTTTATCAGTAAAAGATTATTTTAAATATGTACCGTTGATTGATGGGATCGATAGTTGTGCACCGCCCTATACATGCGCTACACGGCCTGGGATGCACTGCAGCACTACGTCCACATCTGTGGGTATGTAATGTATGTACACCCAAATGTCTTCAACCGTAAACACCTATGCGATAAACAATTATACATACCTGGCGACGGCTTGATATAGGTCCCCGTGATATGGGTCCCCGTGGAACTCGCTATGCATGTGGCACAAGTGACATAGCCTAGGACCTTGTACTTTCTTACCGGATTGAATTTGCCCTTAAACTTCCCGTTGGATGTATAGATAGAGCCTACATTGGAGCCTTGGACATTGCCGGCTATGGCCAAGACGCCGAGGGCGAACGCGATGAGGGCTACCGCCTTTGCCATTTTGGTTAGGCTTGGTGTGTGGTATACCAATAAGGGATGTTCCCTTTATATAGAGAGGGCCGGGGGGTTGAGAGAGTTCTGGAGAAAAATGTGGTCAGCCATTGAATTTTTGTAAGGTAAATCTTCTATTTGTCATATGTAGGGAGGAGAGAGAGAGACTCTTGTTCAACGATTTTTGTTTTGGGTACAAGAGGACAGCGAATATGCCCTAAATTACCAAAACACCCAAAACGAAACAAAAACGAAGAGAGCCTAGATATGCCCTAAATTAGCTGTGATGAATTGAAACACAAGGTGTCAACGACTTTTGAAATGAAATCTGAAGTAGGGACGAAGAAGAACGGACAGTAAAAAGAATTGGAAGTGTCTCCTTTCCTTCCATATTTTTTTTTTTTTTTGAAAACTTTCCTTCCATATTTCATATTGCTGTAAAAGCTCTCTCTCTCTCTCTCTCTCTCTCTCTCACACACATTAGATTCCAATGAATCTCGTCTTCTAGGTATTCCTATCACGACTTCCACTGAAAACACACATAAAATTCTCCATCAATGCAATACCTTTTTTCAATTGCTGAATCGAGAAATCAGGTGAATCGACTTGTGTTTGGGTGAAATTGAAATTGAACCCATCGTTGTTCATGAGATGAAAATCGCTCAAGACGTCGAAATCGGTGGGCATGAATTAGGTGCGACTCGAATTGCTCAAGGAGTGGGAAAGAGGTGGGAATTTGGGAAGCAAAGTAATCAAAAATAAAAAGTGGAGGAATATTGGATCTTTAAGAAGAGTCATATGTTCTTTGTGTAGTTAGGAGATGAGGGTCTTGGGTGGTCAGGCTGGTATACGCAAGTCTCTATTAGCTCTGTACTTTGTATTATGAGTTAATAAAATCTATCTTTTTGTTGATAAAAAAAGAAGAAGAGTCATATGTACGTTCTTGCGTTTGGTGTTTTTTTCCTTCTTTTTTGATATTTTTTTTAGTTTTTAACTTGTTTAATCTTTGAACCACTTGAATTAGGTGTGGTTAAGGTCTTTAATTTGTTTCATTGGGTGTGGTTTAGTCTTTAATTTGTTTGTGTTGATGAGTTTTTTTTCCCAAATCAAGTCATGTCATCGTCTGACTTTCCCATTAACGGAGAAAATAATCCACCTCAGAAAATTTGTCAACAATTTAACGGAGTTAGACGACATGAGCCTAATTGAATAACGGTTCATTAGTTTACATATATAATTGGAGTTTAACAAAGTTTTGGTGTCTATTGTATTTTGAAATTTTCCCATGTAGAATACTGGAGTTTCTGTGTAAGCTTAAATGATGGTTTGTTTGTTTATGAATTCAGAAATATTGGCGAATTCATGGGAAAGAGCCAAACTTGTTAGAGGAATGAGGACTCAATATATATAAAACACAAGCTTGGCTCTTTCAATTCTCATTATCAGAATGCTCCAATGGAAAGCATCTTCCTGACCAGGCCTTGCTCTCAAATCTAAAAAAAGGGCTTAGCTTTGTTCCAGGCCTGAAAACAAGTATTTCAGGTCTTAATAATTCTCTTTCTACATAAAAACCTACCAAAAGCAAAAGAAATTTCGGCTGTGCAGAATCCCCAGACCTCTTGAGTTGCTAGTGAGCTGTTTGAATGCCTAGATAGTTATTGAAAAGAAAACCTTGGGCCCACCAAGGTTAAAGGCAGAAGTTTTTCTAGGCCTTTCAGCCATTATATTGGCTTTTGAGTCCCTTTTGAGGACTCACTTGCTTTAACTTCAGTCACCAAGCCTGGTTGAGCAGCTTCTAAGTTACTTGAATGATGTTAGAGAGAATCTTTTAGGCCTTTGAGCTGCTTGGGCTGTTTTCATGCATGGCTGACATGTGTCCCAAGCCTTGCTCCATTCTGAAGGATGCTGGCCATTCAAGCCTTGAGCTGCTTGTGAGCAGCTTGCTTTCCAAGCATGACTAAGTAGCTTGTGGCCTTCTTGACTTCTTCATTTTCAAGCCTGAATAAATCTGAAAAATTGGGCCCAAACCTGAAAAATGAATCTTGGCCTTATTGGGCTAAATATGCCTGAAAAACTAGTCTGGGCTTTAATTAGTTGGGCCAAGGCCTGAAAATGGGCACATATATGAAAATCAATTTGGGCCTTGACTAATTAGGCCATGCTCGAAATATTAATGCAGCCCATTAATCCCTTTCAGCCCTTCCAAATCCAATTTGGCCAAATTGTGGCCACTCTAAATTCTACAAAAGACCCAATTCAATCAAGGCTTAGTTCTACCAAGTCCCAAAACCATTAATCCATTAACAAATTCTTTTTTAGAATTTGGCCAAAATGGGTGTAAACAATCTCGATCTCTTTGTGGGAGGAAGAGGAAGTATTAGATCAAGGTTTTAAATTATGTTATCAATACACATAACAGTAACTTTCACTGTATAATGGTATCAAGCGTAACAAAAAGATATATGTAACAAGAATTGGTTGTAGTGGTCGTGAATTTTTAAATCATTCTTCCGATGATTTTTTTTTAAAGAATGCTAACGGTCGAGTATGGGCTGTTTGAAACGAAAACGAACTGATACATAACGTGAATCAGCTGATAACCATGCGACGTTTTATCTCATGGTTGTTGAGACATTGACATGGTTTTCGGCCGATAACCATGTCGATGTCTTAGTACAAAGTACTAAAAACAACTTTTAGTACTTGTGGACCAAAAATCAACCGTAAAAAGTCGACTGATCGATCTTGAGAAGTTCCATTTCAATCTTCTTGCCTTCGAATTACTAACAAACTTAAAGAAACAAGCCTCATCATAAAACACAACTGATATTGAACTTGTCATTCTCATTAATTAATATTTTGAATTTCTCAATATATGTAAGAGCTGTTGGCAAATATGTAAGAAGAAGAAGCCATTGTATGAAAATCAACTCGGCAAATTAAATGCCTATAGAGTAGTAGTAGTAACATTAATCAGTCACTACTACTATATATAGTAACCCTCCTCGTTGTTGTTGTTGTTCTTCTTCATCTTCTTTCTCCACTCAAGCCAGTTTAGTCGCCGGGATTTGATCAGCCCAAGCCAGTGTAATCGCCGGGACTAGATTGCCGCTCTTGCTCCGCACCTTACGGCAGTTGGGAAGGGCTTCATTATTCAAGAACCCCAGCGGCTTTTTGACGTAGAGGGTGCTGGCGCCGTTTTCTTTATAATTACCGAGGGTGATCCTTATGCTTCTGAATCCGGGCACTTTCACGTTGCATCGAGGGTCAGGACTGGCGACGATGCTCACCTTTTTTATGTCAAGAAATTAGTATACGTCGATAATTGTAGTGGTAAAATATTATGGAAAGAGAGGAGGGAAAGAAAAATTAAACAAATTCAAGAATTTCACCCTCACCATGCACAAGTCATCCTGGTGACCATCCTCCACATACGTTCTCCAAAACCCGCCGTCGTCCACTAAGACAGGCTGGATAAGCGTTACTGTCCCGTTCTTACGACTTCTGCATTTGATTTCTAACTCACCATCTGCAAAGTGCAAACAATTTGGTCATGCGAGCAGTGTTTTCATACAAACAAGAACCCAAGATGTTGCGGGCTAGCTGGAGTTGCGATTTATTTTCAAGAAAATTCATGCCATGTTGATACGTTTTTTCAAATGAAAATCAAGACTTGTTGTGATTAATTGATCGACATATTACTACCAATTTAATTTGTCAGACACATCCGATGGTTTCTAATGCAGCAGTAAGGTAAAAATAATAAAGTTGCTTCTTTCTCTAACAACTTAAGTTTTTAGACGTGTTAATGGTCAATAATATAATAATATATAACATCTATCTATGCGATGAACAATTATACGTACTTCCCAACCGCTCGATATCTGTCTCGGAATTCACTTTGCATATGGCGCAAAAGAAATTGCCTTCGACAGAAAACCTATTCCTAGGATCCACGTCGAACTTATTTTCTTTTACGAACTTCCCGTCGGACGTATAGAAGCCTTGGACATTGCCGGCTATGGCCAAGAGGCCGAGGGCAAAAGCGATGAGGGCTACCGCCTTCGCCATTTTTGTTGGCTTGGTGCGTGCTATACCAATAAGGGATGTTCCCTTTAAATAGAGGGCATGGGGTGACAGAGTTTTGGAGAAAAATGTGGTCAACCATTAGAATTGGATGAGGTAAAGTCATTGGTGTAACAAATCCAATCAGGGTGTATTGCAACAAGGTTTAGGATATTACCAAAATAAGAAAGATAAGGTTTAGGATAGATGGAGCGGTGGACCGGACCCCATGAACTCCAATGCATTTGATGGAGATCTAAACCTCGTCAATCACAACTAACAATGTTGACTTTCAGAAAGGAAAAAAACAAACAAGGTTAAGGATCTGTTTTCGTTTTATTTGCATGAGTTATATAATGCGGAAAATTAAAGAATTACCATGGTAGTATTAACTTCTAATCATGTGGCCTTTCCACAGTCCTTTTGAATCTTTTCTCATTTTAAAGATGTAATTATACAATTACAAAAGAAAAAAAAGCTGAAGCTTTGTAAATTAGCATGAGTTAATGGATACGTGGTTGGGTTGGGTCTCCATTATGTGGAGGCTGGGGCACATGCGAAGCGTGTGCAAGTCGGATTGATTTGTAAGGAGTCCATCAAGAATTCAGGTCAATGGAGCATCTATCCATAAGTTCTTTAGTGTTTTATCACGCTACAAGAGTGAGATCTTTTTTAAGTTTTGGTCTTTTATCTCACCAAAAGAGCGAGATTTTTTATCTTACTCTTTTTTGCATGTTAGTTTTTATCACACCGCATGAGGTCTTTTTAAGGTTTCAGTTTTTTATCTCACCACAAGAGCGATGTCTTTTATCTACAATCACAATTTTTAAAGAACTAAGATAAAATATATTAAGCGTCACTTTTTATCTCATCTTTTGACTTAAACTAAGATTAAAAGTTTAGCTTTCAATTTTTTATCACTTTTACTAAAATCGTGATCTTTGTGAACCTCCTTGGTGTGACCTTCATCTATTATGGTAGTAGTGAGGAAATTTCTTCTTGTAGATTAAGTAAAGCAATAATCGACGGGGCCGGCTAACACAGTTGGCTAGAACTTTTTCATCTCATCAGGAGGTTGAGAGTTCGAATCTCCTCACCTGCGTGTGTGATATAGAACACGTGGAGACCCAATTTCATGATCAGCTGGATCGAGCAAAGCCCCAAAAGCTGAAACGATGTTTAATTTCAGATTATCCAATTTGGCAAAATTCGAACGAGCTCAGAATATACCCAAACTTAGTGGACTGACTTATTTTCATGCTCCAGTCAATAATCATAGTCCTAGGTTGATGATCGATGGTGCTTTTCAACCTAACTCATTCGTTTAGGCCTTTAATTGCGTTATTTTGCCGTTTTAGAAAAGATTTGTTTCGTTAATAACTCTTAGACCGTAATTCCTTTTAAGCTGATTCTTTTTGGAAAAGTGTTGTTTTTCTTTCCCGTTTTCAGTATTAGAAAAAGTCCCAATTCTGGGACTTTTTATTTTCAAGTTTTTTTTTAGGGTTTCTAGGGTTTCGGCCTATATAAGAGTTTGTAACCTAAAGTTTATGCAGCTTTTAATCAATAATATTGTAGAGATTCTCTCTTTCTTTCTTGTGCGCAAGATTTGCTTGTTGCTACGAGTTGTTTATCTCGTTTGAACTAGTACGCTAACTAGTCTCTCGTTTAGGGGCATGCCCTTTCTCCTAGTGCCTTTCCGTTGCGTCAGTGTGAGTGTTCTTCCCTTAGATGAGCTTTTCTTTTCTTTTCATTCTTTATTTGTATCCTATGATTGGCTTATTTCTTGTATTTGTTGAGTTATTGGGTTTAATTATCTTGTGGACTCTCACAATTAATATAATGTCCCGAGTTTATACCTTGTACTCATATATATAATATAAATAATCTCTTCTATCGATTAAAAAAAAGAGAGAGATCGATTAATTAAGTGAAGCAATGGGTATTGGGTAAAAAGAGTGTTATTTATGGTTTTGTTCGAATCTTGTATTTTTTTTATAACATACAATTTCATTGCTCAAGAAATAACAAAAAATTGCCTGCGTGAGACTACAGACTCCCAAACACCAAAATCCGTCATTGGGTACACAGTCTTCAACAACCGGGTTATCCAAGAATGAATCCCCAAGGCGAAGGGTGAACACTCACAAATTCACATGAAAATAAGCTCTACGCAGGGATAATACGCTAAATGTAATGAGGATGGCAGTGGTAACTGTCCATTGATTGCAACTTCTTTCAATTTTCACTTTTTGTGGTTTCCATGGGCAGTATTTTGGCTTTACATTTGAAGTTCGCTGTGCGTCTTGACCGCAACGCGAAATTAAGTCAGCTCATCAAGTTTGGATCTATTTTGAGCACGTCCAAATTTTGCCAAATTGGGTAATCCGAAATTAAACACCGTTTGGATTTCCGAAGTTTGGCACGGTCTAGCTGATCATGGAATTGAGCCTCCACGTTCTACATCATCAGCCGATAACCATATCGATATACATTGCACACATAAATTAGTTACACCGACAGGAAGACATAAATGACAAACTACACACATATAGTTACGCCAAAGTCTAAAAAGCAGATGATATTGAACTTGTCATGATTCTCATTAATGTTTTGAAATTTCTTAATATGTATATCAGTGGCTGGCAAATATATATAAGAAGAAAGAAGTCATTGTATGGAAATCAACTCGGCAAATTATATGCCTATATAGTAGTAAGTTACTACTACTATATATATATCGTAGCCCTCCTCATTGTTCTTCTTCTTCTTCATCTTTCTTTCATCACTCAAGCCGCCCGTGTAATCGCCGGGATTAGATTACCCCTCTTGCTCCGCACCTTACGGCAGTTGGGGAGGGCTTCATTATTCATGAACCCCAGTAGCTTTTCGAAGTGGATGACGTAGCGGTTCGGGTCGCTGATGTTGTTAAAATTACCGAGGGTGATCCTTCCACTTCTGATTCCGGGCACTTTCACATTGCATCGAGGGTCAGGACTGGCGACGATCCTCACCTTTGTATGTCAAGAAATTAGTACGTCGATAATTGTAGTAAAATATAAGGAAAAGAGAGAGGACGGAAGTGGAACAAAAAGAAGAAGAAGAAGGAAAAAATAAATAAATTTCACCCTCACCATGCATAAGTCATCATGGTGACCATTCTCAACGTATGTTTTGAAGAACCCGCCGTTGTCTGCTAAGATGGGCTGGATATACGTTACCATTCCGTTCTTACGATTTCTGC
This sequence comes from Rhododendron kiyosumense, assembly GCA_019656275.1. Taxonomy (NCBI): domain Eukaryota; kingdom Viridiplantae; phylum Streptophyta; class Magnoliopsida; order Ericales; family Ericaceae; genus Rhododendron; species Rhododendron kiyosumense. The sequence goes on along the minus strand of BPLS01000203.1, from coordinate 331,038 downwards.
ATTTGATTTCCAACTCAGGCCCTGCAAACAACAATAGCGACCATAGGGTTTAAGTTCGTGAATTAGATTACCTTTGTTCTTAGGTACGTAATTTTGATCATGCAGTGTTTTCATACAAAAATGAATGACCAAGATGTTGTGGGCCGGAGTTGGCGCTTTCGGTCATTTTCAAGAAAATTTATGCCATGTTAGATATGTTTTTCAAATGGAATCAAGGCTTGCTGTGATCGATCGTCGACATATTACTACCAATTTTGTCGTACACATCTGATGGTATGTAACGGGTGGTGCACACAAATGTCTTCAACGTATACAAACGTCTATGCAATAAACAGTTATGCTTACGTCTCAACGCCTTGAAATCGGTCTCGGAATTCAGTATGCATGTGAAGCAAACGACCTCGAGAATGCTATCGACCGAAGACCTATTTCTATAATCCACGTCGAACTTGTCTCCTTTTATGAACTTCCCGGAATTATCTATGATGAGTGGAATGGGTGATCACTTAATAACATCTGGGACCTCTCCACTCATTGCCAATTGGTTTTGAGATGGATATAAAGTTTCTACATGGTATCAGAGCGGGGCCCGTTCCACCCCACATTTTATAAAATTCACAATCCACACCCCGCGATGACAGACCAGCGAAAAGGCTGCACGATGATAGGACCCAAAAAGTGGCCACACGTGACAGACCTCAAACGCGGCTGCACGTGAGGGGGGATGTTAAGGAAATGAATCCCACATTGTTTGGGAGTGGAATGGGTGATCACTTAATAACATTTGGGACCTCTCCACTCATTGCCAATTGGTTTTGAGATGGACATAAAGTTTCTACAGGCTTGGACACTGCCGGCTACGGCCAAGATGCCGAGGGCAAAAGCGATGAGGGCTACCGCCTTTGCCATTTTGGTTAGGCTTGGTGTGTGCTATACCGATAAGGGATGTTCCCTTTATATAGAAGGCAGGGCCGAGGGTGAGAGAGTTCTGGAGAAAAATGTGGTCAGCCATTAGATTTGTTCCGGTAAATCTTCTAGTTGTGGCAATGTGGAGGTTAACGATTTCTGTTATGGGGAACAAGAGGACAGAACTATTCAACAAAATGTTTTCTTTTTTCTATTTTTGACAAATGGATAACGTACAATCATTGGGGAGAAACTTTTGGGTACCAGGTGGACACGCTCATATGGTGCCCGAGCAGCCCATCCAGGCTGTCGAAAGTGTGTTGAGTGGTTTAAATTGAAATACTTTCTCTCCTCTCACCCACCACTCTCTCCAAATTCGAACTGTCCAAAACAGAAATAAACCACCCGGATGCGTTGAGTGGGCACCACTTGGTACCAACCGGGCACTGAAAAATTTCTCATCATTGAGGTAACAAATCCAGTTAGCGCGAATTGCCACAAGGTTTAGGATATTACCAAAAAAAAAAAAAAAAAGGGGTGAGGATAATTGGAGTGGTAGGCCCCATGTACTCCAATACGTTTGACAGGGACTCAAACCTTGTTAATCACAACTAACAACACTGACTTTCAGAGAGAGGAAAAAAGGTTTTAGGATCTGTTTTCGTTTTATTTGCATGAGTTAAATAATGCTGAAAATTAAAGAGTAACAGGGTAGTATTAACTCTAATCACGTGGCCTTTGCACAATCGTTTTGCATCTTTTCTCATTTTAAAGATGTAATTATACAATTACAGAAGAAAAAAGCTGAAGATTTGTAAATTAGCTTTGAATTAATGGATACGTGGTTGGGTCTCCAATCCATTATGTGGAGGGAACAGCCTTCTTGTAGATTAAGTGAAACAATAACCAACTGGGGCTAACGCCGTTTGCCGGAACTCTTACATCTCTCTAGTAGGTGAAAAGTTTGAATCTTCCCACCTGCGCATGGGTGTTTTCCTTTAGAGGAGATTTTCTTTTCTTTCTTTCTTTTTTTTTTTTTGTTTGGGTCTACCCTACAATGGACTTATTTGTTGTATTGGTTGAACTGTTGGGTTTGATTATTTCGTGAACTCTCACAATTAATGTAATGTCCCGAGTTTATACTCTGTAGTACGATGTAAATGACTTCTATCGATTGAAAAAAAAAAATACTCCCTTGATCACAATGGCTATTAGGGAAAAAGAGATTGTTATTTATGGTTTAGTTCGAATCTTGTATTCACATACCAGCTGTCTGGGTATATCCTAACTGTACATTGATTGCAACTTCTTTCCAATTTTCACTTTTGTGATTTCCATGGGCTGCATTTTGGCTTTGAATTGGAAAGAAAGACTAGAGATTCTGCTGTATCATGCAAAAGTACTCAAATTTAGTCCTCTTGGAATACAGCCCACACGGTCACACCCCTAAATCAAAATGGAAGGGGCCACATGAAATGTGCTATCTTTATGCTGTTAATGGGATTTACAGAAAAAAAGATAGGATCAAGACACACAGCAATCTCATGGCACCACTGATATGCAGCTTCATTTAGTTATAAGCTTAAAGAGTCATATTTGACAATAGCAATGTGATCAGCATGCCTTATGCAATTACATAATAACTCAACCTGAATAAAACATAAAAACAGTCTCTCCGTATAACTCGGATTTTACCGCCTGCAACGGATAACAACATAGTTTTCCGATACAGGACTCACGAATGTTGCCGGGTAGAACCTATATAGACAAACGGAAGACAAAAAACGGAAACAAAAAACGTATTAACCAGTGTTTTGCATCCCGGAGCAATTCCCTTCATGGTCAAGATAAGGGTATCCTCCAAACCGGGAGCATACTCGCTTGTTGGATTCAACTTCACAAGTTCAGCGGCAGATTTGCTTGATTCGACATTCTCACGAAATCCGCTTTAGAGTGTATCCTTGCAACACGTTCAGAGTAAGTGGTGATGTAGGAGTCACGAAGGCGAAGCTGCTGCTCAAGTAGGGGTTATCTGCAAGGAGATCCTTATGTCTGGCAATCTACCAAAGTAGGGGTTATCTTCAAGGAGATCCTTAAGCCGGCAACCAGCCCTCGGGTTCTGACGTTCTGTTATGTGGCGGATGTGTGAGCAGGTATATTTTTCCAATTTCAGGTTTTGTTTTTGTCCTGATTTATCGGTGTGTAGTGGTTGTTATATGTATGAGCCCAAACGGATTTTTCCTTGTGTGGTCCCTGCAAATCTTTTTTGCGATTAGAATTTCCGGTTGTAAAATGGAGCGGGAGTATCGAAGGATATGTAATAGGAATTGGTTGTAGTGGTCGTAAATTTTTTAAACATCATTTTTGCCGACATAAATTTGAAGTACGCTAACGTTCAAGTATGGGCCGTCTTGGCTGGCTCAACCCCAAGGCCTAAGAGGCCTCGGCCTTGGACATCCAAAAAATTCCAATTCTTAGGGGCATTCCAATATTTTCATTATTTGAGTTTGAGTATGACTCTTTTTCAACTCAATAGAATGAAAAAATTGTCTAATTAGAGGTAATGAGTTAGCCCAACCCACCATCCCATAAGCCCAAGTATCCAACCCACTAGATCTCCAAAATCATTTCCCCCAAACCACCGAATAACACCTCTTCAAAATTATTTCCCCCTAAACCCACCCCCAAAACTTGATGATCTTGTATTATGTATTCGTTTGTAATTATTAATAGAACTTTATATTGGTTTGGCTTTTTAGTATTGTGATTGTTGCTGTAAAAATTATTAAGTATTAACTCTTTGAGGACACTTTTTTTATTAGGACTTGGGCACAAAAAAATCTTGAGTCAGCCCTATGGGCCATTTGAAACAGAAACGGACCGATATATAATGAGAATCAGCTGATAACCATGTAATCAATAATTCATCTCGTGGTTATTGAGGCATGACATTGTTATCAGCCGAGATAACCATGTCGATGTCCATTGCACACATAAAGTTACGCGAAAATGACAAGAAGACATATAAATGACACAATGCACACACGAAGTTAGGCGATCGAAAGTCTCAAAAACAGGTAATATTGAACTTGTCACTCTCATTAATATTTTGAAATTCTCAATATATATAAGATCTGTGGGCAAATATATAAGAAGAAGAAGTCATTGTATGGAAATGAACTCGGCAAATTGAATGCCTATATAGTAGTAAGCTACTACTATAGTAACCCTCCTCATTGTCCTTCTTCTTCATCTTCTTTCTCCACTCAAGCCCATGTAATCGCCGGGATTAGATTACCCCTCTTGCTCCGCACCTTACGGCAGTTGGGGAGGGCTTCATTCTTCATGAATCCCACTTGCTTCTTGACGTAGACGGTAGTGTTGTCGTTAAAATTAACCAGGTTGATCCTTGCACTTCTAAATCCAGGCACTTTCACATTGCATCGAGGGTTAGGACTGGCGACGACCCTCACCATGCATAAGTCATCCTTGTGACCATCCTCCACCCATGTTCTGTAGAACCCGCCGTTATCCGTGAACATAGTCTGGATATAATTTACCGCCCCGTTCTTACGACTTCTGCATCTGATTTCTAACTCAGCCTCTGCAAACAACAATAGGGACCATGGGGTTTATGTTCATGAATTAGGGTACATTTGTTCTTGGGTAATTTTGATCATGTAGTGTTTTCATACAAAAATGAATGACTAAGACGTTGTGGGCTGCATTTGCGCTTTCGGTCATTTTCAAGAAAATTTTATGCCATGTCGATATGTTTTTCAAATGAAATCAAGACTTGCTATGATCGATCGACATATTACTACCAATTTTGTCGTACAAAACTGATGGTTTGCAAAGGATGGTACACAGAAATGTCTTCAACATATATAACATCTATCTTTGCGATAAACAGTTATGCTTACTTTTCAACACCTCGAAATCGGTCTCGGAATTCAGTTTGCATGTGGCGCAAACGACCTCGAGAATGCTTTGGATCATAGGCTTATTTGTAGTATCCACGTCTTCTGCTTTAATGAATGTGTAGCCTTGGACATTGCCGGCTATGGCCAAGAGGCTGAGGGCAAAAGCGATGAGGGCTACCGCCTTGGCCATTTTTGTTAGGCTTGGTGTGTGCTATACCGATAAGGGATGTTCCCTTTATATAGAGGGCACGGGGTGACAGAGTTATGGAGAAAAATGTGGTCAGCCATTAGAATTTTTTGCGATAAATCTTCTATTTGTCTTATGTAGGAAGGAGAGAGAGACTCTTGTTCAAAGATTTCTTTTTTGTGCTCGGTGCCTATTGCAACAAGGTTTTGGATATTACCAAAAAAAAAAAAAAACAAGATTTAGATATTACCAAAAAAAACAAGATTTAAGATAACTAGAGTATTAGACCCTATGGACTCCAATGCATTTGACAGAGATTCAAACCTTGCAAATTATGGTTGGGTTGGGTGGGTCTCCATTATGTGGAGGGAATTGCCGTCTTGTAGATTAAGTTAAGCAATAACCAACTGGGGCTAACACAATTTGCAAAAACTTTTAATTTCCCAACCTGCGCGTGAGTGTTTTTCCTTTAGAGGGAATTTTCTTTTCATTTTTGTTTCTACCTTATAATGGGCTTATTTGTTGTATTAGTTGAGTTGTTAGGTTTAATTTTCTCGTGGACTTACAAAATTAGTGTAATGTCCCGGTTCCAGGGATCTTTAAAAAAACCACCCCAACTTTCCGATCAAATTTTGATGATCTGAGCCGCTTAATGTAATCATAACGTGATTTTAAGGATATCCGTGAGAAATCAACAAAAAAAATGACCAGAAAGGACTTTATTTGAACAGTTTTTTATTGAACGGTTGAATAAAAAATTGCTCAAATTAAGTCCTTCCGGTTATTTTTTTGGCTAATTTCTCATGGGTTCCCTTAAAATTACGTTCTGAATACATTGAGCAGTTCGGATCATCAAAATTTGATCGGGAACTATGAGATTAAGATTTGGGGGGCATTTTTAGAGATTTTTTTAAGAGTCTCCAGAATCGCCCCGTGTATATATATATATATATATATATATATATATATATATGATGTAAATGATTTCTTCTACCGATTGAAAAAAAAAAAAAGTGAAGCAGTGGCTAGTAGGGGAAAAGAGTGTTATTTATGGTTTTGTTCGAATCTTGTATTCACACATGACACACCAGTTGTTTGGGTATATCCTAACTGTCCATTGATTGCAACTTCTTTCAATTTTCACTTTTGTGATTTCCATGGGCTGTATTTTGGCTCTGAATTTGAGAAGGAAATGGTAAAAAGAAAAGGAAAGAAAGATTAGAGCTTCTTCTAGTGTATCAGGCAAAAGTACTCATATTTAGTCCCTTGGAATATTGCCCACACCCCTAAATCAAAACAGCCCTGCTTACCGCAGGTTTTTACTTCTGCCCACCCTAGATTTTTATGAAAGTATGTGGTATATATGTTTGTTATGCATGTATTAATTGAATACAATTTTATTGTCGTTAACTAGAAAAATAAATTTCGCCATTAATAATTAATAAGGTGCCCCCACTAAATGACATTCTTCCTAGGAGTAGTTGTATTCCAGCTATCAGATGAGGGTAGTGATTGTTGTATGTGGAATACTGGAGTGGCTGTTTAAGCTTAAATCTTGATTTGTTTGTTTATGAATTCAGAAACATTGGCGAATTACTGGGAAAGAGCCAAACTTGTAAGAGGCATGAGGACTCAATATATATTAAACACAAGCTTGGCTCTTTCAATTCTCATTATATTGATCTCTAGCTCTATGACTTTGGGGGATCGGAGGAAGACAAAGTATAATGATCAAGATTTTAAATTACGGTATCAACACACGTAACGGTGACGTTCACTAGTTGTTTAATGTTATCGGGAGTATCGAACAATATATAACAGGAAATTGTTGTAGTGATCGTGAATTTTTTTAAAATCATTTTTGCCAACATAAATTTGAAGTATGCTAACGTTCGAGTACAGGCCGTTTGAAACGGAAACGGACCGATGCATAACGGGAATCAGCTGATAACCATGTGATCGATGTTTCATCTCATGGTTATTGAGGCATGACATTGTAATCAGCCGATAACCATGTCGATGTACATTGCACACATAAAGTTGCGCGAAAGTGATAGAAAGACATATAAATGACGCACTACACACACTAAGTTACGGGAAAGTCTCATAAACCACAGCTGATATTGAACTTGTCATTCTCATTAATATTTTGAATTTCTCAGTATATATAAGAGCTGTTGGCAAATATATAAAAGAAGAAGTAGTCATTTTATGAAAATCAAATCGGCAAATTAAATGCCTATTATAGTAGTAAGTTACTACTACTATAGTATTAACCCTCCTCGTTGTTCTTCTTCTTCATCTTCTTTCTCCACTCAAGCCAGTTTCGTCGCTGGTTTTGGATAAACCCAAGCCTCTGTAATCGCCGGGACTAGATTACCCCTCTTGCTCCGCACCTTAGGGCAGTTGGGAAGGGCTTCGTTTTTAACGAACCCCAGTGGCTTATTCACGTAGAGGGTGTTCAAGCCGTTTTGTTTAAAATCAGCGAGGGTGATCCTTACGCTCCTGAATCCGACCACTTTCGCATTGCATCGAGGGTCAGGACTGGCGACGACCCTCACCTTTTTATGTCAAGAAATTAGTACGTCAATAATTGTAGTGGTAAAATATTAGGAAAATAGAGAAGGGAAAGTATAATTAAAAAAAAAAAAATCAAGAATTTCACCCTCACCATGCATAAGTCATCCTGGTGGCCATCCTCCACGTATGTTTTCCAGCACCCTCCGTTGTCCGCTATGGTAGGCTGGATAAGCGTTACCGTCCCGTTCTTCCGGCTTCTGCATCTGATTTCTAACTCACCACCTGCAAACAACAATAGGGACCATATGAGGGATGCCCATGAATTCAGGAACCTACCTTGATTGGTTTTGAGTTTCGAGGAAAAAATCTGATGTAACAAGTGGTAATGAGTGTGGAGAGAGAGATAGAGAAACTTTTTAAAAACTGTGCAAGGAGCAAAAGTTTTTTTTCCTTGGGTAATTTTGCTCTTGCAGTGTTTTCATACAAAAATGAAAGGCCAAGATGTTGTGGGCTGCGGATCAAAAGAAAAAAATAGATGTGGGCTGGAGTTATGCTTTCGATCATTTTCAAGAAAATTTATGCCAGGTTGAGACTTCAACATTTTTTTTTTTGGGGAACAAGAGGACATGCAGAGACTTCAACATTTTTTTTTTTGGGATCTTTTTTCTATTTCTGACAATTGGATGATGTACAGTCATTGGGGTAACAAATCCAATCAGTGTGCATGGCCGTAACGTTTAGGATATTACCAATAAAAAAAGGGGGTTTAGAATAGCTGGAGTGGTAAACTCCATGGACTCCAATACATTTGACATGGACTCCGATACATTTGATAGGAATTCAAATCTCGTTGACCACAACTAATAATACTGAGATTTAGAATCTATTTTCGTTTTATTTGCTCGAGTTATATAATGCTGAAAATTACCAATAAAAAAAGGGGGTTTAAGATAGCTGGAGTGGTAAGCTCCATGGACTCCGATACATTTGACAGGAATTCAAATCTCGTTGACCACAACTAATAATGCTGAGATTTGAGATCTATTTTCGTTTTATTTGCTCGAGTTATATAATGCTGAAAATTAAAGAGTAACATGGTAGTATTAACTTCTAATCATGTGGCCTTTGCACAATCCTTTTGAATCTTTTCTCATTTTAAAGATGTAATTAGACAATTACGAAAGAAAAAGGCTGAAGCTTTTGTAAATTAGCTTGAATTAATGGATACATGGTTGGGTTGGGTGGGTCTCCATTATGTGGAGGCCAGGAATTGCCTTCTTGTAGATTAAGTTAAGCAATAACCAACTGGGGCTCACGCGATTTGCCAAAACTCTTACATCTCTCTAGTAGGTTAGGAATTTGAATTTCTCAACCTACGCATGGGTGTTCTTTCTTTAGAGGGAATTTTCTTTCTTTTTTGTTTCTACCCTATAATGGGTTTATTTGTTGTATTGGTTGAGTTGTTGGGTTTAATTGTCTCGTGAACTCACAAAATTAATGTAATGTCCTGAGTTTGTACTTTGCACTTCACAAAATGATTTCTTCTATTGATTGAAAAAAAAAAATTAAGTGAAGCAATGGCTATTAAGGAAAAAGAGTGTTATTTATGGTTTTGTTCGAATCTTGTATTCACACACTAGATGTTTGGGTATATCCTGACTGTCCATTGATTGCAATTTCTTTCAATTTTCACTTTTGTGATTTCCATGGGCTATATTTTGGCTCTGAATTTGAGAAGGAAATAGTAAAAAGAAAAGGAAAGAAAGATTAGAGATTCTACTAGTGCATCAGGCAAAAGTACTCATATTTAGTCCTCTGGGAATACTGCCCACACCCCTAAATCAAAACAGCCCTGCTAGCTGTAGGATAGGTCCAATTTCTGAATGGGCAAATACCCTTGGAGAATAGATGTGCCGGAGAGGTTGAAATAGCTGATGGAAAGGGATCGAAGGAGTAATCTAGAAGGGTGAATAAAAGAGCAGGGGTGAACAGAGCAGGATTAGACAGTGGAGACCCTAACCCAAAAATTCCAGAAGTAAAGACAATAGAGCCCCTGAAAGAGGATAAGACCTCTTTAGAATCAGTGCTTACCAACTTTCTCTTTCTAGAGAATGTTCACAATGTGCTCAATCTCTGGGATTCAATGAGGAGACGTTCATATTTATAGACCACACGAGCTAATGCTCGGGCACCAAGTGGCGCGCTGATAAAATGACACGTGTCCCTTCTATACCCCCTGACCGCCAAGGTGTCGTTACCCTCGCGATGACCGCTAGTATGATGGTAAGCGTGTCCTCTTATTCACAGAGATCCTCTTCTTCTTTTACAACCACCAAACCACTAGATCCCCTTCATTCCCGTAGGGCAAGGTCGTGACCTACTCGGTCGCGCCAATACCGCTGCCAAGCCTCAAGGGGCCTGACATAAGAGTCTGGGCAAGTTCTTCGTGCATCTTGGTTAGACCGCGTTATTGTCTTCATTAGATTGGGATTGCGCCAAGCATCCACTTGAATAAATGTAGTTCTCTCCTTAAGGGAGAAATCTTGGCTCGTGACCTTCACATGGGTGCAGCATAACGATGGGTAGCGCATGGCTCCCATGCGTGGGGCCACATGTCGTGTGACTAAGGCGCCACGTGGCGAGCTAGGGTTCGCCGGTCAAACCGTCAACCCCGTGAAGGATGAGTATACGTGTCACATGCCCATTAGCGAGGCAAAGGGTCAATGGTCGCACATGTTGACCTTTCCTACACTACCTTTACCACAGAGTTTTACTGCATTCTATGTGGAGCCCACCCCGGGTTTTTATGAAAGTATGTGGTATATATGTTTATTGTTTGTAATGCATGTTTTAATTGTGTATGATTTTATTGTCGTTAATTAGAAAAATAAATTTTCACCATTAATAATTAACAAGGTGCCTCCACTAAATGACATTCTTCCTAGGAGTGTGTTCCAGCTACCAGATGAGGACAGTGATTGTTGTATGTGGAATACTGGAGTGGCTGTTTGAGCTTAAATCTTGATTTGTTTGTTTATGAATTCAGAACATTGGCGAATTCCTGGGAAAGAGCCAAACTTGTTAGAGGCATGAGGACTTAATATATTAAACACAAGCTTGGCTCTTTCAATTCTCATTATATCTCGATCTCTCTATGACTTTGGGGGAGGAAGACGAAGTATAATGATCAAGATTTTAAATTACGGTATTGAGACACGTAACCATGACGTTCGCTAGCTGTTTAATGTTATTGAGAGTATCAAAGGATGTATAACAGGGAATTGTTATAGTGATCGTGAATGTTTTAAAAATCATTTTTGCCGACATAAATTTGAAGTATGCTAACGTTCGAGTACAGGCCGTTTGAAACGGAAACGGATCGATGCATAACGGGAATCAGCTGATAACCATGTGATCGATGTTTCATCTCATGGTTATTGAGGCATGACATTGTAATCAGCCGATAACCATGTCGATGTACATTGCACACATAAAGTTGCGCGAAAGTGATAGAAAGACATATAAATGACGCACTACACACACTAAGTTACGGGAAAGTCTCATAAATCACAGCTGATATTGAACTTGTCATTCTCATTAATATTTTGAATTTCTCAATATATATAAGAGCTGTTGGCAAATATATAAAGAAGAAGTAGTCATTTTATGAAAATCAAATCGGCAAATTAAATGCCTATTATAGTAGTAAGTTACTACTACTATAGTATTAACCCTCCTCGTTGTTCTTCTTCTTCATCTTCTTTCTCCACTCAAGCCAGTTTCGTCGCTGGTTTTGGATAAACCCAAGCCTCTGTAATCGCCGGGACTAGATTACCCCTCTTGCTCCGCACCTTACGGCAGTTGGGAAGGGCTTCGTTTTTAACGAACCCCAGTGGCTTATTCACGTAGAGGGTGTTCAAGCCGTTTTGTTTAAAATCAGCGAGGGTGATCCTTACGCTCCTGAATCCGGCCACTTTCGCATTGCATCGAGGGTCAGGACTGGCGACGACCCTCACCTTTATATGTCAAGAAATTAGTACGTCGATAATTGTAGTGGTAAAATATTAGGAAAATAGAGAAGGGAAAGTAAAAAATAAATAAATCAAGAATTTCACCCTCACCATGCATAAGTCATCCTGGTGGCCATCCTCCACGTATGTTTTCCAGCACCCGCCGTTGTCCGCTAAGGTAGGCTGGATAAGCGTTACCGTCCCGTTCTTACGGCTTCTGCATCTGATTTCTAACTCACCATCTGCAAACAACAATAGGGACCATATGAGGGTTGTTCATGAATTCGAGAACCTACTTTGATTGGTTTTGAGTTTCGAGGAAAAAATCTGATGTAATGGGTGGTAATAAGTGTGGAGAGATTGATAGAGAAACTTATTGAAATCCGTACAGGGAGTAAAAAGTTAGTTTTCCTTGGTTAATTTTGCTCTTGCAGTGTTTTCATATACAAAAATGATCGACCAAGATGTTGTGGGCTGCGGATCAAAAAAAAAAGATGTGGGCTGGAGTTGTGCTTTCGATCATTTTCAAGAAAATTTATGCCAGGTTGATACGTTTTTCAAATGAAATCAAAATTTGTTGTGATCGATCGACATATTACTACCGATTTTGTCGTACGCATCTGGTGGTATGTAATGGGTGGTACACGCAAATATCTACAACATGTATATCATGCATCTATGAGATAAACAATTAACATACGTCCCAGGTCGCCGGCATCGGTCTCGGAATTCGGTTTGCATGTGGCGCAAAGGACATTGCCTTCGACCGAAAACTTATTGACATAGCCTTGGGCATTTGTATAATTCACGTCGAACTTGTTTGGTGATTTGAGCGTTATGTCGGACGTATACCATTGGGCATTGCCGGATATGGCCAAGAGGCAAAGGGCCAAAGCGATGAGGGCTACCGCCTTTGCCATTTTTGTTGGCTTGGTGCGTGCTATACCAATAAGGGATGTTCCCTTTAAATAGAGGGTATGGGGTGAGAGAGTTCTGGAGAAAAATGTGGTCAGCCATTAGAATTTTTTACGGTAAATCTTCTACTATTTGTGATATGTAGGAAGGAGAGAGACTCTTGTTCAACGATTTCTGTTTTGGGATAAATTTTTCAATGCTGGGAGGATATATCTCACGTGGTATCCATTCAGCACATTCAAGCAGTCCAATACACTTTTGAACGGCTTGGATGCGCCGAACGGAACCTACGTGATACCCACTTGGCACTGAAATTTTTTCCCAGTTTTGGGGAACAAGAGGACATGCAGAGACTTCAACATTATTTTTTTGGGGTTATTTTTTCTATTTCTGACAATTGGATGACGTGCAGTCATTGGGGTAACAAATCCATTCAGTGTGTGGCCGCAACGTTCAGAATATTACCCAAAAAAAAAAGGGGTTTAGGGTAGCTGGAGTGGTAAGCCCCATGGACTCCAATGCATTTGACGGGGATTTAAATCTTGCTGAACACAACTAATAATGCTGAGGTTTTGGATCTATTTTTGTTTTATTTGTTCTTTTCTTAAAGGGAATTTTTCTTTCTCTGTTTGTTTCTACCTTATAACGTGCATATGTCTTGTATTAGTTGAATTATTAGATTTGGTTACAATGGTGGTTGCGGCAAACTTTTTTTGACGAGAAAAGATTACAACTATGATAACCAAGTACTAATTTTCTGGTACTTGTAAACCTATCTTGTTTGATTGTATAGTTTTCTTTGCTGTCTTTTATTTTTTACGAATATAAACCTCTACATATAAGCTGCAAACAATTGCCCATTGATTGCAACTTCTTTCCAATTTTCACTTCTGTGATTTTCATAGGCTGCATTTTGGCTTTTTGAATTGGAGAAGGAAATAGTAAAAAATGAAAAGGAAAGAAAGACTAGAGATTCTACTGTATCATGCAAAAGTACTCAAATTTAGTCCTCTTGGAATACAGCCCACACCCCTAAATCAAAATGGAAGGGGCCACATGAAATGTGCTATCTTTATGCTGTTAATGGGATTTACAGAAAAAAAGATAGGATCAAGACACAGAGCAATCTCATGGCACCACTGATAAGCAGCTTCATTTAGTTATAAGCTTAAAGAGTCATATTTGACAATAGCAATGTGATCAGCATGCCTTATGCAATTACATAATAACTCAACCTGAATAAAACATAGTCTCTCCAAATAACTCGGATTTTACCGCCTGCAACAGATTAACAACATAGTTTTCCGACACAGGACTCACCGAATGTTGCCGGGTAGAACCTATATAGACAAACGGAAACGAAAAACATATTAACCGGTGTTTTGCATCCCAGCAGCAATACCCTTCATGGTCAAGATAAGGGTATCCTCCAAACCGGGAGCATACTCGCTTGTTGGATTCAACTTCACAAGTTCAGCAGCAGATTTGCTTGAATCAACATAGTCCTTCGAGATATGGGGGCGCAACTTCACGTGGTAGTTGGAGTCACGAATCCGCTTTAGAGTGTACCCTTGCAACACGTTCAGAGTGGTGATGTAGGAGTCACGAAGGCGAAGCCGCTGCTTCAAGTAGGGGTTATCTTCTAGGAGATCCTTATGCCCGGCAATCTACCAAAAATAAAGAAAGATAACGTAAATATAATCCTACAATCATACCAACACCAAGCGAAAGAAGTACCAAAGTATCTCTGTCAGAAGCTTTAGTTTTCGGCTTATAAGAAAACAAGATAGCTCTTTTGAGTGTGTGTATGTTATTTTTTGTACAAAATAAGAAACAAATGTTTGGTACTCATATAAGTTTCAAAAACAGTTGAGTATGCCCGAGGATGCGGCCGGAGGGGTTGGGTGAGCCGTTGAGGGATGAGATGTTATTTGAAAACAAGTGAAAAATCCGTTTTCCTAATATTGTGGTGATTTTGGAGACTGCTGCTATATTTTTGAAAGAGGAAACAGTCATCAAACGGTTTTCCGATTTTTTAAAAATTTAAAAACTAACGGAAAACAAAAGACTGACACAAAGACCCAAAAAATAGAAACACAGCCAAACAGGAAATTTACCTGGAGCAGAAGGCCCTTTGTTTCTTCATAGTTGGCCCTCAGACGCTCTCCAAATGACCACAAATCTTCTGAAACAAGGATTTTGTCATACAAAGCGGCAATACCAGGGTCTCCCTTGGCGAACACCATCTCAATTAAATCAATTGTAACTCTAAAGAAAGGCCATTCTTTGTACATTTCCCGCAGCATCTGGAGATTCTTAATGTCCTTCTGAATGGCACATTTGAATGCTGCTCCAAAGCCAAGCCATACTGGGAGATGAAATCTAGTTTGGGTCCAGGCAAAGATCCAAGGAATTGCACGAAGGGATTCAATTCCTCCACTTGGCTTTCTTTTCGATGGGCGGCTACCAATATTCATCCGACCATACTCCGTCTCTGGTGTAGCCTGCAGCCATAATACTCTCTGTTATCAGTTGTTCGATTCACTAACCATATCGCATTCGATACGCCAAGCAATTTGTCAAGTCTCTATTTGAAAACTGTGACTAAAACTAGCATAACTGGAGACTAAGAACAAGGCATTATGGAATACTTACAAGGCGGAAATACTCAACAAATCGAGGCTCTTGAAAAACTATTGAACGGTACTCCGCCGTAGCAACAACAGCGATTTCGTCCATCAGTGCACGCCATTCTGGTTTCGGTGATACCGGGGGGTGCATCCCATGCTCAAGTGTAGCAGCAGTGAAACGCTGGAGCGTCCTAAAACACAAGTGCTCCTCCCCAAACGATTGCTCAATGACTTCGCCTTGAACCGTAACACGTAGCGATCCGTGAACCGTATCCGGAGGCTGAGACAAGATAGCGAGATGGGTGGGACCGCCTCCTCTTCCCACGGTCCCACCTCGGCCGTGGAACATGGTCAACTTCACGCCAAATTGCTTCGCAACTTTTATAAGCTCCTCTTGAGCCTTGTACAATTGCCACGCTGCCGATAGTCGTCCAGCATCTTTACCCGAATCTGAGTACCCAATCATCACCTCTTGCTTTCCGTCAATTCGGTTTCTGTACCAATCGATCGAGAAAAGGCGAGCGACTGCAGCCGGAGCGGCGTCCAGATCATCGAGCTTCTCAAACAATGGAACAACTCTCAACGGCTGCTTCACATGGCACTCGCGTTGCAAAAGCTCCACTGCGAGCACATCAGATGGTGATGTGGCCATTGATATGATGTATGCTCCAAAGCAGTCTGCTGGGAGTTCTGCCAAGACGTGGAATGTGTCCAAAACATCGGCAATTTCTTCAGTTTTCGGAAGATCGGGACCAAAGAGAGGACGTTTTCCAATGAGTTCGGATAAAAGCCATTCCTGTCGCCGTTCTTCGGACCATTCACGGTAGGAACCGATTTCCAAATGCTTGGTGATGGCGTCCATCACATCGGTGTGTCTGTCCGACTCTTGTCTGATATCGAGCCTCACGAGTGAGAGACCAAAGGTGGATACTTGCCTTAAGAAATCTAGAAGGCTTCCATCAGCAATTGCGCGGTCACCACAAACACAGAGAGATCTGTAGCACAATTCAAGAGGTTCCAAGAACTGAAAGAAACAGAACACCTAATTAGCCTTAAACGCACGAGAGAGAGAGAGAGAGAGAGAGAGAGAGAGAGAGAGAGAGAGAGAAGAATAAACTTCAATGCACTAGACAATAATAACCAAAGGAACGCTCAATCCACATAGACAAAAACAAAACATAGCAGCCGGGCAAAAGTGGATCCACTTGCCAACTCGATAAAGTGCATCACAAGAATGTATTTCGTTAAGAAGAACGAATGGCAGAAGGAACCAAAATACCTGCTCAACATTGGTAAAAGTTGCCTCAACAGGAATGTCAGAGGTCCCATTGGCTAATAGATGGCGAGAACGTTCACGAGTCTGATACAGCTTATCCCTCACATCACCAAGAATAACACGATAGGGTTCATTTGCAGGTACTTGCTTCCAAAACTCTGCATCAGGACAGAGGTCAACAATAAAGCACCGTTAACGATTCACACACAGAATGCACACACAGGACCGTACAAGGTTGACAACTGATCACCTATATAGTGTTTTGCATCTCGCTTTGAGGAGTTGTGAAGCTCAGTAGCTCGACAACGAAGCTCATCACTGCAACGCCACATCGACAACTGGAAAGGAAAAAAAGGAGTTAGAATAGCAGCAAATGATTGCAAGGGCCAAAAGTTGGACCTCCTAGGAGAATACAATCGCCAAATATTCAAAAACAGAGTGTAGCAAATGAAACCTCAAACATGAGATCCTCAATCTGGGAATAGTACAAGTTAGAAGCCATCATCCTAGCCAATAAGCAGACATCCCGCGTGACCTCAGGAGTAACCCTAGGGTTTCCTGCATTGGATGGCAAACACAATTAAGCAACAAAAGAGAGAGAGAGGGGTCAAAACCCCATGAAAAGCCAAACACACCAATCTGACTCTTATACAATAAGCCAAGACAACTGCCTAAACCACTAAATCCACACAACAAAAGACTTAACAAGTATTCCTATCTAGGGAAATGGCAATAGAAATACTCTTTAATTTGCAAGGAAAATTAAATTTTGAAGTTTTAAAGTCTTTGCTTATTGCCTCTGTTCCTGAATTGATCTTGCATATTCTTGGTTGTAGATATAAACAACATAAAGTTTTCAATGGAAATGGGTCATACCATCTCGATCGCCACCCATCCAAGAAGAGAATTGAATAAGGGGGGCATTGTAAGGAATACGTTCATTTATTCCAATGTTCTTAAGAGCTGTGTCCACACGCCGTAGAAATTTAGGAACGCCCTTCCAGATTGTCTCATGGAAGTAGCTCATGCCTGCTCTCATTTCATCTTGTGGGGTAGGGGGAGTCCTCCGGATCTCGTCTGTTCGGAAGGCAGCTTGAATCTGCATAAAAAGGAAAACAAACAAAACCAGCAAGGAAGCAACTTTTAGTTAAACTTGTAGAGACCACCTTATTACTTGATCAATAGAACACATTTACAACTTCTCATATTCCCAAGTGATGCTGGAATATTTCAAATGAAAAACCAATACCAGAAAAGCGAAAAAGAAATGTTAAGAAACGAGTATAGCAAATGCAGCATAGTCAAGATCCAACCAGCGCAAATCTTAAACACCAAGAGTTACACGAGAAAAAAAAGGGTCATTTGTCAAGCAAAATGAGATTACGGGAGAAATCCACGCCAAATTGGTGACAGCATAGTGCATTTTAAAGAAATTTAAGAGGAAGAACACCTTCACATGGTTTGACAGGTGTAGAAATAGCCATTTAACACTCCTGGACCTAAACATAGAAATTTCATAACACTCTGCAAAGCCTCATAACACTGTTGGACCCGTAAACTTACCTCCCTCTGCAAAGCCTCATCAAGTTCTTGCTTATCATCAGGAGTGATGTCTTTTGCATATAATTGAGTTAAACAATTCCGAATCCTGATGCAAATGGAAATACAAAAAACGAGGATGAGGTTGAGCAGATAACAAGAGAGTTCTATTCCGTTTGACCAAAAAAATATATAACAAAAGAGTTTGTAAAATTGAGGTCACAACATGACAACAAAACTTTAGTAACCTTCCCATACTAACATAACATAAAAACTACAGACAAACCTTCCGTGCTTCTGAAGTAAAGATCTGCGAACAGATTGGGTTGGGTGGGCGGTAAAGACCAGATCCACAGTTTGATTTTTCAGAGCATCGAAAACTTCTTCAGGGGACTTTTTCAGTTGCGCCACAAGTCTCTTGAGCGTTTCTTCAATATCCGACTCAGTTGTTGCAGAATTCTCATCGGCAAAATCACCTTTTTTCAGCTTGATCCGTCGACGATAAGCGATCTGGACCTCCTCCGCCAAATTGGCCAAGTTAAGCATGTGAGAGAATGACTTAGCAATGACAATTGAGTCCCCAGGATCCAAACTCATCAGAACATTCCCAAGATCTTCTAGCTTCTTGGGATCCTGCTTTCCTTCATACTCGGCAGAAAGTTCATAACACTCTTGGACCTAAACATAGAAACATAAGAATCAACTTCCTTTTATAATAAGCAAATTGGCAGTTGACAAAAACTGAACACAACAGAACCCATCGGGGACTGACGAATTAATCAATCAGCTGCATGATTAGCTTGATCAGTTTTGTAGCCATTTTAGGCCAAAACAAGAACTTCAGTTCGCAGGTATTTCACCCTTACTAATCATCTCAACTGAACTGATTACACCCTACTAACACACCATCAGTTCTACGCACAACTAAATTATAGATAATCGGTTTTCAAAAACAGCAATATGATGCAACTCTCTTCCCAGGTTGTCACAAAAATGCTCTTAGCCTCTCATACAGCACTCAGAGTGAGAGTACCCATGAGACAGAAAATAAGGTCCCAGCTTGAAATCATTGGAAATTTGGAATTGCCATATATGTCTGTACTCATAGAGTGATAGAGTCATTATTGAATCAGTAACAATTACACTCCGAATCAAATTTGTACCATCTCTTTAAGATCCTCCCCATGTAAGTCCTGCAGAATATCAAGAAACCGATCCAATAGCAGAGCATCATACTCCACAAGCTTGTCATCCTCAGACACTTTTCCAGGAACCAGAAGCCTCAACTGGGCATCGATCGACGCCAATTTCTCCAAATTCCGAGTCGCCATAACCCCAGCTCTCAGTCTCCGCAAGACTATTCAGTCAAACAATATATTTCTGTTAGGAAAGCCTTACAAGTAAAATAACAATCACGAAAGTAAATCAATCACAACCAAAACTTATGAAAGCAACCCACAAAAAAAGGCCCGCATATTCGAGGATTACACAGGAAAAATGCACTGTAAAGGAAATACAGATGATGTAGCTCAAAAGAATCAATTGGCAGATGAAAAGCAGATCATGGATATGGTGCATGTAAATCGATGCTTCTTTTCAAAACCCAAGTAAAGTGAACGAACAATCACAGAACTAACACAACCATAACCATAACCATAACCATCACAAATTACAATCAAAGACCCAGAAAGATAGGTCCTTGGAAATAGAGGATAAAACAGCTACAAAGAACTATAAAGCAAGTGGAGATAATGTAGTTTAGTACAAAAGAGTCAAATTTGCATAGGAGAAGCAGAGCAAACACGCCTTGTATGGATGCTGAATTGCTGATATTTTCTTCGATACCCAGATGGAAAAAATTGAAGAGAAATTAAGTGATGAATACCTGAATCTGGGTAATTGAGATTGAGGATGAAGAAAGAGTCCTTCTATGGGTACGCCGGTTGGGGTACACCATTTGCACGCCACATTTTGTGGGAAACACTTTGGGATCCCACACAAATTATCGAAACCGCTCAATTTGTTTAAGAAATTGAGTGAAGAATCGATGCCCCTATTAATATCCAACTGAGCTGATTTTTTTACAAAAATCCTTAAAAATGCATTTTAAACAAATTGATCCGCTCTAATCATTTGTGTGAGATCCCGATATAGGTCACACAACACGGTGTGCATTTGGTGTACAACAGATGGTGTACCCATAGTTTCATCGATGAAGAAAAGGACGAAATTGGGTGAAAAGGTAATTTCCCGTGGGCAAAACCCTAGAAAAAGTGAACTAAAAATCACGGACTTTTAAATCAAGAATCAACCCCAACCACAGATAAGGATCACGAGTCTCACGACCCACCAACATAGGGTCTGCATGCTAGAGGATCAGAAAGTTAAAAAGTAATAGAAAGAAAGTAAAGATAATGTAGCTCCAAAAAAGGATCGAAATTGCAGATGAAAAGCAGAACATAACAAATATCTGCATGCAAAATCACGTCTTTTTGCGAAACCCAGATAGCGAAATTGAGCAGAATTGCAATCGAAGACATACCTGAATCTGGGTGTGTGAGGTTTGACGAAAAAGAGATGAGATCGGACGATTGGAAAGAGGGGGTGATTTAGAGAGAGAGATAGAGAGGGGGCCGAGGGGTGAGATCGCAGAGACAGAAGCAAGGCTGTGTACTATGGAGTGAGTGATCTACTGATCTTTGACTCACTCTCTCTCCCTCTCTCTCTAAAGCTTCTTCCACTGCTTTACCGTACAAAAGTAAAAACCAGAAGAATCAGGAGGATATACTTTCCAAAGATACGGATTTTACGGTAATCTTTTTTCGTGAGGAGGAGAATCTTCCAATGATGCTACGTGTCCCCGTCATTTTAGAGACACTGTAATATTTAGTATAACTTTATCATTATAATTTATAAGCATAACTAAAACCTATTATAAGTATAACAAAATTCAAATAAGACATAACTAAAAAATATTAAAAAAATTAACCAAAGCATAACCAAATCCAATCAGGGCATAACAAACTTTGTTATGCATAGTTATAATTTTGTTATGTTTGAAATGGGTTTTGGTTATACTTATAATCGTTTTATTATGGCAAAAGTTACGGTGTCCTTAAAATAACCGGGGACACCGAAGTCATTCCCCCTTCGAAATATTGTTAATTGTTTCGTAAACGTAAAGTTGGAAAAGTAATTTATGGAAAGAGAGTTGGGGAAGATAATTAAATGAATACGATATATTGTGAGGATTGCCATTAAATTGACCAACATTATAGGACAATAGACAATCAAAAAAAAAAATATTACAGAATAATAATTTTAACTATGTAAGAATCTTTCTATTCGGTCATTAATTTCGGAGTTTCAAAATGTTGAGGTGCACGTAAACTGATCTAGATATTCGATTGTATGAAAACATCCTTTTCATGTTACACTTATCTACCAAAAAAATTTAAAAAAAATCATAAGAGTTTGATTGTCAGCCAATTAATAAAAGCAGGACGATCTCTTAATAATGTGTAAAGGTCATAAATTTACAGTTTAGAATAGGGAAATGATATTCGCACCCTTCAAATTGTTAACCGCAGTCTAAAAGGGATATGAACTTGATTTTCGCATTCCTCTTTTACAGTATAAATTTACAGTTTAGAATAGGGAAATGATATTCGTACCCCTTAAATTATTAACTGCACTCTAAAAGGAATATAAACTTGATTTTTGCATTCCCCTTTTATAATGCGATTTAACAATTTGGTGAGTGCAAAAATCCCTCCCGATAGAATATGTCATTTTGAGAGTTCAATTTATGTCAAGCTGGCTTTTGTACCCTTTGAGTCATTTGATAACAACAGGCAATTAAGCATTTTAGCTGCATTCATGGTGACAACAATCTCACACATACAAAATAGGCAAATGCATGTTTGTTCGTCGAACAGATAAAATTTTGAGTGAATAAAAAAGAATGGTAGATAAGATATGATGGAGGATTGATTGTAATATAACGTGGGGTTCACATTTATAGAAGTGGGAAATGATAGATAAATGTGATGTATTCCTATTTTGCCCTAGGTAACTTTGGAAATGTTGAAATTGACTATTTAGTTTTTTTAATAACACAGTTAACAATGTACTAATTCTTAAAAAAGATTTGGTTTGGAAATGTTGACATGGGTGGACCCATGATTACATATCCCTTGGCTTAAAATACAAACAATCACCGGATATTAGTGGACTCGGATATACCTTATTCGAAATCTTTCATATCCACCCTCCTTCTCCTTGCGACAAACAGGCCGTGGAGTGATATATTTACCGACAGCTATGATACAATTGGTCCATGGTTGAAATTTTAAAAAATACTAAAATATAAGAACAAATATTTTTCACAAATCTCAACACTATGACACCACTCCGACAAGGACCATTCTCTCGATTCAATGATACAATAGTTGTCGCGAGAAGTGAAGGTGGTGTTCCACTTTTTTAAAAAGTTCCATTTTTTTTCAAACGGAGGTAATTTCAAATTCAAATATAATGAAAATAAAAAATAGTTTTTTAATTCTTTTTACACTGTTTAAAAGATCTCAATGACATCTATTAAACAATATCTATATTGGTAGGAAAATTATTTGTGTAACCACATAATTTTTGAGCTTGAAATTACCTTCTTTTTCTAAAAGTTTTTTTTTCGGGAAACCGGAACGCCACCTGATTGTATATCTCATCTTAAGCACTTCCGTGACAAGTGAGGTGGAATACAGTTTATGTCTCCCTTATACTTTCATACACATGGGTAGGGTTCTATTTCCATAAGCACTCATCCCCTCTCAAACTCTACTAGGATAGAGTAGATTAGATTTAACCAATGAAGTGAGGAAAATTTTTGAGTGCCGGGTGGGTACCACGTGGTGCCCGCTTGGCGCATCCGACCGTTCATTGCGTTTTTGGACAACTCGGTGAAGAGAGGGAAAAAAAAAGGGAGAAAGAAAGTGTTGGAATGAGAGAAGAAACAAGATTTCAATCCGAGCTGTCTAAAAGTTTATTAGATTCTCATAATGTACCGATCGAATACCGTGTGGGATATACTCATCCGGGAGCCGGGACCGAAAAATTTCTCCTTCCGTGAGGTAGAGATCGCAATCGCGTGATCAATGGGAACACGTATATTCACTGTTTTTGCGTCGAAATTCATTAGATAACATAACTCTGAGGTGTGTATTTTGTCGTCTTCATTAATGCTCCGTACAATTTAATTTGCAGCAGCTGGTCGGGATATTTTAATAGCGGTGTTATGTTCACTGCTCTGTTTCATCGCTCGATATCTCACCGTCCGTCTCGGTAATTAATGGTCTGAATTTTAAAAAAAACTCTATCAAACCCTTTTCTGAAAATGTTTTTTTAAAATTTGGACTAAGAGTGGTGGGCGAGTGGTAAAAGTTGAGTGAGAGGGAGCGATAAAAGTTGAGCGATGAGCTTAGACTTTCTAATGAGGGCGCCCTTATTTTTTTTATTTGCGAACTAATGTTGTCCGCCGTTGGATCGTGTTTTGAATTGTCCGGATTTGCGGAAGGTTTATAACCGGTCACAATTAACTTTTTCCTAAAAATATTTCATTAAAATCTGAACCATTCAAAATATGATCTAATGACCGACAGTCAGGTCCACATTTAACGAAAATAAGGCCGTCCTTATTAAAAGAGCCTTATACATATATATTGATAGATAGATATAGATAGTCAAGGTTATCTTCTTGAAATTTTGTTCCAAGACAAGAATTCAATTAATGGGAACATTTTTCTTAATGCTGAAATCGGCTTGTTAGACAACCACAGCTTATTGCAGTCGGTAAGTCACTACCTCTCTTTTGTGGAAGGTCTTGAATTCGAGCCCCACAGGACAAGGTCCTTTGAGGGCCAGGGCTATGGATAGCTTCTGAACCCCGTGTTAATCCTAATACCTCCCACTAACCCCCGATAATATATATAGCCTGACAAAAAACAAGGATGTTAGAAATTAGGGTAAATTTCATTGACCTCCCCTGGGGTTTATGACAAATATAGAAATCTCCCCTGAGGTTTCTGAAATGACATTAACCTCCCTTGCTTTTTCTGACAATATGCAAGAATCCTCCCTTTATTAACTGACTGTCAAAGTACTTAACGGAAATGGCTGAGATCATCAATTTGACTACATCTAATACCAACATTGCCCTCAGCAATTGCACTGAAGATAAAGACGTTAATCAAGAACCCATCCACCTACAAGCCATGACACTTTATTTTTTTTTTACACAAATTGATAATTCCTCATTACACTTTTTTTTTATAACACAAATTGATAATCCCTCAGTTCATTTTTAAGGGTACCCAAGAGAAAACATGGGATTTCAGGATAAAAAAAAATAAAATACTTTTGTCCATAATTCTTACAAATTTTTTGCACCAATTTATAAAGAATTGAAATATTTAGTTTGGTGCAAAGAAACTATTTTTTTTTTTTACACAAAAGTGCTTTACATTTTGATCCAAAAATTGTATATACTATCATAAGGAACACTTAAAAACAGACAGAGGAAGTACATGCCAAGGAATGTATAAAAAAAGAGCAAATATCCTCAAGTGAGTTCACGTTAGTGTCTAAACGATAATTTTGGTATTTTAGTCTAGAAAGACCCACTATTCAAGGCAACTCATTTCCCTAAATTAGCTTTGTTGTGTAAATGGTATTTTTAGTAGAAATAAGTGGTATTTGGCATCTACCTGAATACAAAAGTTTAAAAGTGTAAACTCACCCGGCCTCATGCTTATGGATTTGCTTGTGGATTAGCTATATGTACTGCATGTAAATGTATGTACGTATGCTTTCACTGTTTCACCGTAATTCAAAGCAAGCAAAACACCACGAAGACATACAATCAAGTACTCGGAATAAAATTCTAAAGACAAAGATAAATTTGTTAAAAAACACTAGTTGGGTTTCAACACCCACTACAAGCAAATGTATGAAAATGATCAAATTATCAGATTATCAGATTTTTTTTGGGTAATGTAGAGTGTCTTGGGCCTGCTTGTGCGCATCTTGGACTAATCCCTACAGCCCCTTGCTTGCGCGCACCTTGGACTAATTCCTACAACCCCTTCCACAACCGTTTCACACGTTCACGCATAGAGGTGAGGTGGATGTAAGGAATCACGGATTCAACTTATAGAGAAACAGAAAGATTACGTAGTTTCACCAACCCGAAAAGCTATAGGGAAATAGCACAAATCAGGCCCACAAACAAAAATCCCCAAGCAATATTTATTCATGGTTTCGGCTTTGTAAAAAGCAAGCTCGGACCCATCTTCGATTTTCCGAATCACCCCGACTTGCCGAAAGCCCCAAGCTCAGCGGTTGTTGGGATACTTCATACTTACTGCAATAGGGTTCAATCCTCCTTTTTTTAAAGGGCTTGAATATAGAGGCTCAGATTTCAAATTGTAAAGATGGGTATGGTGAAATTTTTTTTTTTTTTTTAACAGAGAATGAAAAAAAGGATGGGTAGGTGAGGTCCATCACAATGTAAAGATATTAAAGTTTAAGAAACGTAAGTATAAATGTGAACACCAGGGGCAAAGAAGTAAAAAATCAACCTGATGTTAACACTGTGACCCAACAGGTCTGACAGGGGAGGTTAGTGTCATTTCAGAAACCTCAAGGGAGGTCTCTGTATTTGTTAGGAATCTCAGGGGAGGTCAGTAAAATTTACCCAACCAAAATTAATACTCTGTATTCTCCTTTATGTGCTTAAATGGATGAAATAGATGATAGAGATTGCTCCATTTTTTTCTTTATGGTTCGAGACTATGGACAGTCTTTAAATTCTCTGTAGACTAATAGCAGTTGGCACCATAGTTATTGATACCGTACCGTACCGGCCGGTACCGGCCGGTACGTACCGTTTTTTCAAGTTTCCGGTACTCTAGCCCCCCAATACCGTTCCGGACCAAATACCGGTCGGTACCGGTCGGTACCGGCCATCTCGGTAAATACCGGCCGAGATGTGGTTACCGGTGATACCGTCCGAGATTTTGCAGATCTAGGTAATTCTGTAATAAACTACAAATGGTGTCCTGAAACCGTAATTTCACCTCAAAAGCTTATATCAATTTTCCAGATCTGGATTCTGGACTTCGGCTCTTTCACTCTTCACTCGAAATTCTCGAATCACTCTTCACCTCATGGTCCTCATCGGCTCAGATTCCTCAAAGTCTCACCCACGGCGACGGCAAGTCGGCAACAATTAGTTAATTACAGGTGCCTCTCTCTCTCTCTCTCTCTCAGTTAATATTGGCAAGTCGGTAACAATTTTCCAGATCTGAATTCTCATAGCTTTCAGTAAGTGCACAAATTTCTCATGCATCATATGATTTTAGAGGTGATTTCAATTAACCAGAGCCAAAAGTAACTTTTTTTTGCTTTCTCTGATTAATTGGATATTGGGTTGGGACATGAAAGAACTCGAATAGTGCACAAATAACTGAAATGGTGCTGAAACGCAAATGGTAGCAGAATCCATGGCCTTTTCCTTCAACTCTCTCAAGTCCTTGTAAAGATTCCCAAGAACTGCAGGAGCTAGTGCCACTGGTTTTCCTTTAGACAGAGCTGCTGCAATTGGGAAAACATGTGTTCCAATGACTTCTCCAGTAACAGAAGGAAATACAAACCTGTTGGTGTTATAAATACGGAATTAGTCCCTTTTGGTGAACTTTGCGTATGTTTTTCGATTATGGATATGTACTAAACATTGCGTATGTTTTGTGGATGCTCTTGGAACTTGGAACTTTTTCTTGTTAATTTGAAGTCACTTGTGTGAATTTTATTAACTTAATATAGGTATTTTATAATGAATTGCATGGTATGAGAGATTTTTTTGAATTATAATTATATATAATTATTATATATATTGTAGTTGCGGTAAATCCGAAACGGTACCCGGTATTTGACCGGTACCGGTACGTACCGTACCAGTAGGAAAACCGGTACCCTGTCCGGTACGGTATTCAGAACTATGGTTGGCACTCGAGTTATAGTACCAGGAGGTGCAATTAGTCCTTTACAGTATTTTTCTTCTTTTTTTTTTTTTGACAGTTTGTGTTGTTCTGTACAGTTTGTGAAGCTTCTTTGAAAGCAATTTTTAGAATTAAAGATCGTAAATTGTAGGATAATTCTAATGGATCTGTGTCCATTATTTCAGAACTTAAAAATTTTCATAGTACATATTTCAGAACTTAAAAATTTTAAAAGGTGTACAGCAAATAACGTGCCCTGATTATTCTATATATTCTAAATCATGTGCATCATATTACTTTTGTCCCCTAAACACATCGATTTTAATGATTTGAGAATTGTAGCTTTCTTTCCATCTCATCGTTCTTTTGACTTAGAGAGAGAGGAAATTGATGATATGCATCAATTATTGCAAGCGTGGTTCACTTCACAATCAGCGCAGCATCTAATCCGTCACCATAA
Source organism: Rhododendron kiyosumense (assembly GCA_019656275.1). Lineage (NCBI taxonomy): Eukaryota > Viridiplantae > Streptophyta > Magnoliopsida > Ericales > Ericaceae > Rhododendron > Rhododendron kiyosumense. Next base: position 303,619 of record BPLS01000203.1, on the reverse strand, counting down.
TGTTCTCAAAACGAATATGTCAAAGTATCCATTTCTTGTGGGTGAACACTAGAAAGAGACCCGTTATTTACATGTAAATGTCTTGTTTTGACCTTTTTAATAATGAGTTCTTCCGATTTTGTTGATTTTTTATATTCCTAATAATAATATTTTCTAGACAAAAGTAGCTTCATCTGAGAGATTGAAATATTATTTCCAGGCACATTCTTAGGCCACATTTGGTTGCCGGACAAGTGACCTCACTCGCTTTGATTTCTCAGATAGAAATTTGATAGTTTGTAGCGAAATTTTAGACCCCACAAAATTAAAATTCAAAATTGCTTCAACTTTCTTCAAATGTATAGAAAATTCAAGCATTCTTATCTTTTCAAGAGTTAATAGTATTACGACTCAGGCTATTATGCAACGTTTTCATATTACTCCCTCCGTCCATTTTTTAGAGTTCAGTACTCCATTTTGGGTTGTCCCTTAATAAGTCTCCATTTTGTAAAGTTAGTGGGTAAAAATTGGTGAATTTTCTATTTTACCCCTAAAAGTAGATTCCATTTTGAAAAGTTTGTGAGTAAAAATGTAATGATGATGTTTTTATAGAGGGTAAGGAGGAAAAGTGGAGGTAAAAATTGATGTGAAATGTGTAATGATGATGACTGTGTTTGGTTCGCAATTTTGAATTGAAAATTTTGAGTTAAAATGTAAAAATATGTGATTGGATGAATTATTTTAAAAATAAGTGGGACCCCACTTACCAGAAAAGAAAATTCTTCAATTACTCCAATCTGTCCCGTACACAGCCTGAGTGGTTCACTGTCTCTTCCCCTCTCTCTCTCTCTCTCTTCAATTACTCCCAACTCATCTCTCTCTCAAAAATTCATCCCAACCACTCATCTCTCCTTGAAAACAATAACAAATTCACCCCAACCTCCACGTACAGTTGCTCCTGACTTCATAGGTGAAAAGTTGGGAAAAGGAGGGAGATGGTTGGGAGTGGTGGGGGCCATTTTTACTGTGTAGTCAGAATTTCAAGTCAAAGAGTTACCTTGCCTGCCTTTGAAAACAGCTTCTGGCCCCACCAACTTTTTTTCACTCTAAAAGAATTTTTTGAAACAAAAACTCTAAATAGAGAACCGAACACAGTGGATGTCTTTTCAATAAGTTGGAATTACGAAGTAGGACATTTAAAAAGGGACGGAGGGAGTACATATTAAGTCTTTAAGACCTATTGTGAAGCAAAATTACCTTTATTAGTATATCTACGTTATAATTAAACTCTTAATTTAGGTTTTATTCGGATAGTCAAATCGAGAATAACTTGCATAGTACTACCTCCGTCCCAATTTACTTGTCACTTTTTGGAGTTCGTGCCACTTTTCAATTGATTATATCTTGTAATTTATAATATTTTAGGCGATTTTGAAAACATTGTATTATAGAATAAATCGAGATTTATCAAACAAGATCCATATTGGGTATAAAATTCATTACCAATTTAAAGATATAACTAATTCTTTTTTCCGGTTGGAATAGAACTGTGACAAGTAAATTGGGACGGAGGGAGTATTTAGTTTTTGACCTCATTAAACAAAATTTTTTGACTCCGCCCCTGATAGAAACTATCTTTGGGTAGGTGGAAGACTCAATACCTCATGGCATAAAGATTACTATTATGGAGGATAAGGTGATACTTTAGTTCAATTTCTTTTATAGTCTATCCTATCTTCGTACATAATCTTGTCTGGAACCGTTAGATGCATACGAATTTTCATACATCTAACCTAACGATTACTAGACTTTTTGAAAAAGATAAGGGGACGATTACTAGACTTTTTGAAAAAGATAAGGGGTTAAGGAGTTGCCAACAAAGTGTATTAGTTATACACCATCATTTGGAAGACAGAACCAAGGAATGGTTTAGAAATAACAAAAGACTACAAATGCAGTAGGAAAAGTCATGAATAGTTGAAGATTTCTACGTATTTAGCTCTCATTCAATCTACCAAATTTGCAAAAATTCTGCACAACACTTGTAAAGAGACAATCTTATGGAGCAATTGAAGCGTCAAGCCGCAAGGCCGGCTAAAGAGGTAGGCGAGGGAAGCACGTGCTTCGGGCCCCTCAAAAATGCTAGAAACGAGGGCCCGCAAAATTTTAGGATCCTTATATATATATATATGTATCTATGGCCCAAATTTTTTTTTGCATTGCGCCTCCTTTACACAAAATAGGTCCAATTGAAATTTAGGAGTCACAAAATAGGCCCAAATGGTGGAATTACTCATTATAAACACTGGTGCAATCAAAAGAAAGAAAGAAACGCCGGAGGAGTGAGGACTATGGAGACTTAATTAGCATGTTTGCAGCAAAAAAGTGCAAGAAGACTAATTTTCAAATGATGAATTTGAGGTATTGTAATAGTTGTATTCTTTTTTTTTGGATAATATGCTTCTATTTCGTAATGAAAATCTTTTGTAATGGTTTTTTTATGAAACTTTTTGTGAACAACTTTTGTGTGAGAAATACAGGGAGGTCTCATTCGAGAGGTTCGCTTTCGGCCTCCAAAACTGATGAGCCGACCTTGCGTCAAGGTAGTGAATGATTCAATGCCATTCCTTGATATCGCAAAAATAGATGCTTCAGAGGTTCTCCGAACATGATTAAGGCCTGCACGGCACCAGTTCGCAAGCCCGGAATCCACGTACGGGAGCCTGAAATAATTTCCCTGCAAGTGTTTCCCACTTAATCGAAATGAATAACAGAGCCCGAGCTGCTTACATTTTGGGAAATACCAGAGTTCACTTTTATCATAGGTTTTTTTTTCGTTTATATCCCTTAAACTATATGCTATTTTTCTGCTTCGTTCTCAAACTATCAAAACCGTTTACTTCGTCCTCCAATTTTTACATTGCAACCTATCAAGTCTCAAAACTGTTGGGGATGCAGACAACTTTCAGCAATAGAGTTCAGCAACAAAGGTCCGCAATAGGTAGGCACGCGGTCAGGCTCGCGGCAAGTAGCGCGCAACAGACAAGCTCGCGGCCGAGATGGGCCGGGGGCCGCGGCCCAAGTTGGTTGGAGGGTCCAGTTATCACTTAGAGTTTGTCTATAAATATTAGTTGTTGTATTCATTATTTTTTGAAATAAGCAGTTTGCTAGAGAGCGAACATAAAAAGCGAGACGCTGTTTTTGCTATACAAAGAGAATTCTAGAGAGAGAGTGCAAGAGAAAATTTTTCTTAGAAAGGAAAGAGACTACTTATAATCTTTAGTTTTCTTTGTTCATAGTGGACTGGTGTGACTCCCGAGGACGTAGGCAAGTTGCCGAATCTCGTATATCTGTGTGTTCTATTTTTTTATTCCTTTTTCTCTTCCTTTTCTCTGGTTTGTTTTCTGTGATTTTAGTATCCCAAGATCCTAAAGTGTTTTTTGCTCGTTGTGAGTCGAACGCGAGGCTCCGATTTTCCAACAAGAACCAACACCGTTAACATTTCAAATGGAAAAAATAGAGTACACCACCAATCTAAGGGCAGAAATGTCATTCCCCTCAATCCTACAATCTGGCGCCAAACTAAACCGAGGTTCCCTTCATTTTGGGTTATACATACACACACGTACACTCCAGAAAAATACAGGGTACACCAGCCGTGTCTTCCTCATCCTCTTCCCCCCATCCCCAGCCGTGTTTCATTACTTCCGAGAACCTAACCACCCACCCCATTTCAGATTTCATGAACAATATTCAGCACTGAAAAACTCACAATTTCAGCTTTCAAACAATCATTTCAGCATATGATTGTAATTTGAGCAGCTAATCATTCGATTCCAGCACTAAAAACAAGATTCCAGCTTTAATACAATCAGTTCAGCATATAATTATCACTTGAGCAGCTAATCATTCAATTCTAGAAGGAAAAAGAGAGAGAGCATAATTCCAGCTTTAAACCGGTAAAAACTTCAGTACTTAATATCTTATCTCGGCACTCAATACCGTTGCTTCAGCATCTTTTTCTTTTCACTTCAGAGTCATCACCAGATAAAGGAATTGGTAAGTCCTTAGTTGGATCTATTTTCAACCAACTTCAGAGTCATGAATGGGAGGAAGCAGTGAAGAGCGAAACTCAAATGCAAAGAATGCTCAAAGCTTTTAAGCTTCCTGAACCCAAAATTATGGTTAAACAGAACTTGAAGTTGATGTGAGAAACTACATTCGGGGTTGTGCGTGGGTTGGGGATGGAGGGAGGTCAGTGGAAGGGATACTCAGTTTTTGCCTGAGTAATCTGGGTTTGTGCGCGGGCCGAAGCTGGAATGGCATTTTTGCCCTTTGAGTTGGGCATGTGCCATTCACTTGGGTTTTAGCTGTTTGAAATGTTAAGGGAAGTTAGCTTTGAGACGTAATAGGTTGCAATGCAAAAGTTGGAGGACGAAGTAAACGATTTTGATAGTTTGAGACCGGAGTACAAAAAATGGTGTATAGTTTGAGGGATAAAAAAATAAAAATAAAAACCTCTTTTTATCATATTGGTACGCTTGCCGCGTACTCCATGGACCGCCATTTTTTCCTCAACAAGAATAAAAACTTGCCCGTTCTGCAATTCTTTGGGAGAACTGATCAAAGAATCCAAAATACCAAGCTTAATCTCTTCACAATTCATTAGATTCGCTACCTGAGAGTAAGTTCCATTTCCTTTTCTACAAATTCAGAATAAAGGTGAAAGGGTAATTTATTTAACGATTCAACCGAGTACATAGAAGAAGATGGCACCTTGGCATGGATACTGTCGTTACCATTGATTATCTGATTTGCCCTATTACAATCTGCAAATTCCCATCTTTTCCATCCATCACCACAGAGTCACAAGATGGCATATAACAGCGTATTCTAAGTTCTCTGCGCAAGCGAAGCAGATATCTTAGGAGAACTCAGATTACAACACTTTAATGATGAACGCACAAGGAAGTATACAAACACTCGGTCCACTTGAAAGTAAGTTTCAACTATAATGATTTACAAGTTACTTGGGAACTATATAAAGTATAAACACGGTCCACTTGAAAGACAGAAACAAGGCCTGCTGAAATACAAATAACTGGAAAAAAAAAAGGTTTACAGAAACAGTATAAAAGGTAATGATTTCGGTTTTGTGGTATCTGAAGAAAATTATACACCATTCCTATTTATTTGATCTTCGGACTTCTAAATACGCTAGCTGCAGAACACGCACACGAGAACTCTTTTACTGAAATAAATGAAGAATCAACCAACTGCAGGATTCGATGCTGTTACTACTTATCATCACGAAAGCAGATGCTAGACCGACCCTCCGAGCAGGAAAAGGACACCATTCGCAAGCCCAAAATCCCCAAGAGGTTGAAATTATTTGCGGCAAGATTTTCCCTCTTTATCGTAAAGAATGGTGTCATCCGAGCTACTCACATTTCTAAAATAGCAGAATGTACTATCATCGTATCGGTATACTTCTTGTGTACTACCTATGCCAGCAACCACCGAATTGTTCACTACAAGCAGAACACCCTGCCCATTCTGCAAATTTTTTAGAGAACTATCAAACAATCCAAAATCACCAGCTTTAACCCTCTTCTTCTCATTATAACCCAACGTCAAATTCGTTACCACTAAGAAAGTTTCATTTCCCTTGTCCACCTCGTCAGTGTATAGGTATAGAGGAAATCGTTTCGATGACTTAATCAAGAAAACAGAAGAAGATGGCAATTTGGCATGGACACTATCATTGAAGTTGATTGTCTGGTTAACAATCTGCAAATTCCCATCTTCCCCCAATACCATAAAGTTACTAAAATCGAACCGTTGGGTTGAATTCGTAGTGATCTTTCCATGGGACGACTTCACCCATCCAACCGACGATATAGATTTATTAACAGTCGTCAAAATGTTCCCATTTATACCTGTCAAGTTAGATACCAGGGTAACAACCGCAGGCGATACGTAGTGTTTCAAAAGATGGCCTTTGGTTTTTACCCTCTTCCTGTCCAACCAAACATGCAAATTGGCATCTATGTACCACACATTCAAAGCGTTTGTCACACTAAATGCAAACTCATGGGTCTTTCCATCAAGTATTGTGCCCAAAAAGGGAGTGACCTCAATATCATAGGAAGGGAGATCAAAAGATCCGATCCCGGTAATAGGTCTCCACAAAAGGGGATTTATCCCTCCGGTATAGATCACGGTAAAAGGCCAAACCGCGCCGACTTCCACGCCATCCAAAGTGACCACAACCTCCCTAAAAGCCCCGTTTTCAGGCGGAATCGAGAGGTTGTTTGCGGTAATAAAGTTGTTCGGTAAATGGGTATACCAAAACTCATCATCCTCGTGATACGAAACATAAACCTCCAGCACAGCCCTATATGCATTTCGGGGAATCATGAACTTTTTCGACTCTATATCAGTCGAATTTTTGACTTCGAACCACAACCCATCATTCAAAGGTAGATTCCGCGAAATGGGTAAGATCAGATCTGCCCAAGAACGATACCCACCAAAAGAATTACCCATACTCACTTCAGCAGGATAGAAATGGACGGTCAACTTCACATGGTACACACCGGTATAAACATTACTAACAATGTTACCAAGATAAACAGCAAGTGTTTGATTACTCATCAACAATGAATAATACCTCGTGATGTCCTTCTTTACCGTCCAAACGATTCCAGTGGCTGTTGGCTCCGCAGTGCAGCTCCGGAGAAGCTCCACGCCACCTAGCCAGACCCCGAAAATGCGATCAAATTGCTTACCATTGCTTTTAGCCTCCCATTGGAGAACAATTTTGGCAAAGTTTTGACACGGGCAATCTGAGGGTGGTGTATAATTGGCAAGAACTGGTGGTAGTCCATATGTGTTGCCGAAATCATGTTGGAGGAGGAGGTAAGAGCAGGGTTTGGTTCTGGGAACTTGGATGGGTTTGGTTACTTCAAAGACTGTGGTAATGTTGGTTTTGGCGGGGTGAGATTTGAGCTTTGGTCTGAAGTGGCCTTTCTTGTGAATGTTTGCTGCGGTCGAGAGAGAGTGGTTCGGGAGGAAGAGAGAGAGGAGGAGGAGGAGGATGAGAGGGAAAGCTGTCATTGGTGTGGTGTAATGTTGCTTTGCTTCAGACTTAGAATGAAAGAGCTATATAATATGGAAATGGCTGGTCTGCTGTCCAAGTTTGGACTGCGGAACTATAGTTCAAGTGATCGCAACTGTCAGTTAACATTTTTAATGGTCTAAATTTGTTTTGATATTTTTACCGGTAAATTATCCATTAATTATCAATATGAAAAATTCAGATTGGACTACCCATGCCTCTCGGCCGGATCCTAAAATTTTCGTTTGACAAAAAAAAAAAGAATGAATGAAAGAGCTCTATATATGCAAGGTTGGGTGTGGGAAAATTTGCTCAAGAGAGTGCAGAGAAAGAGAGGTGGAGACAAAGAAGGGAATATGATGACATCGATTTTTTCTTTTTCCTTTTTGGTAAGGTAATCCATTTAGACTATCAAACCAGGAAAATGGACCAAGGGCATGGAAATTATAGATAAAGAATAGATTTTTAGCTAAAGAATGGATTTTTTCTATATTTTTTTTTTCTAAACAGAGATATGACGACAATATTGATTGATTCATCATTTGACTATTATTTCTCTCTGTGGAGTGAAAGCAATAGCAAGAAAGATTTTTTTCCCTATTTTGAACATAAGAGCAGGAAGCTGGATCGATTCACCATTTCAAATGCTTTTGAGGTCTTCCATACCAAAACATTGTCAGCATGAAATCGTTTTGTATCGGGAAATCGCCTGCATTTTTAGTCAAAGGATTACACAAGAGAGTATCTTCTTAGGAAGATAGTTTTATGCAAAAACATTCAAGTGAAAATGCACAGGAATAGAGGTACATATATTTTGTTGGTACAAGTGATCTGGTAGGCTTTCTACCTGGACTCGGGACATTTTTTACCCCGTAAATTTATGTACGTATTCAGATTTATGTATACTGAGAGTGATGTTTATTAGGTTTTCAAATAGTAAATAACCCCCCATCATGCTAGGAACAAATAACTAACACTTAAATGTGAAATTTTGTCATTAAAAACAGAAAATTTGAATAAATTGATCATAAATTATGAGATTTCACTCTTTCTTTAGTTGTGTGGAGGGCTCTACAGATACAGAATTGTGTACAAGTTCTTCAACCCATATAGTTAAGTGTTTGCGCAAATTCATCTGTTTTTTTTAGCTTCGTTCTTTTTAACATCTCTTATCCCTCAATATTTACCATTCATGAGTAAATTTGTGTTATGATCTAAAGATGAAAAAGCAAAAATGTTCATTTAAATAGTAAAATAAAAATTTCCTACCTTAGTTTACATCATTTATTCAAGGACTAGGAAGGATCCGCTAATCACGTAGCTCAAAATGTTAACCTCTTATACAGTAACTGCTCGCAAATTTTTATATACCATTTCATCGTTTCAGGAATTCCCGATGTGAGTTCTCACAATAAATTTGTAGGACTAGATATATGCGTATTTCCGTCGAGGAAGTTACCTCTTCAAAGTTGCATGTGTCACACGACCAATTTTATAGTATAGTTAAAATTTGAATTTCTTACATCAAAATGAGCTAGCCAATCTTATCATAAGTTGCATGTGTCACACGATCAATTTTATAGTATAGTTAAAATTTGAATTTCTTACATCAAAATGAGCTAGCCAATCTTATCATACCAATTTGACTTTAATTATTCTATGTCGCGAGTGATGTGTTGAGTGATGCAACCTAGTTATTGACCATATAATTTTATGAAGTTAAAAATTCATGAAAATTAAGATAGAGGAATAAGGATCCCATTGTGTACTGCCATGCGAATCACGGGGGTGATTAATAAATACTCCTATATTGGTAAATTACACATATCCTTTTTTTTTTTTTGGCGCGGCTATTCGCAACCCTTTGTTTTCTCCCATAGCCCACCATATTTCGGTAAATAGTTGTTGAAAATCATAAATAACATTTCGGTAAATAGCTCTTGAAAATAAGATTATATTTCGGTAACTACATGTCGAAAATATGCTCAACTTTCGATAAACAACTGCCAAACATACATTTTCGGTAAATAGTTGTTGAAAAAAATATCATATTTCGGTAACTGGATGCTGAAAATATATCTCAATTTCGGTAACTAACTGTCGAATATAATTGAAATTAACGGATTATGAGAGAAAATACAGGGTTACAAATAGCGGCGCCCTTTTTTTTTGGGTAATTAAAGTTTGTATTCACAACAAATGGGATACAAAATCAAAAGGGACATTCCCAGCCAAGCCAAAAATTACACATATCTTTCTTGAAGTTTCTGACAAATATGCAAACCTCCCTGTGGTTTAGGGAAATACTCTCACCTCCCCTTGCTTTCTGTTAGTCCCCTTGCTTTCACCCAAGTTCTTCAACCCTATATATATATATATAATAAGTGTTTGAGCGCAAGTACTAATTTTAAGTAAATTGGATGATATTCAATAAATCTTTTACAACTTTAACTTAAGTACTTCAAAATTTCTCACCCCGACTCTTCGTCTATTTTAATTAATCACATCAAGAAATTATCACTTCTTGTTCTTCTTTCTTTGCGCACCCACTTAGTAAATAATCCTCCTCATATTGCGTAGGTAATTGGGAGGATTGGCTGGGGCAATGGTAAGAAGAAGTAATCAAATAATAATATTATGATATTTGGGGGTAATGGAAATTTCCCAAATTTGAAGAAAGAGAGAGGAAATTTGAGGTGTGACTTTAAAGTATTTAGCCTTTGAGAAACTGACGGTTGTGTAGATCGGTATTCGGGTGGTACTGTTAGTGTCTCGTTCTCTGTCTACGAAAGGTCTCTGATGTATTTGGGTGTCGTCGTTGTAGAATGCATGGGATGGGGATATTTTGGGAGTGCGAAGCCGAGGGGTTTGGTGAGGGCATGTATGCCATTGCAAAATGAAACCACAAATCAAACATCGTCTTGTCAAATAAGGGAGCATCTGAGAATTAGTTCGTAAAGTAAAGGAGGTGAGAGTATTTCCCAAACCGAGAGGAGAGGAGAGGTCCGTGTACTAAGTCAGATCAGTGTAATTAATCAACGCTAAAAATTTACTGACTTGCAAATCATGCGATAACCATTAGGTTAATGCTTAATCCAAATGATTAACCAACCATTGAATAACCAAATGCAATCTTTTGAGAATCCTTCAACTCGTCGCTCACTGGGTTCTCCTTATAAAAAAATCACTTAATTTTTTGATAATCCATGTCTAGATTAGGTTAATACGAAAAGTCTTCTTTACATTATTGCATAGTTAAGGTTTTAGGAGTAAAAATTCCTTCCAGAATTCCCTCCACAAAGACCACACAATCCTAGACAAAACCACTACTCCGTAGTACTTTCTTTAAGTTTAGCTTGCTAGCTGTTTGTTTACTAGTTTCCTAGCTATGTGTTTATTCTTCTCTCTACCACATTGTAGTAGACTTTTTTTTTTGGATAACCGGATATCCGGATCAGTTTGCGCACATCTCGATTAATTCCGGAACTCTAAAGATAGCAACCGGACATTATAGTAGACTTTCTACCTTTGTTTCTTTGCACTCACTCATTCTGTCATGCCCTTAATCCACACATGCAGGTCTCTACTTCGGGAGCTCGATCGGGTCCCCAGGTCTCTACTTCGGGAGCTCGATCGGGTCCCCTCAATGTGGCAGGCTTTTGGGGAATGCAACATATTAGATTTCTTGGAGGATTCCAACTACAAACTAATTGGCATGCAACAGGTGGAATAGCCTCTATAATATATTAATCAAGTTTGGGTGGCTTAAATGCGCGATGTGAACAAATCTAACACTCTTGCTCACATGCAGACTGTATGCAGGTGGAGGTGACAGATAAGGAGCTGAGCGATTGATTTGGGCGACGCAGATGACAAAAACTTTCCCACGAGAGATATGCAGGCATCCTTGCGCGTGAAGCTCTATTGGTCCATGCAAGACTCCTTCATTTGCTTTGTTTCAATTCCTAGTTTGTATTATTTCTCGAGTAGGAGATGATGCCAGGGCCGGGTGTTTCATACAACCCCGATTATCTCCTCTTGATCTTCCCTTTTGACCAATTTTTTTTTTTAGCATTTCCCTCTCCCCAGAAATACCTTCCGTCTCCCAAGAAATCTGTTCCTCGTCCCAAGAAAGTCAACTCCTCCCTCTCTCTCCACATTATAGGAGTAGTATTTTCTCATGATTCACTTTCATATATACTTCTATGGAATCTATCCTTACTGATCATCAGCACAAAAGCAAAGCTTGCTTGAACATGTACATTTGATTCTAATGATTTTTCCCCATAAACTGGTAAGAGTTGGCGGAGGAAAAGTTGGCCAGAAAAGGATATTGATTTTGCCAAATGACCAGATGAACTGTTTGTCGTCATGAATCTGGTGGGGCTCCCTTATTGGCAAAAACTGCTCTCTTATATGGGTTTCAACCAAGCTTCTGCTTCACTACCGTAAATTCTTTTTCCCTTCTCGCTCCGGTGTTCTACTGCAATGAGAAACTGAACGAATTGAACGAATTTCTAGAAAATGAAAATTGGGACCTTCGACTTCAACCATAGCGCACAATATGGGTTCGATCTCGATAAACTACGTACCATCGAGATTGAGCAATCTGTATTTGTAGAATATGTATATATAATGAATTTCCACTTCTTCTTTTTTTGTAATTTCTTCCCTGTCAGTTGGCCTCAACTGTTAACTCTTGGGTTCATCGGTGACAATGGAAATGCCACAGGGTGATAAGAAAAGGGCCATGGTATTGAGTAGTGCAATCAAAATGAAAAGTAAAAGCAAAAGCAAGAAGCATTTTTCCTTTTCGAAACATAGGCAAGAAGCTGGATTGACCCTTTCAAGTTTCAAATGCTTTCTACTAGGACCCAAAATTTTCTTCTATAATCCTGTATCGCTTCAATTTTATCGGATCTCTCCGATGGGACTTCTTTTATAACCCTATAGTTTTATGCCCCTACGAATGTAGTTATGTATAACGAGATTGACATTTTATAATACATGATCAATTTCTAATATTCAGCTTTGGATTTTTTGCATGTATCTAGCTAAATGAGCTAGTCAGTCTTATCATATAGATTTGACTTCATCATTCAAGATGCAAACCTATATATTATGAAGTTAAAAGATTCCAGAAATTAAGATTGAGGATTCTGTTACATATTGATATCTATATTACAAAACACGAGGGTGGAAGGCTCATTGAAATACATTTTCACAAGAGTTGCTCAAATTTGATTCAAGGGTTGAGATACAATTTCTCTGTGAGTAAATTTAACCACAATCTTTTAACCTAATTGCACCATTGCCACCGGTATGAAATTCTTGAATCATACCATTTTTCCGAATTCCAAACCCTACGAGCATCTCCAGCTAGATCCATTTATTTCACTCAAATTCGGATGAAACTGCATTAAGGTATTTCTTCTCCAATGCTAAATTCTTATTTTTTACCAAAATTTAGTGTTGTTTTTTACGTTTTCCCTCCACCCTGCCTTTTCTGGCTGTTGCTCTATTTTTGAAATGGTACATTTATCAAAAATAAAAAAAGGGCTTGGATTTGGTCTCCCTTCATTTGGGTAGTTTTGGTAAGAAAAAACAAATAAAACTAAAAAAGGCAAAATGGGCCGTTAAGATGAATTTTTAGTGGTTTTACTTCAAAAAGTCTAGGGACCATGAACCCCACTCACAACTCAATCTATGACGTTGACATGGCAGGGTGGGTCCCATGCCACGTCAGCAATAGCCCAAAATTTTAAAAAAAATATGTTGAAATGTTTTCCCCAAACCCTAGGTTTGGTTTTGTTACAGAGAGAGAGTGAGAGAGGGCGAGAGAGAAAGTCGACACCCACCTCCACCGGATTCAACTCCGGCTACTAACGCTCCACCCATCACCCCCACATCCACCGTTGGTCCACCTTCCTCCTCTCCTCCTACCTTTGTTGCCGCCTCCACAAAAATCCTAACAACACTCACACCTCCTCAATTGACAACGGCATAACCCTCCACCGCATAATCTTCGTTGCCGAAGACGATGCCAAAGACGAACAAAACGCTGTTGTCGGCCTCCACCCCATTGTCATCAACTCCTACCCCATGTTTTCCTTTTTCCAAGGGTAACAACATCAGAGAGCGAGAGAGTGAGATGGCAAAGGGTTGGCCGCTGGAGGTGATTCCGGTGGTGGTGGTGGGTGACGACTGTCGACCCCCTCTGTAACGCCCTGATATTTTAAACGAATATCGGCAGCATAAATTATTATTTTTCGAAAAAGGTTTCTTTAGTCAACCAAATAAACACGGAAGTATCAGCATAGAGATTTCTTTATTTCAACTCAAATTGAAAATACAAAACCTTTATTCAAAAGTAAACATTGGTCTGACAAACATTGAGCCGACTTCTCATGGAAGATACCGACTTAAAAAAAAATATTTATTTAACCTTAATAAAATCTGGCAATTTATTGAAATAATTTCAGAGTGACTCTAGTCTTGATACAGATCCCAAGCATACTTGGTCTCCGCCCCTAGTATTCTTCCTGTGTCAAACTGCTCCACCATTGAATCCTGCATACTCTGGCAAATTGATCGCCGAAGCAACCGATTTACCAGGATACAAACGTATCCGTGAGTGATAATTCACTCAGTAGAATAATCCTAACCCTACCAACCCCTTACTTTACAGCTAAGCAATATTATCACAATTCATATGAAAATAAAAGAACGACAAGCATTAAATAAGTAAATCCATTAGCAAGCCTTTAATTTACCTTCTTTTGAATCTCACATTTCATAATCATACATGTACCATAGCATCCATCGTCTTACAAACTCAGTATTTCATTGAACATATTTTAAATGACCTGTTACCTTCAATATCACGAGATATTACTAGACCATCCACACAATTCATGTAACGCCCCGATTTTCGGACACGTTAATTAAATCATTTTTAATTGATTTAATAATTCATAAATCTAATTTAAGAAATAAAATTTTATTAAACAGAGTTTAGTAGCGGAAATCTCAAATGTTAAATTCAAAACTACTTAATTGTCTTAAAACTCAACAAAACTAAAACAGAGTTTGACAAATGTGATAACACTTTTGGAAATTCAAATAACATTACTCCAAATTAACAGAGCTTCTAAGGGTAAGACGTTCAAAGTTCGACAAACTCCCCCTCCTCAGCTGGGAGGTCCTTAGCCTGATACTGATCATCTTGTAAAGGATTCTGTTCCTCGGTCTCCTGATTACCTGGCATGAAAAGCCAGCCCAACGGCACTATAATGAGTTTTGAAACTCAGTAGATAAATCTTACCCATTAACCCTTACTCTACAAGCAATCAAATTTATAATAAAATGAGGTAAGAATCGAAGAGCACAACACTTATTTCATTATATAACCATCAACTTAAGTAAATTCCAAATCTTAACTTCTATCATCATTCCAACACTGCAGTATTCATCACGTTCCAAACTCAGAATTTCACTGGACATACTTTACAGGTCCTACTAGGCTACCCTCAACATCCTGAGGTCCTAGTAGACTACTCTCACAATTCTAGGTCCACCAGGCTGCCCTCAAGGTCCTGCTAAGCTACCCTCAATACTTGAGGTCCTGCCAGGCCACCCCTGAGGTCCTGCTTGGTCAACTCCACAAATCTAGGTCCATCAGGCTGCCCTTAAGGTCCTGCTAGGCTACCCTCAATACCTGAGGTCCTGCCAGGCTACCCCTAAGGTCCTGCTTGGTCACCCCGACAATTCTAGGTCCATCAGGCTGCCCTCAAAGTCCTGCTAGGCTACCCTCAATACCTGAGGTCCTGCCAGGCCACCCCTTAGGTCCTGCTTGGCCACCCTAGCCACACTGGGTCTTTCAGGCTGCCCTCAAGGTCCTACCCAGGCTACCCCCGATCACACGAGGTCCTGTCAGGCCACCCCCGAGGTCCTGCTAAGCCCACAACCTTTCATCTGTTTCCTCTTTCCGTTAACCAGAACAACATCCATATACTTTCTCTAAGCCCACAAGTCATCCAATATCCAAAATGTCCTTTCTACGCTCTCGGTTCAATCAACAAAGCAATTATTTTAAACGACGAGTAAACAGATCATACTATCACCACGTACACAGGATAATTGAACCACCATAGGTCACCTCCAGTGAGCTTAAGTCCAAACTAACCTCGCAACAATTTCGATACGTTTCAATACCAAAGTATTTGCAAGTGGATCAATAATAACAACAGTTCATAAAGAATCAATGAAACATAACATTATCAATAGTTCAAAAGACAAATTGAATTTCACATAAAATATTCGGATTTGTCCTTGTGACTTTTGGGTTTCATTAGGATTTCGCACATAGGTTCATTTTAGAAATTTCCATTATTTGGTGAGGGAATAGTTATTTCGTAAACCTTCGGTTGTCTTACAAATAACTATTAGGTTTAGGATTCAACAAGGACAAAATATTTCTTTTGTAATGATTACTCTCTTTGCTAATCTAACCATGTATGAAGTTGTATTTAATGAAGTGTAAATTCTCCTTATTTTTATTTAAGATTTTAATAGTTTGATTCCTAGAGAAGATAACTAGTATTAAACTTTTCAAGTTTTGCTTTTCTTGTTACAGTATACCTTTTCCCTTCCAAATAACTTCCGTGGACACTAATACTAAATTCATTAATCCTAAGCTTTCCCTTTTGCAAAATCATATCTTATAATTAAAGTGTGTGATAATATCTATGCCTCACTTCGTTTGTATTTTTATACGGCGCACAATTTTTAGGAGTGATATTACCAGTTATCATTAGTCTCACTAATTCATGCTAACAGACCCTTTGTTTCACTAATTTCCTATTATAAATGAGTTAGTTACCGTTTCTAAATAAGAGTATTTGCTTAAGTCATATTTATTATTATTTTTCATACTAATACATATCACAGTACCTTAGATTTTTACAAGCTAGAACGAATATCTTAATTTTTTTTTCTTCGAACCTAATTTGATACATATGTACGGACTAACACTTGAATTTATTATGTACATCTAGAGTTCCATAATATAGTCCAAGCCATCAATAACAATAATTAATCATGCAAACAATGACCAAATAGCACACACAACAGATCGATCGATTTCAAAAACAATTTTCGCTTTTCAAGTCTAGAACACGGTTACGTGAACGTGAGTTAGCAAGTGGCAGCCGTAAGGTCGAGTTACATGGCCTTGAGGTTGTGGGTCACGGATGCGAGATGCCGACCGGTTCTTGTTTTCTTTTCTAATTTCTTGTTTTCTTTTCATGGGCTCAATTAAAGTCACAATAATACAAAAAAAAATTACATTCAATATACTTTTAGTTAAGGAGTAATGAGATATCTACCTTGATCCTTAGAGTTTCGAGCTAAGATTTAAAGAAAATAGAGGTGTGCGGTGGCGACAATGGTGGAACCCGATGGTGATGATACGGTGCCGATTCGGAACTCCGGTTTGCACTGCACTGTAATGGTGTATGCCCTATTCCTTCTCCTCTTTTTCCTTCCTCTTTTCTCCTCCTCCCAGTAATCCGGCCCTCCTCTTTCTCTCGGCAAAACCAATGAAAGAAAATAAAGGGCAAGGGATGATGTTGCTGTTGTTGCTCCAAATGATGGAAGAAAGTAAGAAGTAAGGAAATGGTTCGGTACTCTCTCTCTCCAGCCGAATAAATTGGGTTTGGAAGGTGGGTTTTGGTTTCTTTTGCACAAAAAGAGGGGATGAGATAGATGGGTGATGGAGAGGTGGTGGAGGGAAGTGGAGGTTTACTTTCAATAGAATTCTAATTAGGATTTAGATAGGAACGATATAAGAGATGAGTATGGATCCATATATATTTAAAGTATAATATACATATATATCTCCTATACAAGTTTGTTAGTAATATCAATTATCCACACAATAATATATTTTAACTAATCAATCTAATTACTTATTGAATTAGTATTGAACATTTCAAATTTGTATTAAAAAAAAAAAAATATGGCAAAAATTCAGGTCGTTACAATTCAGGTCCATCAGGCTGCCCTCAAGGTCCTGTTAGGCTACCCTCAATACCTGAGGTCCTGCCAGGCTACCCCTGAGGTCCTGCTTGGCCATCATCACAATTCTTGATCCATCAGGCTGCCCTCAATACCTGAGGTCCTGCTTGGCCACCCTCACAATTCTAGGTCCATCAGGCTGCCCTCAAGGTCCTGCTAGGCTGCCCTCAATACTTGAGGTCCTGCCAGGCTACCCCCGAGGTCCTGCTTGGCCACCCTAGCAACACCAGGTCTTTCAGGCTACCCTCAAGGTCCTACCAGGCTACCCTCAAGGTCCTACCAGGCTACCCCCGATCACACGAGGTCCTGTCAGGCCACCCCCGAGGTCCTGCTAAGCCCACAAACTTTCATCTGTTTTTCTTTTCCATTAACCACATCAATGTCTGAATAATTTCTCATTTGAAACCAGCAAGCGAACCAAAGTCTGATCCAACAAATACAACAATTATGAATCCGTAAACATGATACGTATCTATGTGAAAGCCAACATAACAAATTGATATTGTGCGAGTAAGTAAAACAAATAGCGTTTTATGATTGGGCCGATGCCCTTAATGAGAAATTTTTTCAAACAAGTAATTTAATTAGTAATCTTTCATCATTCTTTTTATTTATTATAAGTATCATATTCAATTAACACTAAACCAAGGCAACATAATTATGAACTCAATTATTTTCATTATCATTCATATACAACACGTAAGTGAAAATCACCAAGGACAAAACACATCTCTTGGAGCCAAAATTATAAATTCAAGAAGTCCAGGGGGATAACTGTAATTGTTGTGCCATTTTTTTTAAACTTCCAGCGGGTGAACAGTAAAAAAACGTGAATACTGTTCACGCCCATGAACAGTGAACAGTGAATTTTCGGAAAAACGGGGTTTCATTCGTTCGATTCCAATTTCGATTCTTTTCGATTCTAATCATAAAAACTAACAACTTAGTACATTAATATACTTAGGGAGAGGTAGGAGAAGGATTATAATACCTTCAATCCAGACAAGGCGATTCGGTGGAGTCCGGTGAATTTTCGTTTGGTGGCGAAAGATTGATATTCTAGCAGCAGCTTAGGGCTGGAATAACTTGACCAAACATCTGCCGTTTTGGATGATTCTTGTGTCTCTCACGAAGATCTTGAAACGCTCTACGACTTTCGTGAAGAAGTCTAAGCCCGAAAACCACTCTAAGTAGCAGAAAAATGGAAGTTTAGAAGGGTCGCTAAATCTGCCTGGAAATCAGAATCCGAGAATTTTTCCTAACTTTGAATGGCAATAACTCTGTCAATTCTTGACTGTTTTGGGCAATTCTTGGGTCGAAATCGAAGCTCTCGATGCCCTCTACAACTTTCGTGAAGAAACTTAGGCCTAAAAACAACAGAAACTGGGAGAAAACAGGCCGTGAATAGAGGGACGTGATATGGACGAAAATCGGTGATCCCTCTTTTCTTGTTTCTGTTTTTGTAGAGGACTAGGAGTGTTGTATTGTGAGAGAGGGGAGAGGTATTTATAGAGGAAGAGTATAGAGGTGGTGGAATTCGGGAGGAGAGAGATATATAGTTTCAATAGAATTCTAATTAGCGTTTAGATATGAAGGATAAGGGATGAATGTATATCTCTAAAGTATAATATGTTTCGAATACGGTTTTTTTTTTGTAATATCAAATATACCCATAATAATGTAATTTAATTAATAAATCTAACTAATTATTGAATTAATTTTAACATTTCAAATTTGTATTAAAAAAAAAATAGGGCAAAAATCCGAGTCGTTACACCCTCTCTGTTTGTAAATTCAGGAAGTAGACCTTTGGGGGAAAAAATTTCAGTGTGCTTTTTTTTTTATTTATAAATTTTGGGCGGTTGCTGACGTGGCATGGGACCTACCCGCCACATCAACATCTTGGATAGGGTGGTGGGTGGGATTCATGGTTCCTAGACTTATTGTTTTTACTTAGGGTAAATTTCACCGACCTCCCTAATAAATACAAAGACCTCCCCTAAAGTTTCTCTATGACATTAACCCCTTACTTTTGAAACTATTTTTAAGAACCTCCTTCCGTTTACTAAATCACTAACGGTGTTAAATTTGGCTCTTAAAAGACAAAAATGCCTTCCAAAATACAGTACATTTTGTTTCTAGTCATTTGATTTTGTCCTCGATTCTAGAGCTATTTTATTTACTAACAAATATTAAATACTATTCCATTAGTTGAGTTTGTGGTGATTTAGCATTTCTTCTTCTTATTTGTTTATTTTTAACAAATATTAAATGATTTAGTGTCTTTAAAAAATATTAAATGTTAGGCCTGTTTATTTTATTGGGATTGTATTTGTCTTTTCTAATCTCCTTGGAAGTATTTTCACTTTTTTAATTCCCCTCAGTTTTTTTGATATGATTCTAATTCCTCTTATTGACACAAATAAATGCAGTAACCAACACATATTTATACAAAACTAACCAGAACCAAAACAAAAATTAAGATGAAATTAATTAGTTAGGCCAAATCAGTCATATCTCAACTAATGAAATACTAATTAACATTTGCTAAAAAATGAAATTCAACTATAGATGAGTATAAAACAAAAAGACTAGATACCCCAAAAAAGAAAAAGAGTCTTTTGAAGGGCATTTTTGTCTTTTAAGTGTTAAATTTAACACAATTAGTGATTTATTTAGCGGAAGGGGGAATCTTGGTAATAGTTTCAAAAGTGATGAAGATCATTGTTATTTCAAAAACTTGAGGTTTTTGTAATTGTTAGAAACCTCATGTGAGGTCAGTGAAATAATTACCAAGAGGGAAATTAGGAATTCAGCTCCTCTCTAATCCTTCTAAAATTGGAATATCCTCAAGTCCTATTAATAATAAAAAAAATGATAGCTAATAATCTCTAATCCTTTTAAAATTGGAACATCCTCAAGTCCTATTAATAATGAAAAAATGATAGCTAATAATGTGTTTTGATAATTAATACATGTTAAGAACATTTTGTTCATTAACAAATGTTCTTAACTTGTTTTTAGCGGGTATTAATTATTAAAACACATCTTGAACCGTCATTTTCCATTTATAATATGGCACATGGTAACTATAAAATCTACTGGTTTAGAACACTAATGACCACAGAATCCTCGTTATTTATAAAAACACCTGATAATTTTCCTTCCCCTTCTTTCCCTTCCCCTTCTTTCTTTCTATCGACGCCTCTTCCGTCCACCCGTCCACTAGCCATAACCACCGCCGTCCGCCCCTTCTGATGCCTTTGCTCTTCTCCTACGAATCCATCGCCAATAACCCCGCTGCCGCTTCCAAGCTCGCCTCTTCCACCCGTCCACTAGCCATCACCACCGTCGTCCGCTCGTTCCGACGAATAGAGAGAGGGTTAGAAGGAAATCTTGAGGGGAAATTCGAAATACACATAGCATCTGCAGCAGAAGTTCAGAGCTCATGGCAGCAAGGCAATCAGGACTCGATTCTTTCAGTCTATTCTCTTCCTCGGGTGACAAAATCCCATTAGGTTTCGGGTTTCTTGATCCATCAGAGAAGCCCCTGCTGCTTCCCCTTCCTGCTTGTGTTGAAGTTCTTCCCTCTGAGGTATTCTACTTGAAGTGTCGTCATTGGTTTACTAATATCTTTTTACTGTTTATGCAGTATATATCTCATCTGTGGTTTTTGGGTACTTCATTTCGAATAGGTTTCCTCATCTGTCAAATACACAGTGGAGCCTGTGGATTTGAGTGGACTTACATTGCTCAAGGTAATCCTTTGCTGTTCTTCAATGATGACCGTAAATTGAAAAGGCGTGGTTGGGGAAATGGAAAGAAACTAAAAAAGAGCAAGCAATTGTTATGTTCTAAATTTTAAAGTTGTTTCACTGTTCTTCCATTTTCTTAGCGACCAAACATAGAAAATACAGGAATAGTGGGATTGAACTATGTTAAAGGAAATGACTAAGCCCAACTTTTTTCGTCTCTGGTAGGGTAGGGTGAGTACTCAGGAGGTTTTCCAATTATCAAATTCTGACTTGGTCCCTGGTAAATATGAAGGTTTGTAGGAAATTCTCTTTCTACGTATGACCTCTCATTGTGCTTTTATGAAATTTGAATGATTTAACTCTCAGATGTGAATGCATGATATATGATCATGGAATTTACATGATCTATTTGGGTAACTGAGTATTAGATTACCAAAGAGAATGGAAATGACATGGTTGATCATGGTGTAGGTGGACTGAAACTGTGGGAAGGTTCACTGGATTTAGTCAAATCGCTAAAGTCGGAGTTGCAAGATGAGCGCTTATCACTTGATGGAAAGCAGGTGTTAGAGGTGGGCTCTTCTCGTTGAGGTGACCATAATCTGTTATGCTAGGTGTACGAGATTTCATCATGTTTCATTCACTATTTCACTCCCATTGGTTTCCTGCTCATATAAGAACATATGTACACCATTGGTAAAATGTGGCAGCAATCATCAATCATGTAGCTCTGGTTTGGCAACTCTTGTCAAAATGATGACATGGCCATGGAGTGGTTAGACAAGCCTCGTAGGCTTTGGGACCCTAAACCAAAGGCTATGGGCAACACAAGCATCGAGAAGTCTTTTTGGTCCTAAGAACAAGTGTCCTTGGTAGTTCAAGGGTCATCCATGGTTGTTTGGTAGTTCATGGGTCATCATGAATTTTGTACTTGCATAAGTATTCATCTAGATGTATTAAACACATGTTACATTGAATGCATTAAACACATTTTAGTTCTTTGCATCTAATTGTGAGTGTAGAGGTCCCAAATGTTATTAAGTAATCACCCATTCCACTCCCAAGCAATGTGAGATTCATTTTCTTAACATATATTATCCTCTGCCTAGTGGACGGAGGTTAGCAAAACCGAAATAAGAATAACCAAGTGACCTTTTATCAAAGGATGTTGATTTTGGCGTTCCATTAGCGTACGCAGGCGCTTCACTTTTAACGTGAAGTTACTAGTAACTTCATGTATAAAGTGAAGCACATGCATACAAAAGTAGAGCACGTTCAATGTATGCATTTATATCTAGGTTCATTCATTATCTTGTTAAATGTGTTCATTGATAAGGTTCATGTCACTTAGACGTCTAGGACTTCGAAAGGCCATTGTTTAGCCTATAAGGATCGATGATATCTTTCTTTCCAATACAGAGTTGATTAAAGAATTGAGTTTTACGAGGCTTAGGCCATTGTGATTAAGGTTTTGGCTGCGGTTCTTCCTTGTAGAAACCGCCTAATTCTTGCGAGGGTGAAGCACCTCTAGCTCTCTTTCTCTCTCTTCCCCTTCTCATTCTTTCCTTTCCTTTCTTCTTTGCACACATATCCAAGTAATATTCTTATTTCCCCACCCAAAACTACCACGATTCCTATTGTAGGCGGCAATACTCTAAGTGTCCTAAAACCATCCTACATCACAAAATGAGTGGAAACCATTGCGCAACAGATAGCTTTGGCAAGCTTCAGCAGTCGATTATCAAGGATTTCAGAGTTTCAAAAGGAGGGTTCTCCCCAGGTGGAAGGGTTTGTACAC
>BPLS01000203.1:249891-280790 GCA_019656275.1 Rhododendron kiyosumense | reverse complement strand
CCCCCATTTTTTTTGGGCTGCGCTGTTTTCATCGTCAAATCTCTGGAATCCCCACTCCAGTTTGCAATCTATCTAGGATTGGGATCGTTCGATCCGGTCGCAGTTCCTGACCCCTCTAGCGAATCATGGTGACCATGGTCTTGAGCCATTGTAGTGCCCACCATATAGTCAAAAGATAAAATGAGGTCCACTCCTAACCCCTCCCGCTCAGATTTTACTCTGTTGGGGAAGAATGATGTTGTTACTAGGGTAAGGAAAAATCGCTCAAGTGGACACTAGTCTTAAGTCGTTGAGACTTTGAGTGGCGATAAAGTAGAACAATTGCTTAACGGCCCGTCATTGTTGAGCAACTCAGCTTAATAATGATACCCTCGCCGCTATGCAGCAGACGTAGATGGACCATGCTCACATTGCAAACAGGCAAAGGGGAGCCACCATCGCCAGTCTTTCAAGCAATGGCAGTCTGATCTCCACCTAAGGGCTCGGAAACTGAAATCCTTGACAATCAACGGCTCAAAAGGGTACAAACTCTTCTGCCTGGGGAGAATCCTGATTCAGAGATCATGTCAAACCAAGCCCAACCCATTGTGGAGACAGTCTCACAACCCATTGCGAATCAAAATGGGGAATTTGTTTGCCAAATCCAGACAAGCTTAAGACCACTGTAATGGATCTTTTGTTCTATGTAATGGTTATGAAGTGTCTTTGCATCACTACTTTGAGTTGACTTTAGAAGCCTAGCAATGAACTATGAACAATGTCACTGCTTCCAAGTGATATTTATGTCTTTCTCGGTTTGACCTTCTCTATTGCTTTTCTGACTCTGTTTATTTTAACGCGGTTTAGCTTGGGTGCGGTCATGGACTTCCTGGAATTTGGATGGGCCTTGAGGTACTATTCTGTTTAGTGCTTGGGATTGGGTAGCTGAAATTATCTGTTGGTTTAGCATCATCTTGTTTTGTTGCATCAGGGTGCTGCTGTCGTTCATTTCCAGGATTTTAATGCTGAGGTCCTGCGATGCCTCACTATTCCCAATGTAAATGCTAATTGTCTCAAGAAGTCTCCATCTTTCGCTACAGATGTGAGAGAGTGGAATACAGATGCAGAATTTCGTTTTTTTGCTGGTGATTGGAGTGAAGTTCATCAAATACTTCCTCATACATGGACCAATGAAAAGGAGCAGAACTGTTGCCCATCTCTGGATCAGCCTGTTGGTTATGATATTATCCTTATGGCAGAGACAGTTTATTCCGTATCTGCTCTGCCCCATCTTTATGAACTCATTAAAAAGGTAGTTTCCTATCTAGTCTCTGAGTCTTTTCAAATCGCTAAGGCTCTGTTTTGGATGGTGGATTTGGGATGGAGGATTGAATGGAGATGGTAAATATGTATTTTTTAACTTGTTAAACTTCGTGTGCAAGTAGCAAACTATATGGAAGGACTAGATCTAACTATCCTCAGAAACATACACGATCTAAAGCTCTCAATCCATTATTGAATGAACTTGATGCCGAATCCATTCATTTCAATTCCATAAAACCAAACACTACCTTCGGTCTTGCAACTTGGGCTCTAAAGTAATCCGTTTGTAACTTTGTAGTGCTTGAATCGTCCAAATGGAGTTGTCTACATGGCAGCCAAGAAGCATTACTTCGGAGTAGGAGGAGGGTCGAGGCGATTTCTCTCTTTGGTGGAGAAAGATGGTGAGCTTAGCTTCAGCCTTCATTCCTATGATTTTCTTAGTAGGTCTTGCCAGTTTTCTTTTCCTCTGTTCTGTACCTGTAAAAAGTTATAGTTTTGAACACTTCTACAAATAGCAAGAGACATCTGATTTGTACAGTAGTTAGCCTTGTATTTCAATTCGAGATGTACAATTTGGTCATAGACGATCTTTGTTGTTTTCCAAGTTCTCATATGCATGAGAGCAAGAAGGCAAACCAATATGGTTTACCTTTGGCCTGTGTGTATTGACAAAATGATTATATTGTCACATATTGAAGTACATAGTTTTCGATATTATGTACTGGATCATTTGAACAGATTTTGTATTTATTAGATCAAAGTAACCGAAGTGTTAAAAGGTCATTGTAGTTGGAGATGCATATATTTGTTCTTTATCTAATATGGCGTGGGCATAATGAATTTCTTTTATGCCAAAAAAGTGTTTGATCGGGAAATTCCATTGCAGTTCATTTTGCCCCTTTGTGTTGTCATGTCTGAGCATCAAGGCAGGTGTAGGTTTTTCGAATTGCTGCTTGAATGCTCAGAAGGTTATGTCGTAATGAAGTCAACTGTTGAATTATGTCTGCCCTTGTACACATTGTTTGTCCAAACGTTGCTGGATTTCCGATTGGTATACGACCTTAATAAGCCATATAGAGGCTCGTCCCATGTTCTTTTTCTTTTTGTGCTGAACGTTATGAGAATGCATTGATTGATAGCTTTTGTGGCCTAGTCAGCTGATAAAATGATCCTCTTTTCTCCAGCTATTATGGAAGCTTGCCTGGTTGCTGAAGTAGCCGATGGTTCCTCCAATGTACGAGAGGTATGGAAACTTCATTTTAAGTAGATTTTGATTTTCCAGTTGAAGGTTTCGTCTCTTGAAATTGCCAGTTAAGTTTGAATGGTACTATGATCTCGAAATTGATGTATGATTTCTGATCTGACTATATATTACTTTTGACTTAATCTGACTCCCGTAACGTTATTTTCTTGCTGATCGACATTTTTTATTGGAGCAATATGATCAATCTAATTACCCTAGTATAAAAATGTATTTTTATGGGTGACTTAAAAAAACTACCATTTTTTAGTCAAGTAGAGTCTGGCCTGGCAGTCAGAGAGAGAGAGAGAGAGAGAGCAGCTCGGCTTATGGAAGTTGAGCAGCTCAGCTCAACTTACACAACCCCTCACACATATGTGGGACCCACACATAGTAGTGTGTGTGGAGCCCACATGTGTATGAGAGGTTGTGTTTGGTGTTGTGTTTTGATTATTGTGTGAGTATCATTTTTGGAAAGGAAATTGGGTTATGGAAAAAGGTTGTAGGAGAGAGAAGAGCAGAAAGAACAAGGGCGAAATACTCAAATTAGGCTCCGTTTCAAAACACCTTCTTAAAAAATAAGTACTTATTTCACATTTTCAAACTTAAAAACAGTATAAATAAATAACAATTTTTTGATTTTTTTTTGCACCGTATAAAAGATCTCATCGAGATCTTTCAAACAAAATTCATATTGCATATTTTTAGATTTCAATGAGCTCATTATTTTTTACCTTGAAATTGTCTTTTTAAAAAATAAGGACTTATTCTAAATTGTCATGGCAACATAATCCATCTAATTACCCTATATTCTAGAGATGGCAAATGAGCGGGTCTAAGCAGGTTTGGACGGATTGAAATGGGTCGCGGGTCAAATATGGGTCAAATAGTAAACAGGTTGCAACGGGTCAAATATGGGTCAAGCCAAACCCAAACCCACCCAATTCGACCCGTTTTTCCTCCCTTTTTTTTTCCTCCCTCCTCCTTTTCTCTTCTCCCTCGTCCCCATTTCCCCCTTTCTTCTTTTCCTTCTCTATTGTCTTCCCCCGATATGGGCAAAACACGTTCACAAATGGGGAATTTTTTGAAAGGTATATATTTTTCTCTTTCAAGCATTTTCTACTATTATCTCACTAATCAAACGGACCCTTAAAATAATATGAGTAGCAGTTTTTTTATTTTTAAAAAATTGGAAAATTATTTATGCTCATATTAGTCATATAACTTCACCCATCCAACATTTTAATGTTTTATGTTTTGGAAAGAATTTTTTTTTTTGACATCAAAAAAGAACTTCATAGATAGATAAAGAGTCAATACAAGAGATCAAAGACAATAAATACAGCCCCAAATACTAAAAGGTTACCAGAACTAATTAAAGAAAGAAAAGAGAGATGCAACCAGCATAAAAGATAGACAACTTCCAAAATAAAAAGATTCACTTTGAGTAAACTATCCGTTATCAAAGGGATAAGATGTGTTAACTTCAAAGTGAATTCTGGAAGAGGCCGCAAATCTTGCCAAAAGGAAAGCTTGATGGACTCTGTAGCGCGAACAAAAAGATGTACTGCAAATATGGACTTCTTGAGCGAGAAAGCACTGCTCAAAAAACATAGGGGCTGCAAAAGCTGGAAATTCCTTAGAGCTTCTCAATGCTGCCAAGATTGTATGCATCTACACTTTTATATTACATAATTTTTGTAATTGCCGAAATTGAATGAAATATCTACAATAATGTTTTGTTAATGTTTTTATGGCACGATGGGGCGATGCTCTGCACTTCAATGTTGTGCAATATCAACCATTCAAAACCGGTGATGCACTCTCTCTTTACCCAATCGTTGCATCATTTGAATGTGATTAAACTACTGTTGGGCAATATACAGTTTTAATTTTAGGCCTGGATTCAGGGGCCCAAAATACCTCTGTTTTTTCTGTTTTCTTAAACATGAAAAAAAAAACCCTCTGAATACCTTATATGATTTGTTGCCGGCTTAAATTGGAGTATTTAACAAAGTCCAAGATTGGGGAGAGAGAAAGAGAGATGGAGTATTTAACACAGTCCAAGAATGGGGAAAGAGAGAGAGAGATCAATGATTAATACTGTAATAATGGGAGTTTTATTAGTTGTGGAAATCAGTTGAGTTAAATGGGAGTAGATTAAAAATAAGGGCCAGTGTGGGTCTTTTAGTTCAAACCCATATTGAACCCATTTTTAATCCATCTAAATCCATATAAATGTGGGTTTACATGGGTTGAACCCATTATGTAATATGGACAGGTTGGATTGGGTTATAAGTGGGCAGATTGGGCGGGTTAGAAAAATATGGGTTGAAACTGCCATATCTACTACTCCCTCCGTTCCAAATTGAGTGTCCATTATTCCATTTTGGGTTGTTCCAAAATGATGGTCCTTTTCCAAAAATGGAAGGAAAAATTTGGTGATTTTTCAAAAGTATCCCTCACAATTGAATATAAGTGTTATAAAGTAGGTAAAATATAGGGGTAATGGTGGAAATAATAGGCAATATAGGTGTAATCATTGCTTGTCCCCTAAAATAGTTGGAATCCCCAAGAGGGATTCTCAATTTGGAACGGAAGGAGTATATTCTATAAATTATTCCCCAAATACTTCTTAAGGTTACGCATCTACCATATGCTTTGATAAATTCATACTCCATCCGTCTCTAAGTGTTTGCCCCCTGAAAACTTAGGCTTTTAAAAAGATACATTTTTTCAAAAGAAAAAAAAAATCATAAATCAAAGTAGATACCAATGAGTTCTTTGAATTGTGAAAAAAAATTAAATTTTTTAAACAGAAAATGCAATTTTTTAAAGACCCAAATTTGCGGGCTGGACACATGTTTAGGCACGGAGGGAGTAATATATTTTTATTATAATAAAAAACTTGTGTAACCCACTATCCAAAAAAGCAGCTTTCAAACACCTCCTTAGAAACAAAGCTCAAGACTTGAAGGATTGAGAGGGACCCGTCCGTGATGGGTGGTGTTGCTTTGCTCTGGTGGAGGACTTGGAAACAATGCTCAAGACTCGAGAGATTGAGACTGGAGAGAGAGAGAGAGAGAGAGATTAGTGATGTGCATTCCGTAGTCTCTTTCGACTCCACGCATCCACTTGTGTTTGTGTGAGATTCAGGGGAAATTATTCAATTCGTACCCAAACACTCATTCGGTCCCGTTTCACCGAAGTTCTTATTTTCAAAGTATTTATTTTTTGTTTTACGAAATAGGTCATTATTTCACAATATATTACCTTTAATTCAAAAAAAAAAGTACTAATTTTAATTGATGGAGACATGAGACCCAATACAAGTGTGTGTGTGAAAAACGGGACTAGGCCATCACGTGGCGGTCCCCCCAAAGGCTGTGAATATGTTTCCATTTCAGATGAAGACAGAACACTGGCCAATGATGAAGCTATTCCGGTTTAAAGGTCGCTTCTTGTTCCTGCAAAATTTGTACCCTCCAATGGCTGATGTTAAGAGAATGATGGATCGAAAGATAGGTGAAATACAAGATGGCATATAGCAAAGTATTCATAGTTTGCTCCATAAGCAAAGCATGAAATGTAAGAGAACCCAGATTAAACCATTTATTGATGAAACCGTAACGAAATACCAAATAGGAGATGTTTCTTATTATCACGAGAAGCAGATGGTAAAACGACCCGCCGAGCAGGAAAAGGACACCATTTGGCAAGCCCAAAAATCAATCGGAGCCGGAAATTACTTGCTGCAAGTTTTCCCCTCCTCATCGTGAAGAATAGCGTTATTCGAGCTGCTCACGTTTCTAAAATAGCAGAATTTACTATCTCCATATTGGTATGCTTGCTGGGTACTCCCTCTTCCAGCGACTATCGAATTCCTCTTTCGAAGCAGAAAACCCTGCCCGTTCTGCAAATTCTTGAGAGAACTAACTGAGAATCCAGAACCACCATCCTTAACCCCCAGCTCGTTATAACCCAATGTCAAATTCGTTACCATAGAGACAGTTCCATTTCCCTTGTCCACAGCTTCCAAGTATAGATACAGAGGAAAGCTCTTAGATGACTTAGTAGAGAAAAGAGACGAAGACGACGACTTGGCATCTACACTGTCATTGAAGTTGATTATTTGGTTGACAATCTGCAAATCCCCATCTTTCCCCAACACCATAAAGTTACTGAAATCGAATCGTTGGGTTGCATTTGTGGCGATCATTCCGTGGGACGACTTCACCCATCCAACTGATGACACAGATTTATTAACCGTCGTCAGAAAATTTCCATTTATACCTGTAAAGTTAGAAACCAGGTTCACAACAGCGGGTAATACAGAGTGTTTCAAAAGCTGGCCTTCGGTTTTTACACTCTCCTTGTCCAACCAAACATGCAAATTGGCATCTATGAGCCACACATTCAAGGCATTCGTCACACGAAATGCAAACTCATGGGTCTTTCCATCGAGTATTGTCCCCAGAAAGGGAGTGACTTCAACGTCATAGGAAGGGAGATCAAACGATCCAATCCCCGTAATGGGTCTCCACAGAAGGGGATTAAACCCTCCGGTATAGATCACGGTAAAAGGCCAAACCGCGCCAATTTCCATGCCGTCCAACGCGACCACAACCTCCCTAAAAGCCCCATTTTGGAGCGGAATCGAGAGGTTATTCGCAGTAATAAAGTTGTTCGGTAAATTGGTATACCAGAACTCATCATTCTCATGAAATGAAACATAGACCTCCACCACAGCCCTATATGCATTTTGGGGAATCATGAACTTTTTCGACGTTGTATCAGCGGAATTTCCGATACGAAACCACAAGCCGTCGTTCGAAGGAATATTTTGCGAAATGGGTAAGATCAGATCAGCAGAAGAACCATACCCACTAACTGAATTACCCGAATTCACTTCAGCAGGATAGAAATGGACTGTTATATTCACATGGTACACACCAGTGTACACGGCATTGACCAAGTTACCAAGAAAAACAGCAAGTGTTTGATTATTCATGAGCAATGAATAATACCTTGTAATGTCCTTCTTTACGGTCCAAACTATTCCGCTGGCTGTCGGCTCCGCCGTGCAGCTCCGGAGAAGCTCCACGCCGCCGAGCCAAACCCCGAAAATGCGATCAAATTGGGTGCCTTTACATGTAGCCTCCCATTGGAGGACAATTTTGGCGAAATTTTGAGATGGGCAATTCGAGGGAGGGGTATAATTGGCTTGAACTGGTGGACTACCATAGGTGTACCCGAAATCGTGTTGAAGGAGGAGGTAGGAGCATGGTTTGGTTTTGGGAAGTTGGATGGGTTTGGTTACTTCGAAGAATGTGGTGGGTTGGGTTTTGGTGGAGAGGTCAGAGATGAGTTCTGGCCTGAAGTTGGTTTTCTTGTGGATGTAATTTTTTGCCGTGGCGGAGAGAGAGTGGTGGAGGAGGGAGAGAGAGAGGAGGAGGAAGAGGCGGCGGAGGACGGATGTCATTGGTGGGGTGTGATGTTGCTCTGTTTCATACCTCAATGAGAGAGATACTTATAAGTGCGGTATATGCTAGTTGAGGTGTGGAAAATCTTGTGTTTCTTTTCTTGGGTCGTCGTCAATGCCGTGTGAAAATTTTTGCACAAGAAAGGAGAGGCTTGCTTTTCGAGTACAAGGTGCTCCAGGACAAATCAAACTAAATAGAGTCTTACGTTCCAATCAATTAGGGTCAGATGCATCGATATTTTTTTTTCTACTAAACTCTGTCAAGTATTACTTGGTCAATTAGACTCGGAAGAATTGTATCTTTGTGCACCGCTATATAATGTCAATTCGAATCTTTCCCTCTCCGTGATATTACTACCCAAAACCGTTGTATCAACTCTCTCTATTATTGCGAGCAATTAATCACTCGCGACAAAGAGCTGGCTTGGCCCTTTCAAAAGCTTTTTAGTTGCTACCAAATTTCAAAAACAAGAGAAAAATGGTTTCTACAGCGACCAATTATTTTATGACCCACATAGATGTGTGTATATGCTTGTATGACTGGGATCCTCTCTATTTCCAAAAGGGTACTTTGACAGAGAAGCATTTTATAGACATCTTTGGGCCAACTTTGATCGAAATTGTTCACATTTGAGAACTTATAAGTACTGTCAACTACGCGAAAACTCTTACTAAAATGCGAACATAAAATTACTTTTTCGATTCCAAAGTTTCAATTCCAGCTTTCATATCTATATGGGTCATAAAATTTTTGATAAAATCCTTCCCGATCGGTTTGGTTCGGTTCAATTAACTATTGGGGTGAGATGTCATCCCTAATTATGACCCATCTCATAAATGTTTGATTTCCTTTTTTTTTCGTTTTAATTTGGGCCCCCGAATTTAAATTCTAGTTGTGCCACTTATTGGAACGGCATGATTCATCTAGGTGACTAAAGTGAACTCTCTGTCTCTGTCTCTCTCACTTGATATTTGGTTGGTATCT
This sequence comes from Rhododendron kiyosumense, assembly GCA_019656275.1. Lineage (NCBI taxonomy): Eukaryota > Viridiplantae > Streptophyta > Magnoliopsida > Ericales > Ericaceae > Rhododendron > Rhododendron kiyosumense. The sequence continues at coordinate 271,781 of BPLS01000203.1, read as the reverse complement.
GGTTGCGAAGGTGGGTGTCTGGTTGCGAAGGGGTCTTTAGGCTGTGTTGTTTTGGTCTTAATTTATATTTGAAAATTTTGTTTTTATTTGAATTTCTTTTGCAATTTTTAGTTCTGCGTCAAATTTTTTTGGGTTATTGATTCGTCTCGACGAAAGAAATTGAAAAAGTAAAATTTTGGCACTTTTACCGTAGTATTTTGAGAAATAACCACTTTTTAGCGTATTTTTCCGCTAAAAAATGGTTATTTCTCAAAATACTAGAGTAAAAGTAAAAAAAATTTACTTTTCCAATTCCTCTTGTCCAAACGAATCAATAACCTACAAAAGTTTGGCGCAAAATTAACAAATGCAAAAAAAATTCAAATAAAGATAATTTTCAGATTTAAATGAAGTCCAAAAAACGAAGCCTGGGAGCAAAAAGATAGAAAAAGGGTGAGTGGTGTTGCTTTGCTCTCGTGGAGGAATAGGAAACAATGCTCAAGACTATGAGGGCCCGATTGGATGTGGGTATGATTTTGGATATTATTTATGAATGGTGGATAAGATAAGATAGGCTATTATTTATGGAGGGGAATAAAATAAGATGGTTTGGATGGAAAAATTGCAAGGGGATTAGATAATGGGATAAATTATTATTTGGTTTGGATGAGAGATAAAATAGAGAATAAGAGTAGAAGATGTAAAAAGCTGTCAAATGACTCTTTTGCCCTTGTGCAATCTCAAATTTAATTATGCATAATATTAATTATAGGCTGTTGATTTTGCCGCTCCCTTTTTTTGTTAACGGGACTCCCCTGCAAGTGCAAAAATACACTCGCAGGAGAGTGCCATTAACAAAATAGAAAGTGGCAAAATCATTTCTCTAATTATATAATTGTAAAACTCAATATATTTAATTTACTTTTTGACAATTTTAAGGATGGAAAATATGATGACATCCTGATGCAGAAGGAAGGAGCCAGATTGGCCCTTTCAAATGCTTTTTACTACTACAAAATTTTAGTACTAAAATAGAAAAAATTGGTCTCTACAGCGACCAATTATATATTATGACCCATATAGATGTGTGTATATGCTTGTGTGACTGGGATCCTATCTATTTGCGAAAGGAAATTTTGTCAGACAAGCATTTGCAAGATCTAGAAGGCGAGCAGACTGCTGATGCTACACAGAGAAAATAAAAAATGAAGAAAAGATTACTGAACTGAAAAGAGGAATGATTAAAATACACACTCACCAACGACACTTATCTCACATATACGTGGATACCGCATGCGTAACTGTGGAGCCCCCATAGCACAATGGAACCGATGTGTATGTGAGACAATGAGAGAGGTGTAGCCGATGGATGTGTACCTATCATTTTTGTTTTACTAGTATAAAACATATGAATAAGAATAATGGTTTTTACACTCATTTTTTTTATATCCACGTTCTTTTTTTTTTTGTCTTTTAATAAAAAAGAAATAGTACAAACAGTCTCACTGTCTCAGCACTTAAAACAAAAGAGCCGTGTGCGGCTCCGTTTGGAACTTAAGGAAATAAAAGAAAAGAAAGGAAAAGGAAAAGAAAAGAATAATGAGAAAAAAAATTTACTATTCGTTAAATTTGAAGTCTTTATTTTATTTTTTCTTTCTCTTTCAACCAAAAAATAGAAATCTTTTTCTTGAGTTACAAACAGAGTGAGGGGAGTGTAAAAATCGAATTGGAGGATGATGTTGTGCAATGGTATGCGCAGAACAATGCTAAGCCTCCCGAAGGCGGCCGTAGGGAGGCATCCTCCCGAAGGCAATTAAAGAGGCAGCGAGAGAGAGTCCGAGAGTCATGCCAGCTCCGGACAAGGTTCCTGGTCGTCAAATGCACGATCCGATAATTTAGAGGTACGCATTACGGTGTTGTGCAGAGCACTAGTCCTCACCGCTGTGAGGAGCACTAGTCATTTCGATCGGATGGAGCAGGTTACTTTTTTATCTTTCGTGTGCGCGCAGGCCTAATTCATTAGGGAGAGTATCCACAGAGTCCACACTATATTACCTGAACCCACCTTAACCCAATATACATTAAATGATTCATATCCACTTAAAAAGCTAAGCGGCGTTTGATCCGCTTGGGAGTCTGATCTGCCTTTGCTCGAAGGCAATATACATTGAATGACTTATATCCACTTAAAAGGTTAAGCCTTGTAGGTGAAGAGTCATCCAAATCGTATATTAAGGTACAACTTTTTTTCTATTTAGACGATGTGGGACTCAATCTTTCACACATGTTCCCAACATATATATTACTTACCAAAAAAAAAAATTTAAAGATGATGAAGAAAAGATTACTGGATTCAACTTAATCGCGCGCATTATCAAAAAAAAAAAACTTAATCGCGCGCATAAGTGTAATGAACCCTAGGGTTTCACTTCTACTTACTCTCGCATTTGACAAGAAATCTGCAGTGTCATCTCAAGTTTTGTGGATTTAATTCAGAACTCGAGACAACAATGTCAATGGATCCATACTACGAGCAGAGATTGAGAGACGAGGTCATCTACCTCCACTCCCTCTGGCACCAAGGCCCACCTCCTCGACAAAACCCTAACCCTAATAACTACCCCAATCACACCACTTCGACCCATCTCCTCCCTCCCTCCAATCCCCCCCAATTCAAGAAACCCAAGAGACCCAAGAAGACCCCTCCCCAATCCGACCTCGAATGGCCCTGCAACGAAACCCCCGCGGACCCCGACCAGCCGGGTTGGCCTGCTCCTACTCCTGCTCCGATTACCCGGGTTCTCACACCCGAAGAACAAGCCCGATTCGCCGCGGCCCGGATCCAGAACAAGGCCGCGGCCGCCGTGGAAGCGTTTTTCGCGGGTAATTTGGACAGTGATGGGGAGGAGAGTGATGAAGATGATGAGGTGACGGGTGAGGATGGGTACGAGGAGTACCAATTTTTTTTGAAGTTGTTTACGGAGGAGGAGGAGTTGAAGGGGTTGAGGGGGTACTGTGAGAAGAATTGGGAAGGAGGGGGTGATTTTGTTTGCTTGGTTTGTGGTGGGATTGGGAAGAGGAAGAGGTTTAAGAACTTGGTGGCTGTTGTGCAGCATTCGGTGTCTATAGCAAGGACGAAGAAAAAGAATGCACACAGAGCTTATGCACAGGTTGTGTGTAGGGTTCTTGGTTGGGATGTTGATCGGCTTCCGACTATCGATTCGTCTTTAGGTAAACCTGTTGAGTCTCAGGTAACTAGAATTTTTATTTGGGTGACATTTTGTTAATCAATATCCAAATTGATGATTGAATAGTTTAGAAGTGTATTTTAAATCATTATTTTCACCTGACCAATCAATAGTTTCGAGTTTTAGTTGGCGAACAAGCAAATAAATCTCATTTTTGTTACTGGCGTATTTCAAAATTGGTCAAATTTACCTAGCCGTTAGGGTAAAGATACTCTTAAAATCACGGCGGAGTTTATTTATCAGCTTAGAAATGGATTTCCAATTCAAATATGATCGTGATTTTCACCAACCAATCAATAGTTTGGATTTGAAGGATATTCACCAACCTATCAACGGTTTGCTGTATGTCAAAATGGACCCTTTTTCGACAGAAGATGATTATTGAGCCAATGGTTTTATATGTTTTTTTAGGCAAAATGGAAAATTGTTGGTGTTGAATTTCAATTGTCATGGTAACTAGCATTTACATCAATTGCATTTGCTCACGTTTATATGCGTGGTTGTTTATAGTTTATACCTTTCGATTATGACATTGAAGGGAAATGCTGAGGTTGCTGTTGGAGAGTCGAGTATGATCAACCAAGATTTGGCTTTGGCAAATGTTAGTAATGGAAAAACCATTCAGAAGGAGATTTCCGATGTTGATCAGGAAGGAGAAATACCCAGTTCTAGTATTCATTTGGCTTTGGCAAATGTTAGTAATGGAAAAACCATTCAGAAGGAGATTTCCGATGTTGATCAGGAAGGAGAAATACCCAGTTCTAGTATTCCTGGGACTTCTAATGTTATCAGTGATAATGTGATGCTTTGTGGGCCTATTTTCATGAATTGTTGGGTAGTAGTATGTAGATGCGGTTTTGAGATACTGTAAATTGAAACAATGTTATAAGTTGTCTCTTGCTTCTTGTGCATTGCAGAACTCTGTGAAGGATGGTGATGCCAATGAGTGTTTGGAAAAGCTTGACGATGGGGTTCAGAGTTTTGGTGATGGGAATACAGGAGTGGTTACTTGCCTGGTGAGATGTCAATTCTTCTCGTGTTCTTTTTATGTTTTCCATTTTTCTGGTCGTTTTCAATTACTTTTACTATTTAGGCTAATCGACCTTATACACTTGCTACTACGAGTTCATAAGCATAACCTTAAACTAATTTGTTTTTAGCAGGGTAAATTGTGTTAGTATCTTTCAGTTATTCTACCTATTGACAAGCAATTTCTTTGGAAAGCATTATTATTCAATCATGTAGAGTCTTGTATGTTTCACTATGACGAGAAGATTTTGCAACTCAGCTAAAGGCCATGGCATATATCTGGGAAATGACAATTAGTGACATTCTGAACATGTATAAAGTTTTCTACGATTCTTGTGATTTTACGAATTATCAGGTCTGATGAATTGAGGAGGGGTAAGGCAGTACTATTATTTAACTTGAAAATGGAAAATGGAAACTGTGTATGTGCAGGCTAACTTCCGGAACTTTTCAGCCTCTCTCTTTTCACTACAGCTAACAATACGTTCAATGCAGGAACATAGTGAGGACAATGACGCTGGAAATGAAATAAGAGTCAATCAAAAGGCGATTTTAGTTGTTAATGAACCACAGGAAAATAATGGGGAGTCGCATTGATTCGGAAGTTGTAGGCATGGTGGCACTGGCAATGAATCTCAAGGAAGCTAGGGATTTCTTGGTGAGAGAATTCTTCTCACTTACGGATCGGTTGTCTCAGCTATTCCCTGAATGCGTGTTCACATCATTTCGTGCCTGTGGTTGTTGTACATCAAATTATCTGTATGTGTATTTGATGTTATTTGTTTCGATTACAAATAACATCTCATTTGCTGCTAGGAATAATGCAGTGGGACTAGGGCAACACTTCAGCAAAATTAGTGCTGCATCCATGTCAATATCTTGTAGGAGTATAAGCTAAGACCAATCAAAATTTACGTATTAAGTTTGCATGCTGCAAATTAAATGCTAGTGTGTGCGGCCTTGTTCGTTTTGAGGTCTCAAAACCCCTGTGCATGGTTTCCAATAAATTTTTTCTATCTATCTTTCTCCACTCATCGCTGTAAAAGACCTCCCTCTAAACCGAATCTGAATTGTGTTTGGTACTGCCAAGTGGTATGCATCTCCTTGGTATGGCTGCCACGTGGAATAACTTGAAAGAGACGTGTCAGACTCCCAAGTCCCAACACATCAGTGTTTTGTTCATATCAAGAGGCAATATCGATCCTCTTACTGCCAAGTTGTCTTTTGAGTTTTTGTGATTCAAAAGCTGTGTGAAAAATCCAAGTTTAGTGGTAGAAGCAGGAAATAGGGAAAGATGTCAGGGTCTCAGGGAGCTCTGCCGCCGGGGGTGATGACGGCAACGACATACAAATCGGTGGAAGGAGGGCAGAACAAGGCGAAGCTTGATCCTCGTTCGAAGGAGGACGAGGGTGGTATTGAGATTGACAAATTCCAGGACAAGGTACCCCCAGATGTGTCTGGTCCTGCCCATGGGCCTGTTTTCTCTGCCGCAAAAAAAGTTGGGGATGAGGAGGAGAAAGATTTGGGTGCCACTGGCCTGGCTTCTTCTGTTTAGTGGATCACACAGCTTTTATTCCATGTTTATTGTACATAACCTCTTGTGCAGATAGTGTCCATCTCTCTCTCTCTCTCTCTCTCTCTCTCTTGCTGGTGGATTGTAATATAGAACTAATAGTAATGCCTATGACTTATGGTACAATAACAGCAGAAAATTCCGAGAAATTTTTGGTTGCAAATAGGGTACCAGGTGCCCATAAGCCAAGGTTGGAAAGGCAACTGGCCATGCTGTCAGCTTCTCTCCAAATCCGCATTTAGACCCTTGTAATCTTAAGACACAAACGGGCGTTTAGATCTCTCTCCCTTCCCCCCAAACCCGGCTTTTCATCTCTGTGTCTCTCTCTTCGTCATTTCTTCAACTAGTATCTTGCCTAAAAAATCTCTGTTGAGACCCAAATCAAAAAGGAAGATATAACAATCTTTACATTTGGAAGTGGATGTTTGTTCGTGACACAGGTTGCTTGACCAAAATCGGTCGGTGGATTCAGATCTTGAGTGAATATGCTGAAGATTTTGATTTTTACACAAATTGTGTTTGTTCTGAAGGACAAACTATTTTTGGTTGCTTTGTGTTTATGTGTCTTTAATTTTAGAACTGTTAGTTGCTAAAACGAAATTGTTAAATGTGAAGAATATGGTTTATTGACTTCATAAATAGCAGTGAAAGTGGATTGGGGGGGTTCTTGTAATGCCAATCAAATGCATTGTTCCGAGAAGGGCATGCAAGATAGTTACCGAAGGGGTTTTACTGCAACAAACCTCTACCACCACCACCATCAAACTGAAGACAAACCAAAGTACCCTAGGTAGATAATGTTGTGTGCATGCAGCAAAACGAACCAATTCTAGGCGATTGTCAAAAAGAACAGCGCCAACGATGAGCGATGAGCAAAAAGAGTGCATGAGCACGAGCACGACACTAAAATTTTGACAAGTGGACAACACAGATGAGCGAGGACCAGAAGGATCCGAATTGGACAATAACATGTAAATGGATGAATTTCTTCATGTTATTCGCCTTGACAAGAAAAGTCTAAAAAAATAAAATATTCTGAACGTACAAAAGCAAGTTCACTAAACACGGGAAAAAAATGCCAAATAGGTTGTACGTATTGTTAGTTTCAATGCCCTAGACATTCTATTGCAAGCGGTAGTCACAGACTCACGAAAGATATATGAGCCAAACAATCGAATGTTCAAGTTGGTTGGAAGGTTAACGAGTTCTAAAAATATGTTCAAGTTCTGACTTGTTTATATGAGGCGAGAGAACCTCAAATGAGCTTTTAACCTATTTCGAACTTATTTTAAGTAAACTTGATTCTTTAAACTAAGTAAACTTGATTCTTTAAACATCATAAATTAAATAAGTCGAGCAGTAACTTGTTTGAACTTGATTAAAAATTTAATCGATTTTTAGAAGATCGATCTCGAATAATTTGGCTGCCACGTACATATATGGCAGGATTCTGCTCTCATAAAAACAGAGGGCAGAAGCTGTGCGACGATTCCTAGTATAGTAGCGAAAAAGGAGGAAACAGGAGAAGAAGATGTCGGGGTCGCAGGGAGCGCTGCCTGCCGCCGGGGGTGATAACGGCGACGGCGTACGAGTCGGTGGAAGGGTCGGAGAACAGGCCCAAACTCGACGTGTGTTCGACGGAGGACGAAGGCGGTGTTGAGATTGATAAACTAGAGGACAAGGTCCCGGGGGAACTCGCTGGGCCTGGGCCTCCCCCGGTTTTCGTTCCCGACAGAAGGTTGAGAGGCGATCAGGAGAAGGAGGGCAAGAAAGATTCCGGTGTCACTGGTACCGGCGCCGCCTGAAGCTGAATCCTATTCTCTCTCTCTTGGTCCATGTTTTTTGTTGTATACAAACGAAGTGCATGCTGTTATAGTGTTATATATAAAGAACAAATCAGTTGCTTAGAATGCTATAAATGCCCTATCCAGAGGGGGGAAAGTTATAGTAAATTATTACAATTTTGAAACTAACTCCGGACACAATTGCATTCGGAGTCGTTTCTATGTGTCCATCAGCTTCGACCACAGTTTATTTTTTTGGTAAATAGCTTCGACCACAGTTGTGTCTTGGAGTCGCAGAAACCGGAGGTTGGTTGGAGTCGCAGAAACCGGAGGTTGGTTATGCAGAGATTGAGGATGCAGGCCCAGGGGTTAGATTACTGGGATAGCGCCGAGAGATTTTTTTGTGTTGTGAAAAATGGAGTTGGAGAAATTTTCAGTGCCAGGTGGGCACGGCACATGGTATTCGTGCGCGCATCTCGGCCGTCCAAATATATTTTGGACAGTCTAAATTTGTTCGGATAATTTTTAATGCAAAATTACCAAAACACTCCCTCAAATCCAAATAAATCTAGACCGTCTAAAATACGTTAGTACAGTTGAGATGAGTGCACGGACACCATGTCGCCGTGCCCAACCGGGAATGAAACATTTCTCGAGTTGGAGGCAGTGTGATCTTTGTACAATGAACGCTGAATGAGTTCATAGCTTGTTTGCGATTGTACTAGAATTCGCTTCCCTTTATGTCACGGGACAGTCAAATGTCTAAAATTAACCACGGATAGGACTAATCTTGGTAAAACATAAGTCATTGTTGGGTAAGATTAAAAAAAATATTAGGTGAAGAGTTTCACCTAGGGGCGTTTCCCTCTAAGTTTTTGGTAAAAAAATATAGTTCACATTAATCAAATAAGTTGTGACATTTTAGCTGTTTGTTTACATTAATTGACAACTTGTCAAAAACTACTTCGTTCTCGACAACTTATTAATTACCGAAAACAGCTAACAATTTGATTGCAACAAATTTTTTCAAAAACCTTAATTCACTACCGGAAATGCTCCCTTAAGACTGTTATTTAATTCACTCAGAAAGATTTCATCTAAACTTTTTTTAGGTTAAAAATTGGGGATTTGGATCAGTTTACACGTATCTCAGGTAAATTATTTCTGCGATTCGATCAAAAGGCAAGCTATTCACACTAAAACATGAGAATTCACATGAAATTACTTGTCCATTTTTACTACCTGATGGCAAGAATCAACTTAATCAAGTGTGGGTAGCAAACCCATCCTCCAACAGACTAGGCCCCGATCTAGTTTAGGTTCTAATTTTAAAAGTTCTTATTTTCAATTTTCAAACTCAAATATAATGAAAATGAAAAATAATTTTTTGATTTTTTTTGCACCATATAAAAGATTTCAATGAGATCTATCAAACAAGATCCATATTGCTAAAAAAATTATTTGCGTAAATACATACTTTTTGAACTTAAAATTGCTATCAAAATATAAGAACTTTACATAGAAACTGGAACGGTCCTTGGGGATATCATCCGAAGTATTTAAGATGTAGATATATCTTTTTAACGGATATTCCGTGAATAGTTACTTACAAAGGTAACTTGGGTCCGTTCGTTCGGCTTTAGATGGTCTAAATTTAGATGAAATTTTTCTAACTCTACGTTAGAAAAGTTTAGAGTTAGAAAAATTCGATTTAAATCCGGACCTTAAGCTCTACCGTAGAAAATTTTCTTTTAAATTTAAACTGTCTAAAGCCAAAAAAAAAACAGCCGAAGTCGCGTGGCTCTGTGATTAAAGAAATAACAGTCCCTCCTGAATAAGTCAATCTCTAAAGACTCTAATCTGTAAAGTCGAATACACAAACGTACGCGTGTTGTTGTATTGCTCTCTTTGCCAGATGGTTAGTCAATACTGGCATGCCTGCCAGGTGCAATAGCTAGGATAAAACACATGGCACAATCTCATGGAAACAGGATTCTATTCATTCACAAAACAGAGGGATATATCCCTCCTATTCTAATGTTGAGATCAAGATTAGGTTCCAGAGTACTCGTTGGGAAAGACAGCGGCGAAAGACTCCAACTTCTAATCTAAAGAAAGGGAAATCGGAAAAGATGTCAGGGGCGCAGGGAGCACAGCCGCCGGGAGCGACGACCGCGACGACGTACGAGTCGGTGGAAGGAGGGGAGAACAAGGCGAAGCTGGACATCCGTTCGAAGGAGGACGAGGGTGGTGTTGAGGTTGATAAACTCCAGGATAAGGTCCCCGACGCAGCCGGACACGGCGGGCCGGTATTCGGTGCAGGAAAAGGGGAGGATGAGAACAAGAAAGATTTGGGTGTCACTGGAACGGCCTGAATCTGAATCCTACCATAAGATATTAATGCCCAAAATTTTAGTGCATCAGGGTTTTTACCCTGCCCATGTGACGAGTCTTTTATGCGTTAGAATTTTGGCATTAACAAAAACCGTCGGATCATTGGCATCACCCTTTTGTCAATTCTGTTCTGTACATATTGTTGTGTTTAGGGTATAACATTTGAGATCTCTCCCGCTCCGTGTTTGCATGTGTGGTATGTAGGGTTATGTGCTTGTGTAAAGAACTGTCCTAATTGAAGGAACTATTCAGGTTGGGTGTTGCTAGCAAACTTCAATTTCAATTGCTTTTAGCTTGTTTACGCAATTAAATGTACAAACAACGCCTATTTTCAGAACCCCACAAAAACAAAAAAATTTACGTCCAGAGATTCAAAGGTAGATCATAGATGTGTTTGAAATCGTCCGGTGCGCTTGATTTACATATCTACGATCACGTTGATTCGTATATCGAACTATTTCGAATATGTCTATGCTGCTAATTTCTTGTGCATCATAGGTGAATATATTAAGTTTTGGGACCCAAAACGAACATATTAAAATATTTAAATGTCTAAATAACGGTTTTCAGATCAGGTATCCCGGAAAATAGTTAAAATTCACACCTCTAACTCCATAATCCAACGGATCACAAAAGAAGAGAGATCTCGTGGGTATTGATCGGGTAAAAAGAGAATTGGGTTAGGGGTTCCGGGTAAAATCTCACATGCAGGTCATACCCCTCTTCCCATTTCATTACGCGTTCCAGAGAGAGACGAGTGAGAGCCGAACGATAGAACGACGAAGAAGAACGACCGAAGCCAGAAAGACGAAGGAGATACATCGATCAAGATCTCTCTCTTGATTTCGAACGACAAACGAGATCAACCAACCACCACCATGGTCTTGCTCTCTCTCGAGATCTCTCTCTGGTTAGGGTTCAATTTTGATTCGATTTTGATTAGGGTTAGGGTTCGATTTTGAAGTCAATTTTAGTGTTAGGATTCGATTTCGTATGTATATGTCCTTTCTTTTCTCTGAAAAAAACCGCATTTTAAGGAGGGTTAGGGCTCATTTAGTTCATAATAGTCTGGTTTCTATTGTAGTTGTAATTATGTTAATTATGTACAAATAAAACTGCAAAAGAATTTGATGCATATGTGTAGGAGATTGTTGAAAAGATTAAACTTGGGCTACTATGGTTTATTACATATGGCAAGAAAGGAACAACAGGGTGTTCGAAGGAACCCAAAGACTGCAATATTGACGCAGCGGAATTCACGAGAGATTAGTTAGCGTACTAATCCAAACGAGATAATCAACCCGTCGCAACGAGCAATTCTTGCGCACAAGAATGAAAGAGAAATTCTCTGCAATATTATTAATCAAAAAGCTCCATAAACCCTAAGGCTCCGTTCAGTTGCCAGGAAAGTACAGGAAAGGATGGGAAAATCAATTTTCCCATAACTTTCCTAGTGTTCAGTTGGCAGGAAAATTCTAGGATTTATCAATTTAGTTTTCCTGCAGGAATTACTTTCCTGCAAAAGTGATCCTGCAAAAGACACAGGATTTTGCGTCGCGGGAAAAGAAAATGAGTGAACACTCACAAAATTTTCTCGAAAGTTTCTTTTTCCTGACAAATGAACAACTAAACCTTAATTTTTCTTGCAAAATTCTTTTGTCAAATGAACACTCACAGGAAAATAATTTTCTTTTTCTTTTACTTCACCTCACTTCACTTCTTCTGGGAATCAATTTCCCACACAACTTTCTCGACAACTAAACGGAGCCTAAGTTACAAACCTATTTATAAGCAAAACCCTAGAAACCCTAAAAATAAGCTTGGAAAATAAAAAGTCCCATAATTTGGGGCTTTTCCTAAAATTGAAAACGGGAAAGAAAAACAAGACTTTCCCAAAAAGAATCAACTGAAAAGGAATTACGATCTAAGAGTTATTAACGAAACAAATCTTTCCTAAAACGGCAAAATAACGCAATTGAAAGCCTAAACGAAGGAATTAGGCCGAAAAACACCGTTCATCATCAACCTTTAGGGCTAATGAGTATGGACCGGAGCGCGAAAATAAGTCAGCCCACCAAGTTTGGGCCTATTCCGAGCTCGTCCGAATTTGACCAATTTGGGTAATTTGAAATTAAATATCGTTTGGACTTTCGGGGCTTGGCTCGGTCCAATTGATCATGGAACTGGGCCTCCACATGTTCTACATCAAATATTTACACCGTTTATATATTAAAAATATAGTTAAAAAATTTATGCCTTGTTCTCTTTACTTTTTAAAAAGAATTTTTTAAAAAATTTTCCCTAAACATTTCTCTCTCTATCTTTCTCCACTATTATTCCTACTATTTTTCAAAAAAAATTTAAAAAACCAAACCAAACACAGCATTAGTGTTTCAATGTTCAATCTTTTTGAACCAGTGCTAAGATCTTATTTTTCTAATTATTTTATCTTAAATGGTCATAATGGATTTTTGGCTCTAAGGCTTCTTAATGAGAGTATCCTAAAAGAGCCTTGAAACTAAAACTAATTTTTCCGTTAATTTCATTCACGGTCTGGACAATTTTACCAATTTAGAACATAAAACAAATTACAGGGTTTATTTGGTTGTAATTGAAATTGGAGGAACGAAATTGAGACAATTGTAAAACTAGAGCGACGATTACGAAAATTTGCCTAAAAATAGAGAGAGAGTGGGAGGGAATGAGCCTTTAGACAAAAGTGCACTTCATTTTTTGTCTTATGTAGAATTACAGCCGGGTAAAACCAAGACCGAATATTACTACTCCCCTAGCTGACGCTCCACTGACAGTGAAATTATGCAATAGTCTGAGAGTACCGTCACGTGGTACTCTGAACCATTTTATAATCACACATTTTCGTGGGGTTAACCACTAAGTGTATTGATCCCGCGGGAACGTGTGATTGTGATCTAGAGTACCACGTGACTGTACTCCCGGATTATTGAATAATTACTCGTGAAGTGAAAGTCTCAGCCGGATGAAAAAATTCCAAGTAAGAAACAGCCTCAAACTAGAAAATCGTGTTCTTGCGGATCAAAAAAAAAAAAAAACAAGGGAAAATGATGGTCAATGACGTATTTTGATAATTAATACCCGTCAATGACATACTGAGAACATATTGTTAATGCTAAAAATGTCCTTGGCGAGTATTAATTATTAAAATACTTCCTGGGCTTTCATTTTTCCAAAAAAAAAAAAAAAGAAGAAGAAGAAGAAGAAGAAAGGGAAAATGACAGCTTAGGACATATTTTGATAATTAATACATGCTGGATATTTTTAGTATTAACAAATGTTGTCAGTATGTTCTTGGCGGATATTAATTATCAAAGGGAAAATGACAGCCAATGACGTGTTTTAATAATTAATACTTTTTAAGGACATGCTAAGAATATTTGTCGGGTATTAATGAACAAAATGTTTTTAATGGGTCTTAATTATCAAAACACGTCATGAACTGTCATTTTCCCATTATCAAAACACGTCACGGGCATCGCGTTCTTCATTCTCCTCGGCCCACTTTTTTCTTTCGCTTTTGGGTCCTTTCTTGGGCCACTCCACAAGCACAAAGTCAAATGGACCAAAGGTTGGGCCCATGGGCTGACTAAAGAACTAATCTACGCAGATCAAACGATTCCCCAGGCAGCGGGAGGGAGAGTAGACGAGAAGTCATGGAGAAGAAGAGTGGAAGATCAAAATTAAACATCGCCATCATTCACCCAGACCTCGGAATCGGTAATAATCATAATAGTCCTTGTTGTCCTACATCTTGATCTCTTTGATACTTGAGCTTATAGTCTATTTCTTGCAGTAATCTTGAAAGAATTTGGATTTTCGGCTTGTTATGTGTGCGGAATTTGTAGTTTCAGTCAATTTTTTTGTTGGTTTTTGTGATCTCTTATCTGAATTAGTAATTTTTGCGAAAAAAAACTGAAAATTGAAAAGATTGGTTATATCTGATGATGTCTAAATTGGGAAGATTGACGTGGGTTTTGTTTCCTTGAATTGAATAACATGGATTTGTACGAGAGAGAGAGAGAGAGAGAGAGAGAGATATTTGATTTACTCCTACGTGTTTGCACAATGTGTGTAGGGAGGTCAGGAGATTCGATGTAAGAGGAAAATTTGTTATCTTTAATCACCAAAGTTCTAATGCTTCGGGCATGTCTTGTAGCTATGAGTTTTCTAAGATTCATTTACCGGTGTGTGTCTTCTTCATGTTTCTTTGATTTTAGTAGCTGTGAATCGACGCTGTTAGACCACACACACTCGTGTCAATGCGTCTGGAAATGTGTTTCATTATTAGTTTGAGTAATAAGATACAACATTTCGTTAGATTTTTTAGTTGTTTATGGGGGATTGTTGTACGTTTAGAAGTACCTTGCTAAATTTTAATCGTCTGATCTGTTCAAACCTGACTGGAATAAAACATTCTGGGAAGTTTGTAACACATGACTTACCATGTTACTGTCCTTCGTAATCTCAATTACAGGTACGTTCATGTTTTCATGCTTTTGGATTAGCTGTTATATGCATTGCCAATAGAAATCCATGGAAGTCATGGGTGTGGAGTTACTGGGGCTGACAAAGTAACAATGAGAGAAGTTAGGTGTGGACACCCCATTTCGATGTTGTGTGGCCATAAAATTTTCTACCCCTTCCCTCCTGTTTTGCTTCTTTCAAAATTTGGTTCTTGTTTCGGGTTTCTTTTGTAGGATGAAGGGAGCTTGCCTCTAATGATTATGGTCCCCGCAACTTATGTAGCCACCTTTTGCCAAGAATTACTCTTAATGGAGAATTTAGTCCTTCTCACTCTCACTTTAGTATTACGTTTTCTCATGCTCCTCTGTATCTCAAGGCTGTTTGAAATCGTCGAATAAGAAGTTTCAGTGTGCTATGAAATCTCGTCTTCACAACTGTTATCTCTATACTCACTCCGTAATGTTGCTATGTGCAGGAGGAGCTGAAAGATTAATTGTTGATGCTGCTGTGGAACTTTCATCCCACGGGCATAAAGTCCACATCTTTACTTCACACCATGACAGAACCCGATGTTTTGAGGAGACACTGGCTGGTGAGTATTAGATATATTTTCTCGTCGTACTTTGAATACATGGGCTTTTGCAATTTTAATTTGATATGTTATTCTTGATTTGGTTGGTTTGTTTATTTATTGTGATACTAGTTTATGCTTGAATTATATAAGGTTCTTAATTAAGGTTGCCACATGTATATTCGCTCACATTTCTATCTAAAGCATCCAGTTTCGATGTTACATTCCATTCTTGCAAGACCAGGATTAAGAATATTATCTTTGGAAAGCCTTAAAGATATCTTCCTTACTCCTACTATGATTATCTGTGTGATTATAACTTGTGCATGATTTTTCTGTTGAGTCTTTTTTCTTTTTTCTGGTATTCTAGGCCTACTCTTCTGCAAAATGAATCATGATACATAGCATTAACATCTGTGCAAACGTCCAGGAACCTTTCCAGTTACAGTATACGGTGCCTTCATTCCCCGTCATATTTTCTATCGACTGCATGCAGTATGTGCATATCTGAGGTGCATTTTTGTTGCTCTTTGCTTGTTGTTGATGTGGCCATCATTTGATGTTATACTTGCCGATCAAGTCTCTATTGTCATTCCGTTGCTGAAACTGAAGAAGTCTACAAAGGTGATTCTATTGTTTATTGTTATCAGTTTAATACTTTTGTTGTCATCAAAAAATCATGGTTATTATTTTTTCCGCTTCCTCTCCAGGTTGTATTCTACTGCCATTTTCCGGATATGTTGCTGGCTCAACACACAACAGTTCTTAGGAGGATGTATCGGAAACCCATAGACTTTTTAGAAGAAAAAACAACTGGTCTCTTTCTGAATATTGCCTTCGTATTTCTCGCTTAAACTTCTCCCATATCCTTAATTCATTGCATTGGACTGTGTATTTCACAATCTTAATGAACTGCACTGTGGATTTGCAGGTATGGCTGATTTGATTCTGGTTAACAGCAAATTTACTGCATCTACTTTTGCAAAGACATTTAAGAATCTTGATGCAAGAGGAATTAAGCCAGACGTGCTTTACCCAGCGGTCAACTTAGATCAGTTTGATGAACCGCATGCTTCTAAGTAACAAACATGCTTGTTCTTGGTATCTTTCAAGTTTTAGGCATGGTTTTAAATTGTGCTTTTATACACTAGAGCATTTTTCCTCTTTCCACACAAATGTTTACAAGTTTGTGGGATCACTGTGCTATAGGTTGAATTTTCTCTCTATCAACCGCTTTGAAAGGAAAAAGAACATAGGTTTAGCAATATCTGCCTTTGCCCTGCTTCACAAACTTGAAGAGGATGATATTCAAGGTGGTAATGTGGCTGATGCTACCTTGACAGTTGCAGGCAACTCTCTCTCTCTCTCTCTCTCTCATACAGTCAGCTGTTTTCTTTTTTCTACTCTTAAGCGTATTTGGTGACATATGGCATGCTTCAGTATCATATGTGAAGTGTACCATTTGCAGATGTTGGCTTTGTCTTTTATCCAGGGCATTATTTTGATAAACATCTTTGCCGAATCCAGACACTTGGATTTCAAACCTAGGAAGATACTTCCTACACAAATTCTTCTCTTTGATTGCTGGCACCATTTTTGACGAAATTTTAGGAATGTTCTGATTAGGTGATTGTCAATGGATGGTAGTTGTCATTTGTTGATGACCTATATTGTTTGCCTTTGACATCAGGTGGTTTTGACAAACGCCTGAGAGAGAATGTCGAATATCTAGAGGAATTGAAAAGCTTAGCAGAGAGGGAAGGAGTGTCCGAGAAGGTCAAGTTCGTAACATCGTGTTCAACAGCTGAAAGAAATACTCTACTTTCCCATTGCCTGTGTGTGCTTTATACCCCAAAGGTGAATGAAATCTGGTTTTCACCTTTAAAATTTTATCAGACATCTTACACAAAAGATCTCATGATGCTTATAATAATTGTAGGATGAACATTTTGGCATTGTTCCATTGGAGGCAATGGCAGCTCATAAACCTGTAATTGCATGCAACAGCGGGGGGCCCGTTGAGACGATTAGGAACGGTGTGACTGGGTTCCTCTGTGACCCTAACCCAGAAGAGTTCTCTTTGTGCATGGCTAAGTTCATTCAGGACCCCCAGATGGCAGAGAGAATGGGAGAGGAAGCTCAAAAACATGTCTCCGATTCATTTTCAACCAAAATTTTTGGGCAGCATATGGATCGATTTCTTGTTGATGTGGTTCAAGCGAAGAGGGAGTGAGAATATCCAAAAGAGCACAAAGGATATGAAGCTCTTGTCGTTGACTTGCAGGATTTCTGGAAGGGGGCAAAATCGGCATTTGATTTTCGCAACGTCGGGGCAATAAGAGAGGGAAATCGCACAAAAGAATTCTATATTATAAAACTTAAAAAATACCAAGTACTTTTGCACACGAAGAATGCTGACGGTTTCTTACTATTTTTGTAATTATTCGTAGTACAATGGTTAAAACTTGTAAAAATATGTTTTAATCACGCATGTCCTAACCATATCTGTGTTCAACTTTTGGTATCGCTATGTGAATATCACATCGTTTCTGTGTCCTGTACCAATATCCATGCTTTATACCATATGACAATGTGGATCAATTCAAAGCTAGTATTAAATATTTTGCTGATCGATTCAAAGCTAGTAAAAAATGACCCCCTAAAGATATAGTACTAGACTAATTGATTGATTGACGAAGGACTATTACCCATTCAAGCTCATTTGGTGGACTGTCTGGCTTTCATAAAATTATGTCTCTCTCCAAAATTATGGTCAACGTTTATGTACACGTATTAATTAATAATTTAGAGACTGGTCTAGATGGCAAGATGGAGACTTTAATATTGTGTAGGCAACTAACTCCTTATCCTAGATAAATTATTACTCCATTACCCAATATTAAAAGACAAATGTATATTTTACTCTATAGCTTTTTCTTGCCTTGGTCGAAACATTTGACCTAAATTTAGTAATTGCAGATTTGAGTTAGTTCACATTATTTTATTTTTTTGATAAGTAAAAGTTCACATTATTTCTTTAACTTTCTGACAAATGTTGACCGAACTTTAGTAATCGCACAGAGTTTTGTTTTTTTGTCGTTAAGCCTAATCTACTCTATTTTAGAAGATTTGGGGAGAGGGATGGATGCTTACGGGAGTCGAATTCTGCTCATGTGCATGAGAGTATAAGGGAGGCACAAGGGAGGCACCAACTGCACTCTACTTCACTTACAACTGCAAAGAGTTAAAAGTCACATTATTTCTTTAATTTTCTTATAATTGTTGTCATGATAATATCAGGATTTGACAATTGACATACAAGGCTTCCGTCTCACTTACGGCACAATATCGCACTGGCTACGTACGAAGACCGCAAAAATAAATATAGTCTTGTTAAGGAAATATAGTCTTATATTAATTATTTGAGGTGGAATGAGTGATCACTTAATAATATTAACAACCTCTTCACTAATTGCCATTTGATTTTGAGTTGGATGTAAAGTTACCGCATAGTATCAGAGTGAGGTCCATTTCACCACATGTTTTTTTTTTTTTTTTTTAAATTTCACAATCCACACCCCATGATGACAGTTCAACAAAAAGATTGTGCGATGATAGACTCAAAAAGAGGCTACATGCGACGGACCTCAAACGCAGCCATATGAGGGGAAAAGTTAAGGAAATATAGTCTTACCTTACGTGGGAGTGAAATGAGTAATCATTTGATAACATTTGAGACATTTTCACTTATTGCCTATTAATTTTGAGATGAATATAAAATTTCCACAAGTCTAAAGAATGCCCAAATTGATACGTAGTAAAGCAAATAAAGATTAGTAGTTTTGAATGTGGGGGAAATTTTGGGAGCTACTATTTGCACACCCTTTTCAATATTATTTATCCATATCACGTATGCATCGATCATAATGCTTTCTTTTACTTCAGTAATAAAGATAAATGTGTGCAGTGCCGAACCTAGAAATTTATCACATTGAGGGCGCCAACATTGTAATATTTCAATCCAAAATTTGAGATAATTTTGGACGAATAGAGAAACACCCATTTGAGTTGTGATGGGGGAAAATGTTTGCGGTTTGGGTGGTACCTAGCTCACATGGGAAGCCATGACTCATGGGGGAGGTGTGTGCATGTATGACTCATGAGTGAGGTGTGCTTGTGTGTGTATATATATACACACACTAAGTTTCAGGTAAGGACCACCGCAACTTAAGGTAAAATGCGGACCTAACTGATAGCCATTGGATCGTGATTTAAATGGTCCAGATTCACGGATGATTTATGACCGGTCACAATTAACTTTTCCCCAAAAAAGTTTCATTAAAATCTAGATCTTGAAAACACGATCCTACGGCAGTTGAGTGGTCCGCATTTTACTTAAAAGGCGGACATCCTTTTAAGAATTAGACTCTATATATACACACACACACATCGCGCTTCAGCTAAGATTGCCCTTAAAGTGGGAAAATGCGGACGTCGCTTAAGCTAAGGTCACCCTTAGAGTGGGAAAATGTGGACGTCGCTCAGTTGTCGTTGGGTTGTGTTTTGAATGATCCGGATTCGCGGACAATTTGTTCGCGTCAACAAATATCTGTTCGCACGAACAGATTGTCCGCGAATTTGGACCATTCAAAACACAATCCGACGGCAGCTGTGCGACGTCCGCATTTTTGTGGTGTAAGAACGACCTTAACTAAAGCGCCCTGTGTGTCTATGTGTGTGTGTATATTACCCAAACAACAACCTAGAGGGGGATGAATAGGGTTGCTGTTTAAGAATTACCAATTAAAAGCTACAAAGGCAAATAACTAATTAGCAAATATATAGAAAGGGTTGAGAAGCACAAAACCACTTTATAGTGGTTTGGTCTAAATTTGTCGACGGTCCAGCCTCCTTCACTTCTCTCCAAGACAATCGCTTAAAGGTTCCATTAAAAAAAATGGAATTATGGTTTGGTCTAAATTTGTCTACAGTCCAGCCTCCTTCACTTCTCTCCAAGACAATCGCTTAAAGGTTCTATTAATAAAAATGGAATTACACCAGTAAGCCTTGCGGGTGCTTATAATTACCGTCGCTACTAGCTTTCCGGAGGCGCTAGACAACCACAAGGATTTAGAGTACAAAATCCTCAAAAACAAAACCCCTGTTTTTAGAATT
This sequence comes from Rhododendron kiyosumense, assembly GCA_019656275.1. Classification (NCBI taxonomy): domain Eukaryota; kingdom Viridiplantae; phylum Streptophyta; class Magnoliopsida; order Ericales; family Ericaceae; genus Rhododendron; species Rhododendron kiyosumense. Next base: position 251,528 of record BPLS01000203.1, on the reverse strand, counting down.
ACAAAATCGAGAAAGTTATCTTTCAAAAGATAATAGAATTTGTAACTCACAATTACAACACTCCTCAAAGAGTAGATATAACAATTTTGCTCACAAATCCCTCAAAGTAATTGTATGAAAAATGAAGTGTAGGAGAGAATGAAAATCACTCTTGTAATGCGTATTTCCTCTGATGTAGCTTCGTTGTCTCCTCTTCTATTGAAACTTCCTTTATGTAGCAAAGAAGAAAATGACCGTTCAAAACATTTCGATCCGTTGAGCAAAAATCTTCTAGCAGAAAACTTGTTCTTCATTAATTGCAAATATAGACTTTCAGTTCAAAATCTTCTGTGAACTGATTTGCAACGTTCAGTGAATTGAATGCAGAGCTTCAAAAGTCAACAATGGAAGAAAACACTTCAGACTAAAAAATGAAGAAACTGGTGTATGATATCAAAGGTGTTCCGGATTCTTTAAAAAAGAATTTTTAGAAAAAGAACGTAATTTCAAGCTCAAAAATAATGTATTTACGTAAATAATTTTTCTACCGAAATGGATCTTGTTTGAGCTTAAACGGTGCAAAAAAAATTAAAAAATTATTTCTCATTTTTATTATATTTGAGCTTGAAATTACATTCTTTTTAAAAAAGAATGTTTAAAAAGAAAGCGTAACGGCACCTCAAGATGTCCACTGTGCAAGTTTACTTTTCGGCCAAATGGGTTTTGATTACGTGTATGCACATAGGCCGAAAAGTTATTCTAAAAAGAGTTCTTTTATTATGAGCAAGATATAAAAAAAAAATGGGGCCAGGAGACTTTTCATTTAAAATGAATTTTTACACGAGTTGTACACATATATTATTTTGGCCATACACAAACAAGGATTTCTTTCTTTTTATGTGTGAACATATATTAAGAACTTTTACCCTTTCCAATAGAGGTTTTATAAGAGGATTTTAACCATGCATTTTAAGAAATCAATTTTGTCATAAAACATAATCAAAATAAGTTACTTCTCACAATATCAATATAAATATATATATATATATATGTATATATCGAGATCAGATTTTGATGATCTGAGCCGCTCAATGTGATCAGAATATGATTTTAAGGGTACCTTCAAGAAATTAACAAAAAAAAATACCGAAAAAGTCTTGATTTGAGAAGTTTTTAGCTTAGATTTGATAAACGGTTCAATTAAAAACTGTTCAAAATAAGCACCTTCCAGGCATATTTTTTGCTAATTTCTCGCGGGTACCCTTAAAATCACATTCTGCACACATTGAATAGTTCGGATCATAAAAATTTGATCGGAAACTATAAGATTGAGATTTGGGGTATTTTTTTAGGTGTCCCTTGAACCGCCCCATAAAGTGAAATTAATAAGCTCATTATAAGATAAAAATAAATTCATTATAATAAGATAGGAAAAAAAAAAAAAACACTCACACATAGATAGAGAAATTTGAGCAAAATTGTTCAGAGGTCCAGCGGTAAACATAAACTCGCGTAGAACACTCTTCTTTTTTGGTTCAACTTTTACTGCTATGTGTTTTCAAATTCCAAGTCTCGCTATCGAAGTGCACATATTGTCCACGGGTATTTATGATGAGAAATGTTACAGGAATGAAAAAGAAAGTACCATATCAGAAGAA
>BPLS01000203.1:225905-249881 GCA_019656275.1 Rhododendron kiyosumense | reverse complement strand
AAAGAAAGTGAATGTTGGATCGAGCACTTCTAGTTATCCGATTGATCTGAAATTTAATTGGAAAGAAAGTGAATGTTGGATCGAGCACTTCTAGTTATCCGATTGATCTGAAATTTAATTGGGGTTCCCTCACGTGGGCTATGGAATTAGGTCCTAAGAACAACAATGCTACCACCACATACACTTACTCAAATACTTACATACACACTCTTACAATTGAGGTGGGACACATGTAGTGTGTGTGGGCCCCACCTCAATTGTGAGAGTGTGTTTAAGTGTTTGTATGAGTGCGTATGGTTCTATAATTCTTGTCCTAAAAATTACTAATCGAAATGTGCGTAAATTAATCAGGACACTTGAATTATCAAAAAATAATACTCCTGTGGCACCGCGTGCAGTATTATTTTTTGATAATTCTTGGAGTAGTTATATATATATATGCCTGTGCGCACTGACACTTTCTTACCACCTTATGTATCTATAAAACTATTGCCATCTCTCTCTCTCTCTCTCTCTCTCTCTCTCTCTCTGATTTACAATATGGCTACCAAGGAAGAAGTTGCAGCAGCAGATAAGTACAGATCTGTTTTACATGAAGTAGACCAAAACACAGAGTGGAGGCACGGTGCTCCTCCTACATACGATTCCGCAAACAAGCTCTTTGAAGAAGGCCGCACCAAGGTACATATGCATATATTCTAATAATTTCCGGAAAATGCTACGGACACGGATGAACACGCGGCAGCCGTCCCATGGGTCATGTGGCACCACGTGTTGCATCGAACCGGGATCTGTGTCCGTAGCATGGCTCTTTGTATTCTCTCCGGCCGGGTCTCTCGATCTTTTTGATTAGTGTGAGCTTGGTTAAATATTTGCAGGAATGGCCGGAAGGGTCGCTGGAAGAGACGGTACAGAATGCTATAAAGTCATGGGAGATGGAATTATCCCACAAGAGTCGGTTACAAGACTTCAAGACCATAAACCCAGAGAAATTCAAGCTCATTGTTAATGGTAATTACAAGTTTTTTAATCCAGTACAAATTAACCTCAATCCTTCAAAAATAAAAAATAAAAATCCCGTGTTACACGACAAATTTCTTGTACATCATAGGTGAATATATTTATTTGTGTGTGTGTGTGTATATATATATATATATCACACACAATATCACAATCATATTGATGTGATTAGGGGTGGGAATTTTCGAAACGACACGAAGTTAACGGGTTAGGGTCAGCTATTCCTGACATGTAACACGAATATGACATAACACAATAACACAAAAAGCTAAGCATGTCGGGTTAGGGTTGAGAGAATTTTGACTCGAACATGAAATGACACGACATAAATACGATATGACACAACACGGGGTGAGAATTTATGAAATGACATGATAACACGATACAAATCAGACACGAAGTTAGCGAGTCAGGGTCGACTGTTTCTGACACGAAGCACGAATATGACACGACATGACGCCCACCCCTTCATGTGATGTTATGAGTGTTCATCAATATTGGAATAACTAACAACATGATTTAGGAGCCGATCAAATAAAAACATGATTTAGGATTTTATTTTTTTGTCCTGATGTTTTGCCATTTTTCAATTAATTTCCCCTTTTTGATTTAGGTTAAGTCAAATCTTCTACATTTATTATAAGTCTTCCTTTCTTAGTTTCCTGATGTTTTGCCATTTTACCCAAAGGTTTCTTTGAACTTCCATGATTGATGACCTCAATCCATATTTGGCTCTTGTCTTCTTTACATAGTACTACAAGATGTCAAGATTAGTAACTACGTCAACGTAATATATGCATCGCCAATGTCTGTCAGAGTTTATATATACTTCATTAATTCATTCAAACTAGAACGGAACCGGGATTTCGTAAACATGGGGCAGAATTATACTCCCTCCGTTCCATAATGAGAGTCCCACTACCTCTCTCTTACCATTTTTCAAATCAAAAAATCAACTCTTTCGGTGCATTAGTTTTCAAATTTTTTCGCACCGTATTAAAGATCTCGATTAGTACTTTAATTTGGTGCGAAAAATTTCAAAAAATTATACACAGAAGTAGTTGATTTTTTTATTTGAAAAATGGCACTACTTTTTATGGTGGACCGTCAATTTGGAACGGAGGGAGTAAACAACAAGGTCTTGAAAATTCACGGTTTTGAAAATTTTAAGGTTCAGAAATCTATTTATAGTTTGTTTGGTTTAGGTTTTGAGGGAAGTCTTTTGGGGAAATGAGTGGAGAGAAATAGAAAGAGAAATGTAATTAATAATTGAAGAAAAATCCAATGGAAGACTGTGCACAGAGGGAAGGATTAAATTTTGGGACCCAAAACGAACATATTAAAATATTTAAATGTCTAAATAACATCCTATATATACAAAATACAATATCCATAAGTGTTCTTAACAAACAAAAAATAACTAATATTAATATTAATATTAGTATTAAAGGGGAAAAAAAACTATTTTTGTTGGTCTCAAAACTTTAGTGTATAAAAGACCTGCACTATGTGTAGTGTACAAAACTTTTATGTGCTGAAGTTTTGGCACCAACAAAAACAGCTTTGGCATTATCATTAGCCTATTAAAATTTTAAAAAAAAACCCCGAAACAATACGGAGGCCGTGGCACCCATACGCCCATGAGTGGTTCCGCCTCTGCATTCAAATACTTTATTCAGTGCTCCCGGAGCACGGTCATGTGTTACTTCAGTACACTCTAACACTACACATTCTTATGGAGTTAATAACTGGACATCACACATAAATATGTGATGTTGAAATAATCCAAAACGCCACGTAGCTGTACTCCGAGACTATTGAACAATTACTCCTAACTTGTTACTGACACTCTATTTTGGTGGAGTTTATTACTCTCTCCGTCCCATAATGTTTGACACTTTCAGGAATGCATGTCATTTTTAAAATGTATATATCTTTCAATCTATAATGTTTTAGGCGATTTTTTGAACTTTGTTTAATAGAACAAATTAAACTCCATCAAATAAGATCCACATTGTTTATAATTAATTTTTTCATAAGGCTATAATAGTGAAAGTACCAAACTTTATAGGACGGAGGGAGTACTTCAATACTCGCCTACTTGATTATGTTTTGTAAACTAGTTTAAGATTTTGTTAGGGAACTAGATAAAGTATAAAATTACTTGAATTGAAGACCGAGCTTAATTTTATCAATAGTCAAAAGAGTACATTTTTTAGGTTTAAACTCGTAGCTTATAACTATACGCATCCAAATAAAAGTCAAAAAAAACGTGCGTTCCCCACGTCATTGTACCATTTTCAAAGTCCTAACTTATTTAATTATGGAGCATTATAATCACACTGTGTTAATTTATTTCGACTTCTTTTATCCTTGAGAAGTTTTACTTCGGATTTGAATTTGGAAAAAGAAAGGGTAAAAGAGTAAAGTTTTTTTAAGTCATCATTTTTTTGCCTACTGATTTTTCAATTCATGAAATGCAATATGGCCTATAAAGAATTTTTACTTCATTTCTCATCCTCGAACGTTTAAGACCAAAATGATGTTATTAGGTAAACAGTACTGTTGAAATAGTCAAAAGGAAAAACATAGCAATCTTGAATTATACCAAAATGTGTCGATACCTCTGTTTTCGTGCATGATTGTACAAATACTTTTGTGCAATTATGCGGCTGGAATGGCACGAGAACAGAGGTACATACACTTTTTCAGTACAAAAGATTTGACAGCGTCTTTACGTACAAGGTAAAATGTACTCCAAACTTATTTAGTGGTTCAGATTTAAATCTTGTACGGTGTAGACCAGTTCTAAAGTGAGAATCTTAAGCGTTTTTTTGATTCTTATGTATATGTTTCTCTGTTTTATTTAGCGCAAATTTTTTCGAAATGAAGTCAGAATCATCGATGAAATTGCTGATTTATGTCATAGGAAGAGAGGGACTATCTGGAGAAGAAACTCTAAAACTCGGCAGCTACAACGCGTTGTTGAAAAACAATCTGCCAGAGGAATTCAAGTACTACAAAGTAGAGGAAGAGAGCTTCGAATCCTCGCATGACGCGTTTCGATCGGCTTTTCCCCGTGGGTTCGCGTGGGAGGTGGTCAGTGTTCTTTCAGGACCGCCTTCGATTGCGTACAAGTTCAGGCATTGGGGTTTCTTTGAGGGTCCTTTCAAAGGACATGCCCCTACGGGAGAGATGGTCGAGTTCTATGGCATGGGACTTCTCAAGGTACCCCTCTCTCTCTATATCGGATCAAGGTTTTACATAACACTATAACAGTATCAGTAGCTGTGACATGGCCATAGATAAACCAGTCCAATCATATAAGTCCTCAATTCTGATATGCATCGCCCAATAAATTCCATACCACCAATATCTAAAATTGGCTCGAGTTAGTAACAAGTATCATATGGCGTGACTTGCAATAAATTCAGAACCGATGAAAAAGGAATATTTAAGGCCCTGACCCATGTATCTCACGTATCTACAAGAGCAAAAAATGTGGATCGGGTCCAAATACGTAAACTTGGTCGTCATTTCATATACTAACCAACACCTAGGAAAGAAAATGAACGGTTTGTTGTCTCCTTCTAACATCGTAAAAATGGAACTCAATTCTTTTTTATCGACAGGTTGATGAATCTCTGAAAGCTGAAGACGTAGAAGTTTACTACGATCCAGCCGAGCTCTTCAGTGGCCTACTGAAGGGATCACCAATCCCTGAAACTCATGCTGATACTCCAACATCTGCTCATGGCTGCCCCTTCCACAAGTAGAAAATGTCTATGTTCATTCTGTCAAGTTCTACATGTGTTTTTTTTTAAGTACTCTTTGTTTGAAGGGGATGATCACTTAATGCATGAAGTGCAATGTAAGGGTGGGAGAGAAGATGAAACGACTTATGTACCCTTTGTTGTTTGATTCCACAAGAAAAAAACTATCGATAACTTTGTTATATTATGTTTAAATTTTGAATCTTGAATGCTTCATTTTGAAAAAGATGTTGAATAAAGCAACTCAGCAAAACCTTCAAAACAGGGTCTGATCTCCTCTGTCCCGAAAATTCATGTGCTAAGGGTCTTTCCGGCCGTTGGATGGTGTGATTATTTTTATGTTTTAAATCCAACGGCCAAAAAACCTCTCGACACTTTGGAGGCACAGAAGTTTTCGGCACAGAGAATCCTGCCTCTTAAAAAAATGGAGGTAACTTGGTATTGGAAGTGCTTTTCAGTGGTTTTGCTCTGGCTTGAATTGGACTCTCTGTAGGAAAGCGGTGAAATTGGACTCTCAAAATTAGTCGAAGTATGCATAAGTTGGTCCGGACACGTGAGTTATAGATAAGTACAATCAAACATGATTTGAACTCTCTGATAAAAAAGCCAGGAGTTTAACTGTTTTGGCACCCTCTGGCGGGAAAGACGCAGCAGCCACATTCGCTTTTCCAACCAAAATTTCATTTCACTCTAAAACCATCAAGAAAACAAAAATGGCGAAACCCCCAAAGAGTATCTCACCGTTCCGACTCGCTTCCCTCCTCCGCCTCCAGAAAGACCCCAACCTCGCCCTCCATCTCTTCCTGAACCCTAACCCCAACAAACCCTTCCGTTACTCCCTCCTCTCCTACGACCTCATCATCACCAAACTCGGCCGCGCCAAAATGTTCGACGAAATGGACCAGATCCTCCAGCAATTAAAAACCGAGACCCGCTTCAACCCCGGTGAAATCATCTTCTGCAACATCATCACCTTCTACGGCCGAGCTCGGCTGCCCGATCGAGCCCTCCACATATTCAACCAAATCCCGTCTTTTCGATGCCAAAGAACGATAAAATCCTTCAACACCCTTTTAAACGCCCTGTTAAGTTGTCGGGAATTCGGTAAAATGAGAGAAGTGTTTGTGAGTTTGGATCGGTTTGTGGCTCCGGATGCGTGTAGTTATAATGTGTTGATTAGAGCTGGGTGTTTGATGAATGATTTGGGTAGTGCACGGGAGGTGTTCGATGAAATGCAAAAGAGAGGGGTTTGGCCTGATGCGGTGACGTTTGGGACGTTGATTAGTGGGCTTTGTGTGGGTGGTAAGTTAGATGAAGCGTTTAAGTTGAAAGAGGATATGGAGAAGGGTTTTAGGGTGAGGCCGGATCGTTTTGTTTACGCGTCGCTGATTAAAGAGCTGTGTAAGGTGAATGAATTGAGTTTGGCTTTTAAGCTTAAGGATGAGATGTTGGAACGTAGAGTTGAATTGGATTCGGCAGTGTTTTCTACTTTGATTAGCGCACTTTTCAAGGCCGGGAGGAAGGGAGATGCCGTTGGAGTTTTGAAGGAAATGAAAGAAAACGGGTGCAAGCCTGATGCAGTAACTTATAACGCAATGATATATGGGTATTGCCAGGAGAAAGATTTTGATGCAGCATTTGGTGTTTTAAGTGAAATGGAAAAGAGGAGATGCAAGCCGGATGTTGTATGCTATAATGTAATTATTGGTGGGTTTTGCAGGGAGGGTAAATTTAGAGAAGCAACTGAATTATTTGAAGATATGCCGAGAAGGAAGTGTGCCCCCGATGTGGTAACGTATAGGACCTTATTTAGCGGGCTTTGTGATGGAATGCAGTTCCAGGAAGCTGCACTTATTTTGGATGAGATGATTTTTAAAGATTATTCCCCTAGCGCTGCAAGTATAGTGAAATTTGTAGATGAGTTGTGTCAAGCTGGTAATCTGAAGTTGTTATTGACAATCCTAAACAGTTTGGCAAAAGGAAATTTAATTGATTCAGTCACATGGGGAAGGGTGATTCCCATGGTGTGCAAGAACAATAAGTTGTTAAATGCCTCTGCGCTTGTAGAAACCTTGCTAATCCTGTAAATTGATGCTCTGCCAATCAGGTAAAGTTGTTGAATACCGACTTGCTTTTTTAGTGTTGATTCTTTCTGGTGGAGTGGCTGGCTAGTAGTTTACGCCGTGACATCCACACATATCTTTGACATCAATTACTGGTAGTCGCATCATAACAAGCACCATAACAACTACTAGTTTCCATTTTTGAACAGTTTTCAATATTGCATTCACAATTCAGCATTCTGTGTTTAAGTTGGTGCACAAATAAGTCTTCATAATATTTTTCTAGCCGATATGTTAGAGCCATGTGAGATATAATGCAACTATTTTCTTGGTCAACCGTAAATTATGTTGCTTAGTTTGAAGATTTGCTGGAACAGTCATAATATATGTTTTGTCTAACCAACTTTCATTACACATCATTTTAGTAAGCAGTGCTTTCACGAGACCACAGGACCTACCTTTCTTTGTTGTAACCTGTAGGGTTAATAAATTCAGGGGAGCACTGAATCAATGCCTAATATTGAACCACAAAGATGAGTGAATCCCTACACTCTGGCCGCAAATTTTCCCCTAAATTCCACAGAAAGTCTCAGGAAACAAAATGATGTTTCTTGCTTGCTTACAGTGGTATTAGTCCATTCTTTCGCGCCTAATGGTTAAAGACAGGGAGGGTAATTATAAAGACTATAAATTTCAGATCGTCTTGATGAAGATAATGAAGAAATGCGATAGTGTAAGGAAGAAGCTTCTAAGATAAGAATTAACATCTTCTATTTTCAGACGAATGTCCACATAAGGCTGTCTGTGCTAACTTTGGTGAAGGTCTAGGGGATTGGACCTCATCACTAACTGTAGTCCATCCTCTGACAATAAGCGTCAATGTGTAGACAAAAAAAGGTAGATAGATGAGGCCAGGATGGCATACAGATTTGCTGATTTTTAAAACTCTGCTTTGGCAGGTCATGTATAACCTCCTTAGGATTGAACTTTTGTCAAATTACGTCTCAACGTTTATCGTTCATTTGCAATGAAACAGATTGCAAAGCAGTCTGAACTCTGAAGAAACTTTGGAAAAAATTGCTAGTAAAATTTACTATATTGTAAACCCACAACATTTTCTTATAATGATGTTTTCTGGCAACATTTTGAACCACAGCCCAGGAAAAGTAATATAAGTTATCATCATGTTGCGATAGCTTTCAGTATTCTTTTTTTATTTTGAAGTGTTTGCTTCGTGTGTTTATGTTCCAACAATTGTTGATCTTTAAATTCCGTCATTCTGTGAAGGTTGATTTGACATTGCGTAAAGGTGCACCTAAAATGGCTGAGCAATTGTGAGGACTCACACACTGTTCCAAACAAAGAGAGTCTCGAGGCAGAGGCAAATAAAGATAGACCAGCTCGATCAGTCTTGGAAGGATTTTCTAAGTACTGGTAAGTATGGAGTTTCTGTGCGTATTGCTTGTCAGGAAAGTGAGATCCGCCACTTGAGAATAGGGCATCTCTATTTGACATAGAACTGAACGTGAGAAGAAATAATGGAGTATCAATTAGGGCATGAGAACCAGGTTGCCCGTGTAGCTTAGCAGTGCCATCGTTTCACATGTGACTTGTTTTTTATTTGTGAATGACAAAGAGAATTCTTCCATTCTATATGCTTTTGCAGGGACTGCAAAAGAGAACAATGATACCTTTCACAAGAGATTTATTTGGCTTGATCAAGCTTAGATATTTCAAACATATTGTCATATCTGTAAGAAAAGATCTGCAGAATAAAGTTCTAGTATGTACATTTTGATGGTGGCTTTTATTCTTTAGGCCATCAAGTGCTTCTTCCAGCTGGACAGAATCTGATTTTACTCCCTTCGATATGAAACTTCTTAGGTGCGTGTCTCTGGTACTATGTATCTCTTTAATAAGACTATGAATGAGAGCTCTTTATTTTGTGTGGTCCAAGTTTTCATGTGCTACTAGAAATTATTTTCTCGTGATGAGCAACAAGATACTGGACCACATCCCAACTTCAGCAGCCCTTCGTTTATAATCTCACTTGAATATATAGTGCTTATTTGTTGTTAAAAACAGATAAATAAAATTGGAAATCAGCAGCTTTCACTGTGATATGTTGGGGGCCATACAGGAGGGCGGGCCTTGGCGCAGGGATTGGTTAAGAAGGCCTAAACAACCTCTCTACGTGTGGGAGCCTTGTGCCCTTGACTGCCATTTTTCTTTAGAGGCTATGGAGGGTTCTGGACGGCAGCCTATACAGGCCGGCTGAGAACAGCAGGTAGATTGTACTGTTTACTTTCTCTCTTTTTTCCCGGGTGTACTGTTTACTATTTACCCAATCAAGTGGGGTTTCTAAAGATGGAGTTTAGTTTAACATCCTCTGTTTAGAAATCCATTTTAGACGGGTCTGCTCACACGTGTTGACAGCAATCTTTTCCGTGGTAGCAAAGAGAATATGCCTTTCCACAAGAACCAAAATATTTTTATTTGTAGTCAACATCAAACTTGGTTGCACCTGCTTTTGAGGAGTAGAATCTTCCTTTTGCAGTCTGTAAATAAATGCGTAATTGTTATCGTATACAGTGGTGGGTATTGCAACTATATTTTGAACGCAGATATATTTAGACATACATAACGGTTTTAGAACTATTAATATACCGAATTGTGAGGTATGTATACCAATCATAAGTTTTATTCAAACATAAGATACGTTTAATGATACGCATCGGTGTTACCTATAAACGTACCGAATCGTAGGATACGCATCGTCAATTGGTTTTGGCAACACTAGTACACCTAACTCTGATTCCCTTAATACTGTCAAATAAAACATAACTCTTTAGCTGTTTTCTATGAGCTTTTGTTTGACTAATAATTGTTAGCAAATGTCAACTAGCTCTCTCAGCAAAGTCACTTCCAATTTGTTGGGTGATTATTTTAAGTGATAGCTTTGCATTGCCAACATTTTTACTGGTTGTCTTGCCGTGCTTGCCCCCTTGATTTATTTTTCTTATTAGTAGTTTTTAAGGAATTTATTTGTATATCAGATTGCACAAGCCCATGCCAAACCCATGATTTCTCTTTGAGGACCGAAAAAACTGTCTGATAACAGCCATCTTCCCGCCCATTTTTGCTTATTTTCTTATGCAAGTTAAGTGATTTGTTGCAAAGAAGAGCCTCCTTTACACTTACTAGTGTGGAGTTCAAAAATATGCACCCTCTTGAAATTGAGTTATGCAATTAAGATTTATGGTTTTATCAAGATTCAACATATGGTCTAGATTTGAGAATAAGTCGTACCCAATTAGTCCGGTCTATTACTTTTTTTGATAACTTAGGTGCTTGGGTCAACTTACGCGCACCTCGACTAATTCTTGGGGCCCAATCCCACCGCCCACTTGCGGGGAACCCAAACCGGAGCAAAGTTCCATATGGACGGACCCCAAAGGAGTTGATATCACCTAAGATGTTTCAAACCTAAGACTTTAGGAATTAGGAGGGAACAAACCCCTAAATTGCAAGCCTAGACCACCAGGCCAACCCTTTGGGGTTAGTTGGGTCTGTTTCTTAGTTAATGGTAGAGTCTTACCCTCACTTTTATGGGATGAGTGATATATGAGAGCATCTCCAATGGTTGACATGTTATAAGGATAGCCATTGCTATAATATAGCAGTGACTAGTGCCAAATTGCTATATTATAACAATGTTGCTCCAGTGGGGCATATGCTATTTCTTCTATTTTTCACAAAATGTCAATTTGAATCGCCATTTGCGGGTCCCATGATGAGAGAGGTAGAAACAAAAGAGCATGCTAAAATTATAGCAATTGCTTGTGCCAAATATTTAGAGTTTCATGCTATAATATAACTATAGCAACACATACAGCGTGCCGTTGGAGATGCTGAGTGTGTTTTATGATCCTTTTTGCTTGCAATGCTACCATCCCAAAAAACCTGGCCTGCTCCATCCAGAACAGTACCGAAATGCAGATACATTGCCACTAAAACTGTCATGCTTTCAGAGCTTTTGCGTACAAGCAATAGACATTGTAAACACAGCATAAGTTACTGTAGATGATAAGCGCCCCTTGTGACATTGCCACCACCCTCTGTATCAATGTCAAGTTCTCTTTTTCGTCCTTTTTTGAAAACAGGGGAATGGGGCATTGATTTGGTATCAACCCAGTTGGAGAAAAGTTGAAACCCTAATTGGAGTTGAAGAGAGAGAGATAGACTGAGAGTGACTAGGTTCACTGAAACTACCAAGAAACATGGGACGGCGGCTTCCTAATTCTTGTGTACCTACCTGATCTACTTCCACAAGGCATATGACTTTGCAAAACAAGGTGAATGTTCCTTCCCAAGTATCTTGACTCAGCCATCTAACTTTGACTCTCTCTCTCTCTCTCAATATTGCTAGTATATAAGCATGTTACACGTCCAACCTAGGCTGGCATAACAACCTTCACTTCTCATCATCTTCTCTGTTTATTGATCTCCATTTCCCGAGTCTCTCTCTATCTTTCTAGCCTTGACATTGCCCATGGCTCTTCTAAGAACAGTTTCACTTGCTTTCTTTGTTTTGTTGATCTGTTGCAAAACGCCATCTTTTGAAGCGAGGGTGCTCTTGAGCAAGGAGAAGGAGGTGCCTTCTATGGAGAACAGTTTGATCCTAAGTGCCCTGCCCAAGGGCACGACTCCACGTTCTTCCCCAAGTCAAAAAGGTCACGCAATGGCCATTAACGAACGGCTCTATGTTCTCCCTATTCCACACGCAGACCGGGTTTTGCAGCAGTCAGTCCCTAGTCCCGGAGTGGGCAATTAGACTTGTCTACCTCTACCCTCTTTTTCAAGACAATCTATAGCTGCATATATAAAAACATAAATAAAGTATGCTTGCTTAATTTTCTGTTCCTTAAAGTTTGATGTATCAAGTCTAAGAGATTATACATCATGTTTCTATTCCTTGATTAAATGCAAGGACATGCCCCAGTTCAGCAAATGATAGTACATACCCAGTAGCAGTACTGTATTAGTCAGCCATGTTTGTACCCAAAAAAAAAATTAGTCAGCCATGTGCAATGTTAGCACGGGACAGAAGTAGCGAGTTTCACGTTAATAATGAAATAGAGAGGATTTTGAATCCGAAAATGTTGTATACGTAAGTAGATAAGATAATAAATGGCATACAAGTAGCGAGTCTCATGTTAATAATAAAATAAAGAGGGAAGGGAATGATTTCGGTATCCTCGGTCATTTTGGCACCGTAATTTTTGACATAACAAAATCATTATGAGTATAACCAAAATCCATTACAAGCATAACAGAATCATAGCAAGGCATAACTTGTTTGTTTTATCTTTGTTGGGTTTGATTACTCCTTGGTTCTTTTGGATATTCCTTGGTTATGCCTTGATTGGGTTTTGTTATGCTTGTAATGTGTTTTAGTTATGTTCATAATGGTGAAATTATGTCAAAAATTACGGTGTTTCCAAAATGATGGGGAACACCACAGCATCATCCCTCTTATATGATTATGATACTGGCTTGAAAATAAATTAAATAATCAACGTTGGAAAATGCTACGGTATCTATCCGCCATTTGGGGACACCATAGCATCTAATTAAGTTGGAGTCATTTATAATGACTATGACTTATCATTGTTCAGTATACGGTACTTATCAGTTTTTGTTTTGTACATTGGAAATTATGTTAATCAGTAATTATTTATTGGCAAAACTAAAGCTACTGAAAATTATATTAATCAGTAATTATTCAACAGATCAACGGTTGATAAGATTTGGCAAAAAAGTCAAAATCTGTTATTCAACAGATCATCAATTACTGATTAAATGTCAAAAAAAATATTATGCATTTTAATCAGTAATCTTCAGCCAATATTATTCAACAGATCATCAACCCATGAAAAAAAGTCTTAAAAGAATTGGCTGGCAACTTTGAAATATTTTGGGTAGTTTAGGCCCATTTCGCCCCAAATCCAGTTTTGATCCAGGAAATTACAAGTGCATTGGGCTTTTTGAGTATCAAAGATTCTGAACCCTTACTATTTATTTATTTTTTTGTTACACGGACCTTCACTAATTCAACTTGCTGATTTCTGCAAACACGATGTCCTTGACAGAGTTCAATGGAAAATACGGATTTATATAACCGACCCCAATTGATTGAGACTTAAGTCTCAGTTTGGTTTGGTTAGGTCCTACTTGGTTACATATAGTATTAAAGCAATGGAGTACAATAATTGGCTACTAGGGATTGATTAGGACGAAGGTAGTAATTCCTGCCACACAGATTTCAACCATGGAATAAGGTTTGAGACCCTTGATTACGTTAATTGTTTCATTTTCACCGGAAAGGAAAGAATGCGAGGCTATGGAATAGGAGGAAACGATCCAACCTTACTAATTTTTATCAAAGGAAACCCTTCATAACGAGGAAATACCTCCTAGCTATGGAGTTGGTACTAGTACTGTCAGTATGAAAGAAGAAAGTAGAATGAAACAAGCGAGAGAAAAGTTTGACACCTTCTCAAAGTCATGTTTCGAATGCGGCGGCCATAAATGAAGGCTTTTGTCTAAGAGAGTATGGCGATTATGCCGGAGCACTTTTTAAGCTTCGGTTGGAGTTGTCCACATGCATTTCGAGAGTCATGAAGCCGAGTTTCAGGAGGTTGCTTGCTGTAACCAAACCTCATGTCAAAATGTTCGCATCTAGGCAACGTTCAACTGTTACAGACCAAGCACTCTCATGTCAGTCATTTGTTAGGACACTCGCAAGAATCCAAAGTGTGAGCTGGATACATAAGATTGATTCATTGGTCCATGCAAATTAAGATGGGTATTTATCCTGCAATGCTGATAAGCGTAAATACCCAACCTTTTCCATTGACAAATTGAGTTCAAATGACTTTGCACGCGACAATTCACGGGTCAATTCTTTGCCAAATGCAAGATTTGGTTATTCTTAAAATGACAATTTATTGATAGTTGGTTCGTCACAGCAATGGAGTTTGATGTGTTACTTCAAGAAAAAAAAGAAGAGATGATTGCAGTAGTTTTTCGAGAAACGAACAAATGCAGCTTATATTGAAGAGTTTGCAGCGGTTCCAACTTGTGCGTTTTTGTCTGATACTCTTCGGCATTGCTTGCTTCGAAGAGTTAGTTTTTTTAGTAGCTACGTTTTGATGATTTTTAGGTTCTGCTTTTAGATAAAACAACTCTATCAACAATTATAATAAAAATATTGCTATTATATCCTACAGATTGAGACAAGAAAAGAAGAGACACATGCAAAATCCTCCTCCGCCATGAAAGGAGGAATTTGCAGCATAAACCTCACTTTTGCATGTATCCTTGGCCTTGCCTGTCTGTCTGATTGAGACTGGATCCTACCCTGACAAAATTGGGACCCCAAGGCCCCCGTCTATCGCATTTTCCGGAAGAAAAGTGGGGCGGCAGCCACCCATTAATGGCGGTCCGGATCCTTTCCAATTGAATGATTTGAATTGGACAAGGTAGTCCAGATTGAGACCGTCTATTGGTATAATCAATGGTTCGGAATTGCCTATCAATTCTTATTGGTAAGATTTTAAAAATACATCTTTGACCGATTGCAGCAAATGAACGGTATTAGTCAAAACTGTCTCTTCCGATCCAAACATGGATTTAAGAGGAGTCACAGGTCCCGTTCCGTTTTCTTTTTAAACCTTCTTTTTCAAAAGAAGATAATTTTAAATTCAAATATAACGAAAATAAAAAATAATATTTCAATTTTTTTTGCACCGTTTAAAAGATTTCAATGAAATTTATTAGAAAAAATTCATATTAGTAGAAATTTTTTTACGTAAATACATAATTTTTAAGTTTAAAATTATCTTTTTTTAAAAAAAATTTTTTTTTTTAAAGAAACCAGAATGCCCCCTCATTTGCTTAATGGTGGCAGATGGCTAATCATGGACCCCCCCAAGCGACCACATACCTCTCCTCGAAAAGGATTCATTTTCCACAATCTTTAATGCCCACAACTTTCCCATGAGTGCTGTCGGGTCGTGTATCATCCGAATATTTGTACGGTGATGATCAATTATGTTTAACATAAAATGTGACGTGTCAATAATCAGCAACAAAACAGGTCCCACATGAGGTAGAAATTATATTTACGTCCCACTTTTTTATAAATGCATTCCAAATTTCGTCTTTTAGACCTTATATTTACGTACGATAGAACTAGCATTGTGTCATGTCTCATACATCAAACGGACACAACGTTAGTTACTCTCCAAAGCACACTCAAAAACAAATTTCCAAGAGCATATATCAACATTAGGGTATCAAAATCATTTTTTCATGCGAGAATAAGACTATTATGACCGCCTATATCAGATGGAAAACAGGGCATCATTAAATGAATTATAACAAAACATAGAATTACCATAACATTATTGTGCAGAGTTCACATCAAATTTTTTGATGAAGTTTAAGCCCATGAGGTGATGCAGACCCATGAGACAACTCCTATCCACTTCATGTTACCAAAATCGTGCAAAAATGCTCCCTCTCACATGGTCTCATTCTAGTGGAGAAGCCATCACCACATGTAGGGCCTCTTACTTTACCTATTTGAGTCCTTTGATGAGACCCCTAATTAAATGTTGGGTCCTTTGATGAGACCCCTAATTAGATTACATGTGGCCTTTCGAAATTTCCAAATCTCCGGTCACGGTTTCTAATAAATTTTCTCTATCTATCTCTCTTCACACATGACTCTTGAAAATCTCCCTCAAAACCCATACTGAACAGCCTACCCAAAAAAAATAACAGCAATCACGCAAATTGCAGAATGGTCCATTATACCTCTCCTTACTCAGCGATTGCCTGAGTGAGTTAGTATGTGAAATTACTTTCTTGCCCTCATTTAAAAAAATGGCAGAAGGGATATTATTATTCATTCTCAATCATCAATGAGGAAGATTCGAGGAATGTGTGCGGTAGACAAACTATCTTATAATTAAGCATAAGATGACCTAACAAACATTGTACCTGCTAGCTAATGCCAAAAATTCTTCTACCTACATTGAGAGAGGATTATGTGGATCTGAGGGAACAACATTAGGTAGATTGACTCTTTAAACCCTATTGAGGAAAAGACTAGTAGCCTAAATTCTCCGTGATTTGAACCTGCACTTCAGGCTACCAGTTACCCTACTAGTAAAGTAAATTATCTTGGAAGGACATGAAAAACCATTGTTGTCTATATTATGGAGATTTCACTCCCCTCTAAAGATACCGGTAAACAAAGTCCGATTTTTGGATACTTCCTTTTGGAGTACCATGAGGCATTTCCATCTAGTACTTCGCATAAATAAAAGATTGTCATCATATAATATGAATCAATCATTGTCTCTTAACCACCTCAAAAAAGCTATTGATAATGTCTGTACTGGACAATTTCTAGCCGTGTAAATGGTTGGGAGTACCACGCGTTTGCCTACGTGGTATGGTACCCCGGGAATGCTTAATAATTACTCGTAAACAAAGCAAATTGAACAAAAGTTGCACATAATACGAAAAGATGGAATATTTTTATACAAACGATTAACATAGTTTTTTGTTTTTTGTTTTTATCTTGATCCTCAAGGATTTAGATACATACTCCTGATAAAGTAAAATAGTCCCTCCATCACTTTCCTGATATTAACAAAACTTGGGCGACTGCTACAAGAAATACTAAAAAAATAGAAATTTCTCAGTAATTGTTCCCATGAAATGATGGTCCACGCGCTTTACTTTTGAAAAAATGGCCAACAAAAAACAAAAGAGGCAGAAAACCCAGGTGACAATAAGTAACTAATTAGGGAATGTTTGTTTTCCCTATTTAGCTTTCTGTATTTTGGTTATTGAATTTTCTGCTTTTTGGACATTGGTCAGAGGGTATTTTGAATATGGTAGATTGTTTGAAAAATATGTTCAGAATGTATTTTGTAACATGATTAGTGTTTGGGAGGCATGTACAGAATGCATCCTTTTAAGTCCTTTTGTTAACTAGTAAAATGAAAAAGTTCCCCTACTTCTAGCTTTTGGCCTCTATCATCAAAATTTGTTAATGTATTTTCTGAGAATGCATTTCGTGGGTAGGGAGCCAAACACTAAAAACTGGAAAAAATGAGGAATAGAAAATGCAAAAAGGTGGGATCCAAACACCCCCTAAGGATGGACCTGTCTTTCTTCTATAATTAACTTAACTATACTACTAAAACTATACTATTATACAGTATATGGAACAGACACCCCGGTATCGACAACGATTTCTCACCGTCCGATGGATGATTATTATATATCTAATTACATAGTTCAAGATCAGGAGAGGTATACCTGACATTGAATTACAGTTTTGCCTATCCTGAACCCCGGAACCACGGTGAATGCCACTACCGGTCCGGTTTTGGTTTCGGTTTCGGTTTTGGTTTTGCCATCGGATGACAAGAACGCTTCCTCGCAAACACTTTCCATGTAAACCTCCGAAAACCGGCACCTCTTTTTCACCTCAAAGATCGAGGCTTCGGGCTCGAACGAAAAGGCCAAGCAATGCAGCAGCCAGACCCTCTTCGCCATGTCCGAAAACGCGTAAAAGAAAGTAGTATCCGGGAATTCGCCGGTTCTTAGAACATTTGTGTGGTTTGTGTTGCCGAAAAGAGATGACTCCATCTTGGGATGAACGACGCGAAAGAACTTGGCGGAGCAGAATGTTGCGAATTTGGATTTCGGGTTCTTGACTAGATATTCCCTTGTCTTGAAAGATTTCAGTTGTGTGAATCTATCGAAGAAGAGCCGGTGCTGCTTCTTCGGCTGCTCCCACTTGTTTGGAGGTACATAGTAAGGGAAATTGAACCCGTCGAACATTTCCCGGCAAACAAAGGCTTCGATGGCGAAACACTTGTGGCTTTCATCCCAGTAGACGACATCCGGTTCGATTGCTCTGGCCGCGGAATCCAAATCCCACCCGGTCAGCTCCATCTCGTTGATCATTAACCTGGCGAATTGACGAACGGACTTCACCGTCTGGCGAACGGCAGAGATGAAATGGTTGGGATTTAGACCAGAGAATTGGAGATTGTCAGGATTTGATAACAACCCACTTGCATTCAATCTCCTCTCAGTCAACCTGTTCTCTTTTTTGGTTTCCTCCAATTTCTCTTTAAGGAAAATGATCTCAGAGTTCTTGAGCCTAAGCTGAGAATCCAGCTTCTTCCCCATGATTTCATATGTCTTCAGAAGACTCTTCTGCTCCTGAAGTTCAGCCAATACCTGAACTTTTTCTGAAGAAGACTCCTCATAAAATTGTTTCTTTACATAACTCTGCTTAAATCCAGATAAGTTCTTCAATTCCGAAACCACAATCTGATCGGCTGCTTGAATAGCTTCACCGTCGTAAGGAGACTCAGCAAACTGCATTTGGGCATACGCTGCTTTCAAGGTCGAAACACTTGCGAATAGTTTCGCAAGAAATGCTTCCGTGGCTAATTTATGCCGGAGCTTCTCATCGACATCGTCAAATTTATGCTGGAGCTTTTCATCGTTATCACCAAAAGACTGACGCCTATCGCTGCTTTTATGCTGGAGCTTTTCATCATTATCGCCAAAGGACTGACGCCTATCGCTGCTTTTATGCCGGAGCTTTTCATCGTTATCGCCAAAGGACCGATGCCTGAGCTTTTCATCGTTGCCAAAGCCAAAGGATTGACGTCTTTCACTATTTTTATGCCTGACCTTTTCATCGTTGCCAAAGCCAAAGGATTGACGCCTTTCGCTACTTTTATGCCTGAGCTTTTCATCGTTGCCAAAGGACTGACGCCTATTGCTCATGCTATCGTGCTTGACCGTCTCCTGAGTCTTAGTTTTCTGAGCTCCATCATCCGGGGCAACACCGGTCGCAGCTCGAACGTTCAAAACCTTTGCGAAAGTTCGTGCCAATATACTCTTATTTGGAGTCACTGCACGCCGATTAACTGCTTCCATCTGAGACCAAAAAAAACCCAGGATCAAAATGATGACGACGATGATAGGAGGAGATTGATTGTAGTTCTTGAGTGATTGCAGATAAGCAATAAGGGGAGTGCTGTGATGATAACGACAATGATGAATGTTTTAATGTTTTTCCTACAAAAGTGGAAAAAGCTTTTGACAGAGGCAATTTAGGTACGTGGGGATCGGATTTCCTTTTGTTTTTGCCTCTGAAAATTTCCAATTTGCTTTCTAAAAGGAAAGGGGAGGGAAAAGAACAGAGCTATCAAAGATGACAAAGCCTACGAGTATGAATATTTCACAAGGGACAGGCCCAAGAGTAGCGTATGAAATCAAGAAGTATTATTTTAAAATGTCATTGTTATAACACTAGTCGACAATTCTTGAGGTCATCTCATCTCCACGCGTAAGCGTGTGAAACGGCTATGGAAGGGACTGTAGAATTTAGTCCGATGTGCGCACAAGCTGACCCAGGAAACACTGCATTACAAAAAAATGAAACCGCTGTGAAAGGGACCGTAGAATTTAGTCCAAGGTGCGCGCAAGCTGACCCGAGAAATACTGCATTACAAAAAAAAAACTTGCCTAGGTTGGAATGACGCAGTGCAGCACGATTATACTAAACTATAGTTTCTGGGTGGAGAAATGTCTGACTAGAGGAACACACAACCAGTGGAAGCTACACAAGTTTATGGCCCCATCCCGGAAATTACCATGTAATGTTACTACTAATAAGAAATACAATACGTCAGCCAAATGTCAAATTCATGAAAACTCAATCAGAAAATCTTCTAATTAAATACTATTACCTCCGTCCATTTTTTGGTGTCAAATTTCATACTTCCAACTTACTAAGGGGCCATCATCATTGCAACTGTGACATTAACTTTTGTCTTCACTTTTCAAAATTATCCTTCACTTTTACCCATTAGTTTTTCAAAAGAACAAAACAATAATTATACACTCTTTTGCCCATTAACTTTTTAAAATAGACATTTATTAAAGGACAACTCAAAATAAAATACTGGACTGAACTATTATTTGGGGATAGATGGAGTGAGATATTTTCGTAATTAGCTGAAACGAGTGGTAATAATTTTGATCCTAGCGTATGCAATTATTTTTTAACTAACATGAGATAATACTCTACTATAAAAAGTACTCCTAGTAATAAATTATCCAAAATGTACTTAACAAAGGAAAATGATATTGGCACTCCAAAAATTGATGCTGGCACTCCAAAAAACAAAGAAAAGCCAGGAAAGTGGCTTTGGAGATACATTGATTTTGGAGTGTCTGCATTAATTTTTGGAGTGCCAATATCATTTCCCTTAACAAATTAGATCATGAAACCAACCACGAGAGGAATTTTTCAGTGCCGAGCGGGTATTGCCTATGTGATACCTGCTCAGCGCATCCGAGCCGTTCGATACATTTTTGAATGGCTCGGATTAAAACATTCTCTCTCCTCTCACTCCAACACTTTCTCTCTCCTTTTTTCTCTCCAAATCTGAGCCGTTCAAACACGTAATGGATGGCTCGGATGCGCAAGCAGGTACCACGTGGTACCCGCTCGGCACTGAAAAATTTTCCCAACCATGAAGTTCTCACTGTTCTGGTACTATTACTCATCCAAAACCCAGGAAAAAAGGTATGTAAACCATAAACCAACATTATTGTTATGGTCTTCATTGGCATTGGGAATTTATTTTCCCTAACCACATAATAATAAGAATATATATTAAGAACTAAGAAGAGATGCATACATGTTACTAGATATTGTAGTCCACCTTAATAGAACTCTTTCAGATTTTATTATCATGATATGAATCGTTCAAAATTATAGAATTCCTCGATTACTTTAATTGTGCAATCAGTGAAGTTGATCGGAGACCGATATCTAAACGATCGGACAACGTATGTTTTAAAAAAATGAACGGTTAGTATATAATTTAGACCTGTTAAACAGATTTATATCGGTCCTGTGATCATGAATGCTCGACTAACCTTATTTTTTGCACAAAAGGAATGCTCAAAAAACATCTAAAAATGAACGATTCTGATAGAGTGATAATATCTCAAAAGATCAAGAGACGCGCTACACCCCTAAAAAGTCATATATATCCCAATTTTGATGCTCTCTTCCGACTTTCCCCGTACACTAAAGTAGACTAATCACAATCATCGAACTAGACGGTGACAACTACAAGCCATAAATAAGAGTACAAAATGGGAATAAGAATAAACATGAACAGGTAATTGGCAATAGTATTATTCCTTCCCATATTTCTCAATGAATAATTCTGGACAAAGAATAACCAACGTGATTTAGCCGGCACTACTAACATACAGAATTATTTGATGGATCCCATTTAATAGCCCAGGAGATAGAAAATAAATTTGAAATTGATACTCAACATTTTCTCAATGTAAATAAGCAAAATTTTGCACATAAACTATCTATGGTTGGGACAGAACGAATCGTCTAGGTGATGCCCAATCGTTTTGGATTTAGATTTATAGGTAATAGGTGTAAAAAGAAATAGAATAATGATTTAAAATATGAATAATGATTGGAGAGAGAAATATGATAATTATTAAAATTTAATACCCTTAAACAAACGGGGTCACATGATACTACAGGTTTGCTGACCTAATATATAGGGTGGATATGCTACCGCTTCAGATAAGATATTCGAAGCACTTCACATATACAAGATATGAAGTATCATCCTCGAGCGGGATTGGTCGCCTAGAGATGAGTTACGCGCAAACAAGCTCAGACACTCGAAGTCATCAAAGAAAAAGTATTGTCCTCAACGCTCCAAAAGTCTTACATTGTTGTCCACAGAGATGACACGATTTACACCTATATCAAAATCGAAGATAAAGTTTTACCGCTGATAACGGTATTAACGGGCCGTTTACCAACCGAATAGCAAGCACACCGGATATAAGTGCTTTGAAATATCCGCCCTATATATATATTATCAGGTCGGCAAACATGCCGTAACTAGGATTATCTTTAATCCAGCGACGAAAAACCAAATCCCTTTTTGCACCGCTTAGCCTTATAATTATGGATTTGACAACGTAGTGGTCCACACGGGTGGCATCTGTCCAAAGCAAAATAGTCCTAAAACAGAAAGAACACGTTGGGATGCATACGAATTTGAATTGGACCACCCACACAAAGCGTAATTCGGATTTTCTACTTGTAAAATTATACAATAATCTAGAGATACAGTCACGTGGTACTTCGGACCACATTACAATCGCACATTTTGTAGAGTCTACCACTAAATGCATGGACCTCACAGAAACATGTGGTTATAAAGTGATCCGAAGCAGACTCGGGGGCTCTAGTGCCCACCAGGGCCAGCAGCCCCTACCCAGTTTTGAGGCGGGTGGCATCTGTCCAAAGCAAAATAGTCCTAAAACAGAAAGAACACGTTGCGATGCATACGAATTTGAATTGGACCACCCACACAAACCGTAATTCGGATTTTCTGCTTGTAAAATTATACAATAATTCAGAGGTACCGTCACGAGGTACTTCGGACCACGTTACAATCACACATTTTGTAGAGTCTACGACTAAATGCATGGACTTCACAGAAATATGTGGTTATAAAGTAATCCGGAGCGGACTCGGGGGCTCTGCTGCTCACCAGGGCCAGCAGCCCCTACCCATACCTCAAAACTATGCAGTTTTGAGGCAATTGTTGTTGTTCTTCTTCTTCTTCTTTGTAATTTGATTTGATAAAAGCCTTATTTGTAAAGATCTTATTTTTCTAATCATTTTATTCTAAATGGTCAATTATTTTTTGTCTCTAAGGCTGTTAATTAAGTATTTTCTCTTTATTTGGGACCCTATAGAGCAGAAACTTAATTATGAAAGTCAGAGAGAGAAAAATTAATTATGATCCATTAAAATAAAATGATAAAACAAATAAGATCTTCACACAAGTTCAAATAGATTGAAAATTGGACCACTTAATTTTTTTAAGACTGTTTATATATTTAAAAATGTGGTTAAAACATTAAGTGGTCCAATTTTCAACCAGATTGAGCAAGTGCAGAGATCATGTTTTTCTGATCATTTTATTTTAAATGATCATAATTAATTTGTATCTCTAAAGCTAACATAATTAAGTATCTGCTCTTTATTGTGGAAATTTTATATCCATCTCAAAACCAATTGGCAATGAGTGGAAAGGTTCCAAATATTATTAAGTAATCACTCATTCCACTCCCAAGCAATGTGAGACTCTATTTTCTTAACATTCCCCCTCACGTACAGCCGTGTTTGAGGTCTGTCACGTGTGGCCACTTTTGAGTCATATTATCATGCAACCTTTTTGTTGGTATGTCATCGTGAGGTGTGGATTGTAAATTTTTATAAAATGTGGCGTGGAACAAGCCTTGCTCTAATACCATGTAGAGCAAAAACTTAATTATGAGAGTTTTAGAGACAAAAATTAATTATGATTCTTTAGAATAAAATAATCAGACAAATAAGATCTTTGCACCAGTTCAAACAAATTGAAAATTGGATCACTTAATTTTTTAACCATATTTTTCGTTTATAAACCGCCCAAAAAATTATTATATTAACATTTTGAAGAAAAGGAAAAACGTTTGGCTTTACCCTTCCAAGCTACGTCGTTTCGGTTTTATTCATTACTTAGGAAAGGAAAAACGTTTCCCAAATAGGGGTTTTATCATATTTAAAAAACAAAAAGGAACAAGAAGAACAGCAGTTGCCTGAAACTAGTTTTGAGGTGTAGGTAGGGGCTGATGTCTCTGGTGGTCAGCAGAGTTCCCGAGTCCGGAGCACATAGCGGTATTTCCATACTATTGAATATTTACTCTACTTGGACTTATTCTTATTCTTTCTTTTCTTTTTTTTATGCTAGGAAGCCCATAAGTACTCCAAAAAAAGCAACAAGTGGTTGAGATTCATTTTGATGTTTGGATCCCACACATCAAATTGAATCTCAACTACTGATTTTTTTTTGGGGACACTTTCAGGGTACCTAGCATTACTCATATTATATAGTTAGCCG
>BPLS01000203.1:186375-225505 GCA_019656275.1 Rhododendron kiyosumense | reverse complement strand
AGAGAGAGAGAGAGAGAGAGAGAGAGAGAGAGAGAGAGAGAGAGAGACGTAAACAACCAGGATTTGGGAAAATATGAGACAGCGAAGGCCTTGGGTGGTTGTTTTCTTTGATTTGAAGAGGCGAGGCGTTGGGAATTAAAAACCACGAAAGGTCAATCGTGCCCCCGAGTCTCTATCTTTACTACGGTGATGAATTGCAATGTCGGCTGTAACGGTTGGGACATTTGAATGTTTAGGAAGGTTAGTTTGGTCGATTAAGATACGGCAAAAGAATTTGGGTGTGGTTGCAGCGTTGTTGTTTCTTGCGGCGTGCTCCCCTTGGTTGTATATATTCACACCAGAGATACGGCAAAAGAAAATTTTATTAATTGGAAGTGAAAATGCGATGAGATGAAAGAATGGAGGCTCACACCATATATATACTAGGTAAGATAGGTCAAATAATTCATCAGTATGATCTTTTGTTTTCGATTTTCTGTCATTGTTTTACGCTCTCGCTTTTAATCATTACGCTTGCAAATTTTAATAGTTTGAGATATTATTGAAAGCCGCTTTTATGATCGCGATATTGTCCACATACGCGTAAATCAATAGGTAACTTATGAAGAATACATGGAAAACATTGGTTGTGGACTTATGAGAAGCATTGGTTGTGGACTTACAAGATACTACATCCTAGGTAACTTACGAAATCCGCAAATCTAGTCGTCAAAATGAGACTCATAGTAAGGGCACGGCCTGTTGGCCTCCCTTACGGCCCAATTTGTAGATGTAAGTCATTGAAGATGTGGACTTACGAGAAGCATAATGACCCATAATTTTTGAGAATATTTTTTGACCAGCTTATGGATTAATATGTTAAATTTTTTCTATTCACATAAAAGAAAACTTTTTTTTTTTTTTGAATTGGCAAAGTAAAAGAAAATATAGTTGATAAGTAGACGGGTGCAAAAGAACCAAGAATATTGCTTTATAATTTATTCACATAATTCAGTGCAAGATTACACAAGGACTCACATAATTCAGAGCAAGATTGTACTAATCAAAGGAGATTTATGAAACCAAATCTTCCCTTGATGACCAAGAAAGGAAAAAAACTAAATATAAAGTTCCCTTTTTTTTTATCATTAATATAAAGTTCCCTTTGAAGCAAGATTAATTCATAGACAAAAAAATTAAGAAAAATGATATTGGCACTCCAAAAATTAATGAAGGCACTTCAAAAAAAAAGTGGCTTTGGAATTACATTAATTTTAGAATGCCTGCATCAATTTTTAGAGTGCCAATATCACTTTGCAAAATTAAGTACTTGCCAACTTAAAAGTCAAATACTATATGCCATGGTACACGTGTGAAGGGTGATTAAGCATATTTTTAGGACTTAGGCTTTTAGGTAATCAGTCTTAATCAAACCAATTAGAACCATACGACAAGGAGAGATTTGGCGGTCATAATCTTGAATTCTTGAATAGTTTGGTTAAGCAAATTTAAAAGCCACAAGAGAAGGGTATGTGGTTGTGGTTAGAAAAGGCTTAATCAGCCTTTCACATCAATTTGGGTCCCAATTAAGATTAAACCCTAAAAGCAGCTTAAGATTTAAACACGCAATCGAACAAGTGTAGGTTCCTTCCTTGTTTTGTCTTTCACATCCATGTTTATTGCATGATTGTTTGCTTGATTGAATGCGCGTTGAAGAGACACTGCCATGTCATGGTTTATAGTAGGGTATTAAATACAAGCGGTTAGGTATCGAATCGGCCGTTACGTAATGAAATTTCAGATCTCTCATATCATAATTTACTTATGGAAAATGATTTTCAGACTCCTCTTTTTGCAATCCATACTCTCTTTTTTTTTTGTCTTTATTCATATGAATTTAGATACAACCTGTCATAGCCCGGTGTTGTGATGAGACGAAGGGACGGAAGGACCTTCTTGTTGAACGCAATCACCTTGTTGAAGTGATATTCTCAACCAATTGATCGAAGAACCAGTGTTCACATTCATTCCAAAATTACTTGCTTGAAATTAACCACCTTCAGAGTCGCTAACTTATCCTGTCAAGATCGACTGTCGATCTTGCCTTGTCCGTACCACGAGTAGATCTCGAACGAGCTTGCTTCTGCATACAGGTCATACACGAGCATTCAATTCGGCAGGAAAACTTTGCCGTGAACACCTCGCAATAAATAACCACGATAGAAAACGATGACACAAATCTCTGTATTTTGAGCCAACTCCTTGATTTCCAGGAGCTGGAATTCAACAGAAACCGTCTCTCAAGTAAGAGAATTGCGCAAGATTATTAGTTTCCCTGCAAACAAGTTGTCCATCTCCTGTTGTGCAGAGTGACATGTAATATGTTATATAAGCAACTCGTCAAGATCATGGGCTACTACAAAAGAAACAGTTTTTGCAGTATATCGTTGATTCATTCATCGGATGAGACTTGAAGTATCTCAATTTCATAGCTGACAATAAAAAGCTTCAAGAAAAAATCATTGAATCATGCAAAGTGACATTACACAAAAGTCGTTAAAAACAAAAAACGGTTCTTGTCCCCATTACTGGCTACATAGGGTCATTCTCTCTAACAATGTCAAATTTAATCACAAACTACCCAACAGTGTCAAATTGAATCCTGTAGTCTTAACACGAGAATCTACTTCCGTCTCTTGGCTCACCAAAACTGCTGGGTAGCTCATCGGCGCCACCAATAATACATTGCACAAAAACGCCCAAATAAGTTTTAGAAACCAAAGAAACCGAGCTCACTGGCTTTCTCCTTCTCGAACGTCTCAAAGTACTGATATATAATCGTGACTGCAAGCAGAATCCCAGTCCCCGATCCAATTGCTCCCATGAAGTCTGCCAAAACAGTCAGTGCGCCAATACACATGCCCCCAAAAGCCGCTGCAGTGGGTATGTAGCGGTTCAGTTCCTTCTGTAAATTTGTTTCCCTATGGCCAGGCATCATCATTTGTTGTTCCTGAAAATCAGCAAACATAAATAGAATCAACAGGTTCACAGATGAGACAGAATAAAACCCATATTTTTTGCCTAGTGGATAAATAACCCTCGTCAGAATTCCCACCATGCATAGTTAATCAAGAAGCTAGCACAACAATTTCCCAAGACAGAGAACAATATACAAAAGGAAACAAGAAACACTGGGTCTCTATTATAGTACATTACAGGTTAATTCACTAGTCCATTGCACAGTGCAAGGGCGAGCTTGCAATCATTAGCAAACGATTAAACTAGATCGTATGTGACAAACATCGGTGTGGAACTAACACATAAATCATCTAGTCATCTTTCACTTATTTAAGAGGGGTCTAAAGTCTGCCTATTATGTGTAATCAAAAGCTTATACAACCACAGTACATGAACATCTGAATAGGATTATAGCTTAATTCCAGTAAAAAGTAACTTTTTTAGTTAAATTAATGTATAGCATACACGCTTTCCAAAAAAAATGTATAGCATACAAGATTTCTTGAAACCTACTGGTATAGGAGGCTAAAATACAGATGTGATGATGCAAATGAAAAAAACCAATACCTAGAAATGAACATGAATCATATTACCGTTGCTTAATCATACCGTTCTATTCACCAATTCCCCGAAAAATCACGCGCAAGTTAAAGAATATCATCTGGGAACAACTCAAATGGAGGAAAGAGAAGAGAGAAAATGCAAGAATTTCTTCTCATGAATGCTCAATCAATCAGTTCACACATAGTGTATGTAATGAAATAGAAAATCTGAGTGGAAGAATAGCAAAACAGTAAAAAACCATTTACAACGTACCTTGAGCTGCTTAGCCACATCCCTAGCAGAGGATCCAGATACTTCAATCCAAGTCTTCGAGAACAGAGCACATGCTGACAACATAAATACGATATAAAATAGTGCATGGAAAGGATTGGCTGCCATGTCTGCCAAGCTGCAAAATAGCGATTAGACTTGTTTGTCAGTAAGGCGAGCTGGTTTAACTGGGGGAAAAAAAAACCACCAGAGAGAGAGAGAGAGAGAGAGAGAGAGAGATTCTATAAACCTTGATGGTGCAGTTATATAGTATGCAAGACCACCAACAGGAACGGATTGCCCAGAATATTCAGATTCCTTCCATTTGCCCAACAAGTTCACAAGGAAATTTCCACTGTATCTCCTGTAAAGCAACTGCAAAGGACCAAAATCATATTAACTCAGAATCTACATCTATGACAGGCAAACTATTTCTCTGTCTATGCTAATCCATGAGCTTTTAAAACCAGTCCAACATTTGTGCTAACGGGTGGATTTAAACCTTTTTCCTTATGTTGGATTTTCATCTTAATACTAGGGCAAGGAAAATGACTTCAGTTCGTGCATAGAACCAGTAACAAGTTACAGTACCTGAGAAATGAAGTAAAGATTGGAGACAAGTGCCGACTGCAGAATGATGGGCATATTGGAGGTGTAGAACAGCTTGATGGGATATGAACCCTGTTGTCCACGAGCATTCTTTGACCTCACGGGCAACACCACGCGAAACCCTTGGAAGTAGACAACAATAAGGAAGATCAAGACCGTAGCGAGCAAGTTTGTTACATTTGGAAGGTTCTGCCGGTAGAATGCCTCACGGAGTGCTCGAACCTTGTCCGTCCGAGTTATCAGTAGATGGAACAAAGCAATAACAGCACCTTCAAATTCAGCTCCACGCCCACTATTGATTGTGGTGGGACTAAATGCCTTCCAGATAATGTTCTCACTACAGAGAAGTCACAAAATTATCAAGATACAATTCTTGTGGGACAAGGTAAGTATTAATCATTCAAACCTTTGACATGGTAGTTATGATGCACCGACACAGACACCGACACGGACACTGAAACCGGGACAAGGGAATTCTAAAAAAATGGGAACACAAACACGGCGGGGGACACGCCACATGTGTGTGTGTATATATATATATATTTATTTATTTATATATATAAATAAATAAATTATTATTGTTTAGCACCCAGAAATTTTAAAAAATTATAATTTGGCCCCAAATTTTTTAAAAAATTACAGTTTGACCCCTAATTTTTCAAAAATTACAATTTGGCCCCCAAAATTTTAAAAAAAATTACAGTTTGGCCCCTGCCGTGTCCCTAGCGGTGTCCCCGCTGTGTACCCATGGAAAACTCAAATTAAATTATGGGCGTGTCCCGTACGTGTCCCCGCAGTGTCCCCGTATCCGACACTGCGATACCTCGACCTCTAGAGGTGTCGGTGCTTCATAGCATGGTAGTAAAGCCACACAAAAAAAGGAGAAAAAATAGCGACTACTAACCACATGTTGGTTGCTATGAAAAGGGATATTCCAGATCCGAGACCATATCCTTTTTGAAGAAGTTCATCTAAACATATCACAATGATACCAGCAAAGATGAGTTGAAGGATAATAAGAATGGCATTTCCAACTCCAAGTTGGCCAACACTTCCATACATCCCAGAGAGAACGTATGCAACTGCCTCCCCTACAGCTATCAGAATACCCAATAATTTCTGCGCACCATTCCTGGCAGAGAAAATAATCGGCAAGTCAATCATAGAAGGCGCAAGCCGCACAAGTATGTTGCAGGTAAAGAAAAAGAGAAACACAGCTCAACTTCTAGAAACCACAACATTTTGAAGCAACGATAAAACTTGAGCATGCCTATTCAAAATGCAGATTGATATACACAGAAAAATCAGTCTATAGAATGTGTTGATTGGTACTTCAATAATCAAAGGACAACATAATCTGAAGGCTCAAACAATGGTTATTCAGAGTCCAGACTACGGCCACTACAATAGCTTGAGAAGACACAAGTGCAAACATTGTACTACCATCACAATTTGTTTATTAGGTAAAAGTTATGGAGGGAAAATTCATTAACACTGAAGTCTGAAGTTTGAAGCTTAGATGAAAGAGGTAACATGAAAGCATTAGTAACAGAAGGACCAAACTGAGAACAAACCAGTTCATCTAGGTGGAATATGACACAAGTAATCCATTTCAGTTCATGACGTTAAAGAAAGCAGAGCATCCTAATGTTTACTTACAAGAGGGCACGATCCTCGCGCACATTATTGTCCACTTCAATGATTTTCGATCCAGCCAAGAGTTGCATCACGAGTCCAGATGTCACAATTGGTGTGATCCCAAGTTCCATGACAGTCCCACGACTCGAGGCAAGAATAACACGCATCCAATAGAATGGATCTGCGCCTGTTGTAGAGTGTATGCCGTACAAAGGAAGCTGACTGCATACCAGAAAAATAAAAAGGGCGATCACGGTATATATTACTTTCTCTCTGAATGGAACCTTCCTGTCTGCAGTCTGAACTTCAGGCAGAAATGAGAGGAACGGTCGAACAAGGTGAAGCACCCTAAACCCACCACCCATTTTTGTTCTACAGAAACTAAATCACTCCAACCTGCACCAAGAAATTGTAGTGACATGGGTATCAGCAACTGACTACATCTGTGAAACATTACATCAACTAATAAAAGTCACGATTACAAGACCTTAATATTTTAGAGAGTCCTTGTTTAGATAAAACTGAGGAAAAAATAAAATGTCTATATGACCAAAGGTGGTTCAGACCATAATCCTCTCAATCCTATGATCAACACTACTGCATCTATGAAACCACTGGATCACAAAGCCATCAAATCGTATGAACGATGTTGCATTAAAGAGGCAAGTTATTGCAAGACTTATGACTTAATAATACACATAAAAGCACCCAAACTACCAGCCGTTGTATTTCAATATAGAAAAAAGGCATGCACCAAGAGATTAGGTCACATTCAACTATGAGGAAAACTCAAATAGAATGGGCATGAAAAGCACTGATGGCAGGAAAACGGAATGTTCTTTTTTTTTTCAGTCCAACATTGTTTTCTGCCATCCAACATGTCACATGTGTCATCACTTAAAACTTTCCAATTAGTAGTTACCAATTCTTTCTATCTAAACAGGTTATTTATAATTTATAACAACTTCAATAAAACAAAAACAGAAAACAGTTATTTAGCACAGCAGGCCATATCATACGCGACAGAGAAACAACAATGGGTTGGCAAGCTCCACCTCTCCACAGCCCCCCTCCAAAAGGAGAAAAGGAAAAGCATTTACATCCACATATGTAGTTGAGAAAGTGTTTTCTGAAACCGTCACCACGTGACCGAGCTGTCATGGTGTAACGTACCACTCATGGTTGGCCCTGCCAAGTTGTTACAAGCATAGAGTTCCATTTAGTAGACCAATCAGCACCTTGGGCCACCAAACACAAAGTGGACCCTCCGCCACACTTTTACCTCAAAGAAGAGAAAGAAGACCCTACACAAGCTCGTAACTTCCTAAGTACCAATCTGGATGGTCGAGTAGATAATTCACTTAGAAATTCAGATTGATCAGACTTAATACCAATTTTGCAGAATGCATTTGTCTTGAAAAGAAAGCAGCTGGAAATGATTCTTTAAAAAGAACTGTAAGGTAAATGCACATCGATCATATAGTTACCAATGTCCGATCAACCTGAATTTTTACTCGGAATACCTACTTTACAAGACAAACAAAATGTCCGATCAACAGGATCTGGGATGGGCTCCACAATGGGTACACAGCACCAATGCACAGGACAGACAGTGCTCCCTATCAGCTCGGTCATGTGGTGTAATGGTTGTATGAAATACTTTCTAAATGTAGTCGATAAGCCCAAAAGTGTAAAGGATAAAAGGGGAAATTTTGAATTTTGAAAACACTAATCATAAAAGGGATAAAATTAACAGTAAGACTCAAATCCAATATTTCGGTTTCACATCTATTCAAAGATCAGAGTTCGCGACCTACAAATCAAATTACAATCCACCTCAGAATGAAATAAACCCTCGAATCTCTGTTACTTTGCCCGTAGACACTCCATCACTGAAAAAGATTGAAGAAAACCCATCCAATACATGCACAAATATCCACCCCAAACCCAACCGAAACACTAAGCTAACAGAGATACTCGTCTTGCAAGATTTTCCATACCCAGATCGGATCAATCAGCTTAATATGCGGAAACCAACGAGGCATAAATCAAACAACAGATCTACGTTTATGAAGATCCAAGTAGGAATGATCGAAAAAGCTGCGAATTTATTGCAGGAACTAACCTTGGGGATCGAATGGGCGAAGACCCTAATTGGATGAGCCCCGATCTATGGAGATTGATGATTTATCAAAGACCCATTTGACGATTAATGTATACTGTTTTTGGTGGGGGAGTAGTTTGTTTGATCTGGGCGGAACTGGGCCCCACACGTGTGTAAGCTAATCCAATGGTGTGTGGTGTGCCTGTCAAATTTGACCAAATCCTTACGCTCAAAGTACTTGGACCCGGCAAACCGATGCTTGGTTTTGTTTTTTCTCTTCTTTTCCTTTGATCTTCGTTTCAGAACTTCCCCTTTCTCCGTAACTCTTCTTCATATCTCAATCGGATAAAAAATTAGTTATACTCCTATCTCTTAATTTGTGGTACATTTTTCAAGTAATATTATTTTCATTTGATAGATCTCATTTTATTCTTTTAAATAAAAATTTTCAAAATCATTTACAATATTATAGATTGCAGGATATAATGAATTTAATTTGACATAAATTCTTGCAAATTACTAAAAAAATGGATTGTAAGAAGTGGTTTTATCACTCTTCTCCTCCTCATACCAAAAACAAGAAAAGAATCCGAGACTAAAATGCCAAATTCATCCACTGCCACCGTAAAATTTAACATTCTTGATGGAAGATGCTAGCATCTTTAAGAGAAAAATAAAAATAAGAACACAACCAAAGTACATTTGAAGAGCTACATAAGCAAATCACTCCCAAAAAAATAGGAAGGGGATATGATGCTGCCAAGCAGTGCAAAATAGTCGATCTGATTGCTCATCTCGACCATCGATGGCTCAGATCTTAATCGAGTAACGTACGATTCAAATTTATATGCAATCAGAATTGATCTCAGCTGCTTGTGTGGAGATGAACGGTCGATCTGGCCGTTCTGCACCCGCTTGGCAGGGTCCCAAAAAAGAGCAAACTTGCTACTCTAAATATTCTTGTACAATTATTTTACGACCACAAACATTTACACAAACTCACTCACATTCATATTGGAGTCCACACACACTATGTGTATGAGATCCACCAAAAGTTATGAGTGTGTGTGCAAAGTGTTTGTGTAAGTGTGTGTGGTTATATAATAATTGAGCCAAACGTCTAAGGAAAAAGGCCTGCGATTTCTGACAGGCTTACCCAATCCATATCCACATGGCCCAGAAAATTTCCAAGCCCAGTTATAGCCCAATCTCACTCTTCCCCTTCGACTAGGCGTTCATCGTCCCCAATTTTGATCCAGAGATCAATCAATTAACCAATTTACCCGTTTTTGCTCCTTAGTCACTGAATTTATTCAACGAGATTTCTTCGTTCCACACGAAGCATTTAACTACCAGTCTCTGTTTCTGGTAGAACCTCCTAGGGTTTCCAAATTCGGAACCCTAATCGGACCCGATTCGCATACCCATGGGTCGTTCTCGCCCCGTTTCCCACCCCGGCAATGACGATCCCACCCAAAGGTCCCTTCAATTTTTCCGTTGTTTTTCTGACTTTTTACTGTATGGCTGTGTCGTTTATTTATATGTTCATAAAATGGATTCAATTTATTCATTCAAAGATTGAATTTTTTAGCTGAATTACTTATCTGAAAGAATTCATAGCTTAAGAGAATTTCAATGAAGGGGATAAAAACCACTAGTACGTGGATGTATTTGCACACTATATGTGTTTCTTTGTGACTAATTATCCGAGAAGTTAGCTCAATTTCAGATTGAATGGTTTAAAATGGATTTTTTAACATTGAATGTTTTAGGTGAACTTACTCAAATTTTTATTCTGAAAGAATTCATAGCTTAAGCAATTTGATCAAGTACTGCAAGTCATTAGGCAGGAGGTATGATTGTAAAATGGGAAAAAAATCAGTTCTTGTCATACATTTGATTGAACTCTCTCATTCTGCTTATTCATTTGTTAATGGAATTCTCCACAAGTTTAAGATTTTAAGAACCCTTCTATTTGACCATATATGAGCATCCGATTGTTGTATATGTCAAAGGTCACATATCCATCTTTTTTTTAATATCTGGATAAACATCCATTGGATGTATAATCTCACAAACTATGGGTTATACAATACGATGGAGGTGTCGAAAGATTCATGTTAGGTTTGGGAAGAGATCATGAAAATTTTGAAATGAATGGAAAGTTAGTATTTTTTGACCGTCATTATTAACCTCATGGGATGATATGTCCTATGACATTCCCATATCCCTTCCCCTTACTCCCGTCATACAAACGGCCCTAAGTTTAGGTTTGTCATTTTCTTTTCCTCATAAGTAGAGTTCTGCAAACACGTTTCCTTCTTTTTTATTCAGTTCATTGTTGTGTCGTTGAATTTTGCTCGTATTTCGTAATCCAATTTTGTTTTTCCCTTTTTCCCTATAAAGTCTTTGACGCTTTGATTGGACACGTTAATCTAGTTATTACCTTATATCCGTTCTCTATGGAGTTTATGTGTCATGTAATTATCAAGTTCCAGTCATATCTCTAACTAGCAGCCATTCCTTTATTTTCGTTTGTGTTAATTTTGTGTGCCCTTTTCTGGGGATATCATTGGAAACTTACCTTTTCTTTTCCCTTTTAATCTGCAGTCGGTCCAAGAGAAAAAGGGCTGCATCAAATGTGGAGAATTTAGAACCTGCAACTGCAGGTACCATGACTCAAAGCAGACTCATATAATGGGCCATCTTTTTATTTTACTTTCGTTTCCTTCTTCTTTTTGTCTTTTTGTGTGGAAGTGTCGGAAAGGGAGTGGCGGTGTGCAGGGATTTCAAGAGAAGCCATCTATGTGAAATTGGAATTGTTTGTGCCTAAAGAACCTGATTCCTTTTTTGTTAGCGGAAGTAAAAGCATTAAGCATGCTTCTCTGATACAATGATTCAAAATCTTGTTATTGAATCAGAAATGTTGCAAAAATATGAAATAAATGGGGCGATGTGTTTGGAACCTATGTTAAATTTCTGGAAGATCCCCCTTTCTTTTCACATCTCTACTTCCTATATCTTGGTTTCGGTGGGGGAGGATAGGTGGGGGGTTATCATATGGTATGAGAGAGGATTTGGGGAATGTACATTTAATGCAATGAGGCATCAATTGGCTCGTCACATGTATGGTCATTAGATGTGAACTGTTTAATTTGATACTTGAATTCTTTGAGCATGAAGAGGGTAAAGAATGGGTTGTGGGAATTGAACTTGCATCATTAATGTGGAAAGTTGGGGTTTTGGTTATGTCGAATCAGCATTTTAAGGTCTGTAGTTATGAACCAGAATAAATCTTTAGATTTACTGCACTAATATGCGTACATTCCAAGATTTATGATGTAGATGCAGAAAAAAGATTGCCACAGATCAGCATCCTCCGGAAGCCTACCAGCAAGATAATAATATCCATGCCAGCTTTTGGTTAGAATACAGTCAAAGATGACTTGCTTTCCATCTGATATCTCTGTAATAAGATGGGGGGAAGAAACACATGCGCACATGACTTGACCATTGCCAAATGTACTCTTTATAGAGAACAGTGTCATTGCGTAGTGTGGGTTTGAAGTTTGGTTGAATTGATAGATGTATTCCATAAGCTTCAAACACTCTGCAATAAATCAATTGATATAAATTTTCCATTTTTATATCATGTTTTTCCATGGCAACTCATTCTTTTCAACTGTGGCAGGTCAAGGAATGAATGAAGGGAAGGAGACTTTATACCACTGTAATTATTGCAATAAAGATATCTCAGGGAAGATTCGTATTAAGTGTGTGACATGTCCTGATTATGACCTTTGCGTGGAGTGCTTTTCTGTTGGAGCTGAGGTGACTCCACATAAAAGCAATCATCCTTATAGGGTTATGGTTAGTGATCCTATTCGCTGCTACTTTTCTTTTTGCACAGTGATCTCGTCTTTGTCATTGTCTTTAGTTTTCGATATTAGTAACCTGCCATTCTTTTCCTATCTTAGTCTATACAAATTCCTCTTCCAACTAATTTATGATGGTCGTTATTTACTAGGTCAAGTATTGCTTGAATCGTACTTTCTATATTGTCCTCTCAATTCTTTGGCGGTTTGGCCACATATCATCATTCATGATTTTAGTTTTCTTGTTTTGTTAGAGATCTTTTATTTGTTTTAGATCTTGGTGGATATTTTGTGGCTTACATTCATATTTCCTTGACAAAGAGTTTAGTTTTAACCTATTTAGCCATGTATATAGCTAAACAAGGATGTCTAGAGTGATGAGTGACCAGACTAGAGGGCATACAAATAATGTGAATGCATTAACAATAAAAGATGTTACACGGACTCGATATGAGGTGCCAGGTGCGAGTGTGTCTCCACTGCCCACGTATCAAATTCACCTAATTTCCATGTCATGGACATGGGAACGCGGCAAAACACTCGTATTTCTTTCTATGTTTCTCCTGCATTCTATGTAAATGGTATTTACAAGGTGGGACAGGGCATTTCTTCTGTATTTATACAGTTTTATGCATCTTTCTATTGTAATCTTGACTTGATGGAGATGATTCTTAGGTGAATGCCCTGCTAAATGTTGAACACGTATGCCATATCTTTCTCCCAAAATTGTGAACAGTATGCCATACCGGTACCCAAGTGTTCAGGCACGGGAATTCTAGTCATTCTCCATGTAACGTTGCTATTAGTTGCGCCAATTGAAAATGTCAAGATGAGGGACTCATTGAGATATGAGATAGTTTATGGGTTTTGTTGGTGCTGCTACTAGGAGAAGTGATGGTTAAAAAAGAAGATGAATCGAGGTTTCAAAGAAAGCACACGGGACCGTGGACTTCACTGTGAAATTCCACTGAGAGAGCAATGGAAACTTCTTTGTCCTTTGCATTAAGCAAAATGGAGTTACAAAGATTCGCTATTCACCAGTGCCCTTTTATGTTTTCCATTATTATATGTCAATGTCAATGACAATTGCTTTTTTCATTTTTCAGGACAATTTGTCATTCCCGCTTATATGTCCTGACTGGAATGCAGATGAAGAGATATTACTACTGGAGGTATGCATTTATGTTCAAACGGACTCAGTATTGGTAACTTACCTTATCGAAATTTCCATATAGTCCTTGGTAATCTTCATATTATTCATTTGATCGTTAGACAATGTATTTGTCTGGTACCTTGACTCCTTGTCCTAAAAGTTTCTACCCTTCCTCTAGGGTATTGAAATGTATGGATTCGGGAACTGGACTGAAGTTGCAGAGCATGTTGGAACAAAAGGCAAAATGCTATGTATTGACCATTATAATGCTATATATATGAACTCGCCCTGCTTTCCTCTTCCGGTATGACAAGAATTATCTATTTATCTCGCTTCTTTGGAATGATTCAAGCTGAATCTTAATATTTCTGTTATAATTTTCATGCTGTGTCTTCTAGGACATGTCTCATGTTATGGGAAAGAACAGAGAAGAACTCCTTGCTATGGCCAAGGAGCATGGTGAAGTAAGGAAAGGTTAGCTTTCTAATTTTCTTTTCTGGCTCTATTTTCTTGTGCTCTTTTAAATTTGACTGCCTTGCATAGTTTATGACAAAAGGAGATTGACTTCCTAGTACCTTTTTCTTGCGCTTATTTTAGTAGTTGTTGCACTTTACTTGTAATCCCCATGTACACCTTATGTCTTACTGATCCCTGTAATTTACCAGTTTGAATGGGTTGTTTCATGCAATATATATGTACAGGCTGTTCGCTTGTTGCTAATCAATTTGTAGCCCTTCATTGGTTTTTGTAGAGTGCTAGATAATATTGAGAGCATTAGAAAACTGAAAGTACCAACGACTCTTCTTTCCGTGTGTGGAGTCATGCAATGCGTCTTTTGGCTTTTGTATAAGACTGATATTAGGCATTTTCGCCATTTTGGTTTGTCCTCAGGAATTCCGATGCTTGGGGAACTTACTGTGAAAGAAGAGCCTCCACTATCTGCGACTGCAAGAGTCAAGTATAGCTAACTTAAACTATGTCTCCTTTTTCCTTTCAAAAAACTGTCCCCTTTCACATGCAGCTTACTAATTTTTTACCCTTATCTCCTTTTGCATTGGATAGGGTTGAAGATCAAAGAAAAGAAGGTTCAACTGGTCGACCCTCTTCCAGCTTAACTTCAGGTATGTCGAACCGAAATCTGGGGTTTGGGACATATTGGTAACTCGTCTGTTTGGCTCTCTAGATTTATATGAAGTTTGAAGTGATTCATATTGGTTGATTAACTTATTCTCGCTTAAAAATCAGAGGTAGGAACTGGTACGGGTCTTAGCAATGGTACAGCTAAGGATGCTTATGATGGGGTCAAAATGGAAGGTATAATAGCCTATCCTGATTCATGTTGCACATTCTGTGGTACTCTTTCTAGCAGTCATTGTGTTAGGACACAAATTATTCTGGCTGGCATTCAACTCGTTATAACGCGGTTTTTTTTTTTTTATTGAGGGACCAGTTTGCCCTGGCACCTAGATGACCAGTCTTAGTTTCAATTTTCTGACCTAAAAGGTCTCAATTTCTACTTCATTGGGTGTAATTTTCATTTGAGCGGGTGGTAGAAATGAATCTTCTCCAATAACCTATGCAACATGAAACAGTATGCTGGTGTTATAATGACTTGAGAAATGTATTTATTCCATTTTCCATTTGAGGGGCAAAAAATCTGTATTTTCTCTCTTTTGCAAGATATATGCATGATTCATTTCCTTGTACGATGTTGATAGATTCTCATGAGGACAGGAGCATTGGAGAGAAGAAACCTAGGATTTCTGGCGATGAGGGCCCTTCTATGGCAGAGTTGAGTGGATATAATGCCAAGAGGCAAGAGTTTGAAGTTGAATACGATAATGATGCTGAGCAGCTATTAGCAGACATGGAATTCAAAGAGATGGACACGGAGGCTGAACGTGAACTAAAACTGCGGGTATTGCGCATTTACTCAAAAAGGTATAGTACCACCTTTTCTCCCTTCTTACTTTTGGGGGCAGACAAAACTATGATTATGCGTGTGCACTGCATTTCATTTATAGCTTAAAAGTATATGCTGCATGCAACAAACCAGGACGTGTCCAAGGCCAAGAAATGGTACAAGATGCAATAAAGCTATTTTGTACATCGTCAATAAAAGAACTTTGTTAATTACCGTGTTCTCCCATCAGTAGTGTCTGCCAACCTTGTCTTTGAATACTGTATCGGTCCCTTTTTCCTTTTACATTCTGAAACAACCTCCTTTCTGAGTGCCTCTAATTACCTAATTATGTTTGTAAGCATGTATTAATAATGCTTATGAATGTGATGTGCTGGTGCCACATGTCTCCTAGAAACATGCGAGATAATGTAGTGGTGAACTTGTGGAAGGATTTGGTTCTTGTGCTTAGTTTTTTTTCTTGCCTATGATCCATTTTTGGCAGGCTTGATGAAAGGAAGCGGAGGAAGGATTTTATACTAGAAAGAAATCTACTTTACCCTAATCCTTTTGAGAAGAACCTCTCAGCTGAAGAGAGGGAAATATGTCAGCGTTACAGGGTGTTCATGCGATTCCATTCAAAAGAAGAGCATGAGGAACTGCTTAAGAGCGTTATCGAGGAGCACCAGATTTTGAAAAGAATACAGGATCTTCAGGTTTGATGCATGCCCAACTCTTAAACTCAGTTTACTTGAATATTTAACCAGAATTTAGCGATGATGCACACTTGTAAAGACAGAAAGACAGATGTATGTCATCTTTCTTGTGTATTGTATAATGAGTCTCTAAAAAGCTCAAAATAGAGGTTTGGCACATTCTTCTGTCAGTCTTTGCTACGAGTGTAGTCCCGGTTTGATTGACTTCTTTTGTAGTTGTAGTGAGCTAAGTAATGCACTCCCTAATGGAAGAAAGCTTCCTCTATTCAGCAGGGGAGGGATAAAGAAGGCCACCCCAGAATTATATGCTGTTTTCCATTAACTAGCGTAAAGTTCCGACTTTTTTCCTTAAATGCACGTCAACTGAGCACATATGCAGATTAGGATGCTGCTTATGCACTAGGCACCCAACTAATCGGTCTAAGATAGTTAGAACTTGGAAGGGAGGTTGGTTGTTGGAGCAGTCAGGATGTCTTGCAGCGTAACTTATTCTCTCAAAATTGTCTGAGCTGAATTTTGAAGTACTTCCAGTTAATGTTGTCTTAGTTATGCTTACTATTTTGCTGAAGGATAAGATGTTGGGATCCCACATAAAATGTTGAACGACCACTTATTCATGTTTTGACAAAGCTTTCCTTTTGCTGGCCTCTCTTTTTTCGATTATTGCAAGTTCTCAACCGCTTTGCAATATGGGATGAGCCTGAAGACAAATTACTGGCGGCAGAAATAGACAAGATAGTATGCACTTATGTAGTTTTTAATGTTGCTTGTTTAGTGGGTCACTACTCAGAAGCCAGGAAAATGCATTATTTCAATCACTGTAGGCAAAACAGCTCAACTCAACATATTGAATGCAAATCTTTGGTTCATCTACATGGATCAAGTTGCACATCGCGTGTCAACAACAATACCTTTCTAAATGCTATCTGGATTCATGTGTTCTCTACTACCTTAACGTACGTCAGTTTGTTTTGTTTTGTTTTGTTTTGGTAGTAGTTATTAATAAAAACCTTGCTGTGAAGAGGATTAGATTTTGTGATTGGACAATTGGGAAGATATTATGTGGCAAGAATATAGGAGCATAACTTCTTTTTGAGCTACTTATGAATCAGCATCATCATAGGTCTATAATTGGAAATTGGAGTGCAAGCTAATTGCTTGGCTTCATACCACACCCATAATGTCACGTCTTTTAGACATATACCGTCTCCCCTGCATTTGTGATAGATTATGCATGTTTATAAATCCACACTTCATATCACAAAAGTCTGGGCAGGAGGCTCGAGCTGCCGGCTGCCACACATCTGCTCAGGCTGAAAGATATATTGGTCAGAAGAGGAAGAATGAAGCTGAAGAGAGCACTCGTAGGTTGAGAAGGGTGAATCATCTTAAAGGAGAGCCTGATAGCAGCTCGCAAGGAAATGCACTGGAATCTTCAGTATTAGATTCCATTGGTAAGGACTCTACAACTGCAGGACAAGCTATTTCAAACTCCTTGGATTGTTGGGACATCTCTGCGTTTCCGGGGGCTGACCTGCTTTCTGAAACTGTAAGAACACTTTTCCCAAATCCTACTACTAACAGCGTATCATAAATAGGTGCGTCTTTGTTTTGAAATTCAAGCATGTGATCCAGAACCCTAATCCTAATCAAGCATGTCATGATTGATTAGGATTAGCCTGTCTACTTTAAGGCCCTGTTTGGTTGTCCAGATTAAAAGCATTGGGTTGATCTATATTTCCAAGGGGACCACATATCCTGCATTGGTTGGAACTTCTATTGTCAGGATTAAATATCCGCCGAATATGAAATAGCACAAAAGATGGGGACATACTACCACGGTGGATGTGTAGCATTAATCTCCTCACTATTAGTCCTATCTCCAATGGGATAAACCATTCTATGGCTTTATATCTTTCACTAGAGGTCTGGTCAAAGAAACAGAGCCTGAAGATTTTAGTTTCGAGTTGTGATTAGGGAAATTGTGTGATCCTTGTTTATGGATTGGTGGGTATAACTTATAAGTTCGGATGATATTTTTACGTGCAGGAGAAACGGCTTTGTGGCGAGATCAAGATCCTACCTTCACACTACCTCAACATGTTGCAGACCTTGTCAATGGAGATGTTAAATGGCAGCATTACTAAGAAATCGGATGCCCATGGCCTGTTCAAGGTTGATCCAATCAAGGTGGATAGAGTTTACGACATGGCTGTGCACAAGGGTATTGGTCAATTGTGAACATGCTTTGCAACCGACATGACGTAGGAAAGCCTTATGAGAATGGGGTTCTTGGAATAGAAGTCCATTGGTTTAGCATGTACTGGAAGTATTACAATTCCGGCTATTTATGAAATGCTACATCCTCAACGTCACAGAAGGTGAAGTGTTACCTGTGTACATACCAGATCATTCAGTTCCAACTATGGGATCCTAAAATAATTTGTAGGAGTACAAAGTTAATTAGAACGTGAAGTTTCTACTAGAGGATAAGATGATTGGAATTGGAAGAATTCCAACAGTTGCAATTACCAGGAAAAGGAAAATGTGTTGTATTAAATAAGTAAATTACATTCGAATTTTGAGATTCCCATTAGAGTGCCAATGCGAGTGTTGAATTCGAATTCCTCTAAATGGTCGATGTTTGTTACAAGTGACTCTGCTTGGTCTCCATAGGGTTTCATTGCTAATTTTTTGTGAATTCCCTCGTTGTGGTTTATCGCCACTTCTGGGTATGATTTCACCACACACATTGTGCAAGGATACAATACCATCTTGCACTTCTGCAAAGCAGATGTTACTTAAACTGTACTCTGGTGACAAAAACCCCAGGTTATGAGTGTCTAAGCATAGAGTTATTTGGGATTACAAGTTTGTGTGCCATAAAAATCGAACGCGTGTTCAGAATCGTCGGATGCAAGTTGACTCAACAGAACAATGAGGGGTTCATAGTACTTCAGACACTTCTATTTTCTACCATGTACATGCAAATGTTCGAGAATAGCGTTAATACATTGGAAGCAGGACCCTGCTGGCCCATTGGGACAACACAAGTGTTGTCCATTCAGAACTGCGTAGTTTTGGATCAAGAAATTACTCTCCCTTGGTCCTTATTTGGTGCCCGATAAATGGGCAAGAGAGCACAAAATCAAACACCGGATTAAGCTAATCTTTTATAAGAATTCATAAAAAAAAATTAACTATAATGAGCGGCTTGAATCATTTTTGTAGAGCTTATTCAAAAGTTAATAAATTATTAATTTAAAATTTAGTGTTTGACCCTGTGAATTTTGAAAAATCTCTTTTCGATATTGGTTGGGCTAATTTCTCGTACAAATCAATAAAAAATATTTTAAAAATA
Organism: Rhododendron kiyosumense; assembly: GCA_019656275.1. NCBI lineage: Eukaryota > Viridiplantae > Streptophyta > Magnoliopsida > Ericales > Ericaceae > Rhododendron > Rhododendron kiyosumense. Next base: position 206,339 of record BPLS01000203.1, on the reverse strand, counting down.
ATGAGTAATTTGAATCATCTTTGTGAAACCCAAAATGGACCCAAAAAAAAAAAAAGATCATTAATCTAGAGTGGCCAAACACTCTAATTTTAGATTAATCATATTAACAAGTTGCGTGAATAATTCCATTTCCCCAAGTTAGCATCCAGGCAATGAAAAATGACTACTGTCGTCTTTCATCATTGGACCTGAAAACATTTATCGTAAGGAAGAAAATACTGTACAAATTGCGTGAATAAACGGTTAAGATGTGTTCCACTAATTAAAATAAGTACTTATTTTTTGAATTAAATGTGATATATTGTGAAAGAATGATCTGTCTCATAAAACAAAAAATAAGTACTTAAAAAATAAAAATCTTAGCGAAATGAGACCTTATCACACAATTAACAATTACACCACCTTAGTCCAAAAATCAACAATTACACCACCATTTACTACTTCATCAAAAACAAAAATGTTAGAATATACGACATTCGGACCATGAAAATGTCCATAGAAGGAAACGAATGGTTGTGAATTTGGACCGTTCATTTCCTTTCATTAATATTTTCATCATTCCAATGTCTTGTATAAGCATTGTACTACTACTCCTCTTATCAACCTTCTCAAAAGAAAAGAAGAAAAAGAGAAGTGATTTTGGCACTCCCCTTTTCACTAACCACATTCCCCTTTTGTTTTTAGTGTGTGAAGTTACCTTTACACTTTTCCATATTTCCTTTTTTCTCGTTATCAAAATGAAAAGGTTTTCCCACAAAGTTAGAGGATACTTTGGTAATTTCACAAACTAAAAACAAAAAGGAGAGTGCAATTAATAAAAAGAGAAGTGCTAAACTCTCCAAGAAAAAAAAAAAACACATGGGAGTAAAATACACACACAATGCTCAACCACTCCTCATAGAAAGGACAAAACCCTAGACCGAGAGAGAGAAAAGAGACAAAACCCTAGACCGAGAGAGAGAGAGAGAGAGAGAGAGAGAGAGAGCAGCGTCTGCATCATCGGAGTAAAACAGAACAGAACAGAACAGAACCAGATTCCCTGTACAAATTAATCCAACAACCAAAACAAAGTGACAAAAAAAGAACGAACATTTCTGGTCAAAACAAGGTCATAAGTCAACCACCCTATCCCGCAACCCTAATAAAGTAGTACCCAAAACAGCGCATCACCATTAATTAATCACGTACGCATCTATCTATCAATACAGAAAGAAAAATATTTTGTCAGTGTTTTCAAAAATAGGACTGTCTTTACTTAACCAATAAAGTACACTGTTCAGTCCAGCGGTCAGCCTCTCCTAAATGGAGTTAATTAAAAGTAAGCTAGCTTTCTGTCAATCTCAGACGGAGAGAGAGAGAGAGAGAGAGAGAGAGATGGAATAATTTCTCTCTCAACAACCCATTCCCACTTCTCAGTACTTAAAAAAAAAAAACGTACTACTCCTACTACTATGGTATCATATGGGAGAGTACTTCTTCTGTTCCTATCGTACCCTACCTGGAATTAATGACAAAAATAATTTGGACTTGCGTACAAAAATGGAGAGGAGTTGCTTATTCCTTGTTTTTTTTTTTTCGTTTCGGCTCTCAAAATACCGGCGTATGGTTCGCGATAGATTTTTCCTTTCTATCTCTCTCTTCGCTCGTTACCCTGAAAATCTCTCTGAGAACCGAAACCGAACATATTAGTACTCATTTACCACATGCCTTTTCATTAAAAAAAGAAAAAAACTCATTTCATAGATGGCTAGGAAGAAAAAAAAAGAAAGAAAGAGGGAAAATAATTTTTACACTTTTCTTTTTTAATTATGAAGCTATTTTTCTTGTCTTTTAGTAGAAAAAATTGCACACAAAAAGTTTACTAAAACAATGAAAAATAGAGTATCGTAATAAAAGAAAGTGAAAATCATTTCCCACAAAGAGGACTCGTCAAGACCAATCACGAGCACCTATATTGGTCCACTAATTTTATCTTGGGATGTTCCAAATTGTTACTCTCTTGGATGAGTCAAAACTTAAAAAATTGGTAAGTTCCAAAAAATTGTCCTCATAACTCTCTATCATTCAATTGCAAATAAGTTAAAGGAAGAGGTAATTTTAGAAATGACACGTTGAGATTAGATGCTACAATTACAACACGATTAAAAAAACAATTTCGGTCATCGAAATTAGATCGACAACACCCTCAAATTAATAGGTTGAGTGCGGTCCAGTCCTTTCATCTAGTACCAAGGAGGATATCAGTTGAATGAAAAATCCTACCGACGTACGAAGTAACACAAATTAATTCAAATACAGATTCTATGTCACGTGAACTAATACATCAAACAATTTTCGACACATTTTTGATTTGTGCCAAAATTGAATACAATCTTCCGTTAGTGCCTTCTATACCATGATATCCCCTTTCTCTCTCTCTCTCTCCAAAAGAATATGCCCTAACCTTGAATATAGCCTGAAAGTTTAACAGCTACACCTATATTATTGTGCTCCAAAGTCCCAGAGATGCATAGACGTATCACTGCTACATGCTACCACATACCTCTCATCGGCTGCCACCGCGGTCACCTCCCCTACTCTCTCTCTAAAACTGTACAAATACTCCCCGTGCTCGACCTCCCAAACCCTAAATATGCCCCCGACGCACATTATTGCGTAACCTGAATTCATGCACCCCAAAACAGGCCTTTGCGTCGCGCCCCTCACCATGAACCAGCATATCTCCTCCAACGTGCCCACCCGGCGCACGGTAGCGCGGCCCCGCGCGTCGACAGCGACGAACGCGGAGTCGCTGGCGTCGACGGACCCGACAATGAGCCCCCGGCGGAATTCCTCGTCGCCGAGGATAATGCCGTGGTTGGTCAGGTCGAGGACAATGACCCGGAGGCTTGTGCACGCGACGGCTGAGTCGTGCGTGGGGACCCTGACTCGGGCGATGATATCGGTTAGGTCGGTGAGGAGGTGCCAACCCGTTACGGCTTCTGGGTCCGTGAGTGTGCCCCCGACGAACACGAGCTCTTCGGTGAGTCCGTTCCACACGTGGAAGGCACGGCCTGGTACCCCTGCGCAAGAAAGGCAAAAACACCATTTATATACTCCACTTGGTAGTACCACAATTTTTTGGAAGTACCAAAAAAATTGTTAAAACTTTGACCGGTAAGAGTACTTCAACGAATCTCAACCAATGATAGTTAAGATGGATGATCCAAATCTACCCTACAAGGTACACTACAAGGAGTGCCCTAAAGCATCCCCGAATCCCAACTTATTGTACAAATTTTGAAACAATATTAAAAACAAACATTTACTCTCGACAAAGTTTTCAATAAATCTCTTTATCTATCTCTCTCCACTCATTATCCCTCATTACTCTCAAAATAACTTTCTAAAGCTAAACCAAACAAAGTGATTGTATTGTCAAATAACTTAAAATATTCTCTGAATTACTTCTAAATCCGAGTCATTTTTTTTGAGCGTTTCTTTGAATCATCGAGAATAAATTTGAAAATCAAAAATATTTTGATCAAAAGTTTAAAAGACAAACTAATAGCGAAAATAAAATTAACGAAGTTCAAACTCCACCTTAATTTACTTTGCTCATGCATGACGTAGTCAACGATACATATATTTCAAAGCATTATTCCACCTTAATTTACTTTGCTCATGCATGATGTCATCGTCGTCGTCATAGACATAACAAAATTTCATAAAACTATATTCAAGATAATACTTAGGAAAATATGTTAACGAGTGAAAGATGTTTTGATATTTGTATATAGCAGCCAATGTTCTGTAAATGTGCATTGAAATTCTTACTCTATTTTAAAAATTTGGAGTATTACCGTAACAGGATGGATGAAAATGTGAACAGTGACCTATTATACAACGAGAAAAGTGTAAATTGTAGCAAAATAATTTTCTATTAAACAAATTCCAACGTTAATCAATTAAAATGAAATTTCACATTTTTTGGCTCCATTTGACATTTTTAGGACCTATCTTTACAATGTCAAATGTACCATTTTCTCATTCGATCTCCATCTAACAAGTCGACATACAATTTGGGCCGCACTTTTAACACTTTTTGTCATGTAACAAAATATATTTTTTAAGAATTCAAATGTGGATGCTCTAATGGAGAGTAGAAAAATTATGGATAGTATAGAATTATGTTTTGCACCTGCGTATAGGCCGACCCACCACCGGCTACAGCCGCTGAAGTCGACCAAGGCACCGTCATTCACCACCGCACCCAAGTGTGCCCTCCGCACCGGCGCCACGTTGTTAACCATTGCCACGTAGATATCCCCATCGTGAGAAGCAAATATTACCTGCTCGTCGGACAAAATAATCCCAGACACGGCCCGTGAAAACGGTCCAAGGAGGTTGAGGTGTTGCGGCCGCAAGGTCAACAGATGAGTCCTGGAAGGGAGGTGGAACAGGCGGACGGAGCCATCGGAGAATCCGGCGGCCAGGTGGTGGTCGGAGAGGGCGAGGCGGCGGCACGAGAGGACGTTGTCTTCGTCGCCGTCGCCGTGGTTTCCGTCATCGTCCGGGGGGATAAAAGGGAGGGCTGTGTAGACGTACTGCCGGGTGCGGAAGTTGCGGGCGGTGCGGTGGCAGAAGATGAACTCGTCGCGCCACGTCGGGTTGTGAGGGAGGCGGAGGCGGCGGTTCCAGATGCGGCGCGTGAGTTCCCGCCATAGGGGGTTGGACCGCGATACGGCTTGCCACCTGGAACAAACCTGAAACGACAAATCGTAGCATGTTTAGCTCTTTTTTCACGTTGCATGTTTAACTGAGAAGGAGCAGAAATCGAAATCTGTACATAAACTTTAAGTCAATTTAGTCCAGGGGACAAACTCACCCGAAAACCCTAACCAAAGAATGTGAGGCGGAGAGGAAAAGGGACAACCAAAAAAACACAAAGGACAAAATGGGAAAAAGTCATTGGGATATAGGGATATGCACGGTTCGGATTGGTCCGATTTCGTATGAATCTAAGAATCAAATCATTACTCGAGGTTCCCAGAAATTGAGGTCCATGTCCAGATCAAAAGTCTTACGGATTAACAAAACCAATCTGCAAACCACGGTTCCGTGCACAGTTCCATCCGCTGCTCAAATAATTCCTATTCCACACATCTCGTTCAGTTCTGTTTTAGGTCAAAATTTTCAACCTACCACCATATATTTACTGTTGAAAACTACTGGAATCCTCCCACATAAAATACACAAGGTTCCACCTGAACTTAGGTGGTGTTCGCTTTAGTTTTTTGCCGGTATTTTGAGTTTTGCCTCTATTCAAAAAAAACATTTCGAGTTTATTAATCTTGTGTCAAACTTTTGTAGATTATTGGTTAATTTGTCTAATCGAGATGAATCCAAAAAGTAAAAACTATATAACTTTCCCCCAAATATTTTTAAAAATATCCAAGATAAAGCATCTCTGATCGAGATAAATTAATAATAAAACTAATAAATACAAAATAAATAAATAATACTCCATTCGTCCCAATTTAAATGCTCCATAGTCCCTATGAGAGACCGTGTAACTTTGATCTCGAAAAATAAAATACTTTCTGAATTAATTTTTAACCGGAGTAGGAGTATGATAATGAAGGATGATCCAACTTCACAACACCATGAGATATTATTCAATGCTCTTGGAGCACCGCAACGTGATGACCCAGAGCACTGAATAATTATTCGATCACCCTAGAGAAAGTAAGAAAGTCTACGCTCACCACTCTGCTCAACTTTTACTACTCCCCCACCATTTTGGATGGTCTGGATTTTTAAAAAAAATTTCAAGAAAGAGTATCATTGATTGGCGGGACGGACGGCAAAGTATTGAGCGGTGAAACAGAGTGGTGAGCGTAAGCACCGCTCCTTAACGAAATAGTACAGCGACAAGTTGACGTGAATCCATGCATGCGTGATGAACCCTTTTTCATTTTTTTTTGGTCAAACGGAATTTGAACCCTTATCATTTATGGAACTTCGGGAGACGAAACTCGTGCCTGCAGCCAAACAGGCTGGCCAGGCAGTCAGGCAGGCAGGCAGGCAGGCATATCATTCCAGGTAAGAGAGGAAAAAGGCAAAAGCAAAGTGTACTACTATATAGTAAATATAACTCCCATATAGATACACAGATTTAACTAACGTATCATAACTGAGATTTCTAAAGTGACCGGAGGATGCTTCAGTTACTTCTAATGCTAAGGATTTCACAGAGGCCTTTTAATTTTGACCTGAGCATATCATTCTTTGGTGGAGTAGTGTATTTGATTTTGATCTGTGTCCAATCGAACAGTTCATTATTCCTGTCATCCTGTGCCGACCTTTCTCACATGCCAGTTTTGCTATCACATTGCTTGCCCTACTTCAACTCGTGGGGCATGTGTTCGGTTGCACACGGAAGTACTTAGGCTCGTTTTGTAATTTTTATTTTACTCCCTCCGTCCCAGTTTGTTTGTCCAATTTCGACATACGTGCCTTTTAAAAAATTGTCTATATCTCACAATCTATAATGTTTTACATAATTTCGAAAGCATCATATTTTAGAACTAATTGAGATCTATCAAATAAGATCCATATTGCATATAAAAAACATAATAAATTGAAACATATAGACAATTTTGTAAGAGGTCCCAAATAGTGAAAAGGGACAAACAAATCGGGACGGAGGGAGTACATTACAAGACAGATCATTCTTTCGTAATACATTATTTTTTATTCATAAAGTAAGTACTACTTATTTCCCCAGGTGGAATGAGGCCTTAGGCCGGATTGAATAATGGCGGAGTATTTGTTCATTCAGGTGTGTTTTCGCTTAACGAACTAAAGTCCATGCTTTTATAGATTTTTAGTGTAATAGCCCATCCTTGGGCAAATAGTCCCACATCGAGACTTTGGAAAAAGTTATAGTTATATATATGGAAATTCGATCAGTTACTATATAACTCGAGGTTAACCTTTTAAACCGTGTGGTCAGGCGAAAGGTTAGCAGTTCAGCTGGGGCGAGTCGTTACATTCAGACTGGTCATTTTCCTCACATACGTCAACTAAAATGCTTTCACTACTCTAGTCCTAAGAAGAAATTATCTTTTAATCTATAATGTTTTTTATATGCAACATGAATTTTATTTGATATATTTCAATTAGTTTTATTAAACAAAGTTTAACAAATAGCATAAAACATAATGAATTGAAAGATATAAGCAAAAAATGCAAAGCAATTCCGAAAGTGTAACATTATGCGACGGAGAAAAAGTCTCCATTTAGCGGAAGCAACTCGACTATTGTCATAAATATACAGTGCATTTACTTTAGCGGAGGCGCATCCTTAGTATCCGTATCCCATGAAAGGTATTAACTTATACCAAGAGTTAGTAGTTTAGTACTAGCTAGTCTCACTTCCATTTTTTTTTTTTGGCAAGGGTCTGTTTGGTTTGTTGAGAAAGATAAGAGATAATTTGAAAAAAATACCTTCAATTCTCTCTTATTTACCCTTAACTTTTCCTCTAATTATTCTCTTCATTCTTTTTCCTTCCTTTCCCATTTCCTCCCTAAGTTTCAAAAAGGGCCTACAGGATTTTACCCCACCTAGCTGGAACGGGGGACGGTGCTGCTTAGATGGTACACAGCACGATGTTATGCACCACCCACACAACACTCTCACTCATCCCGTCATTTGCATCTCTCTCCCACCATTAGTCACTACATATATAATCAATTAGGAGGTGAGATTTTAACACAAGAAATTCTTGATATAGTACTAATTACTAAATCATTTAAAAATTAAGCAGTTCAAGAAAGTACTAATAGAAACTCTCTAATCACAGCAGGCTCACAACATCAAGAAGAAAACAGATTGGATTCTTTTAGTGGGACTAGAATATATTGAAATAGGGCACAACAAACGGAGGTATGGGGTCCGAGCACTGCAATAAGGGCAATAATATATTCTTATCACTAGAATATATTAAAATCGGTTATGGACAGTGGACAACTGCATTGGGTTCTCTAGTGGACAACTGCATTAGGTTCTCCAGGAGGAAAGGCTTCGAGATTGAGCTCCTAAACATGGGCTTCATTCGTTTGGTCATAAAATATCTTCAAATGAAATATTTCAAATTTTTTTGGGGTTTCATTGTATAAATTTCAGGAAAAAAATCCTTGATCGTATAAATTTTAGGAAAAACAAAAAAGATTTTTTTGAATTTTATACGATCAAACACCGAAAAATGCCAACCTGAAGCAAATTAATTTGTGCCCTATCCACACATACATCTATTTTTCACCGGATTCGTATACATCTATATCTGCCCTATACACATCTATTCCTATCGGAACCACAATAGTATTTTCTCAAAATCCTATTAGTTTTGGGGAATTTTTTTCCAGTCAAAACTTTGATTAACACAGTTTTTTCTAGTAATTCTTGAAACATAACTTATGTTGAACCAAGTGGAGACAAAAGCTAGAACAAGAGATTAACACATAAATGCTAGAACAAGATCCACATTGGAGGGTTTATCCGACCGTCAAGACCCAAAATTAGTCGAGTTGTGATTGGTTATCAAAACATAATCCACGTTGGAGCAAGCTCTGCGAACAAAGTTTGACCATTTTCTACACTCTCTCCTAATCAATTACATGTCCGGAGAAGACTGGAAAAACTTAGGCCGGAGGTCTCAAAGGTCTCAATCAAGGATTTTTAGAGTAAATAAAACTGTCCCTATTAATGGGGAGACACACGAGATTGCTGAGAAAGTTTCAGCCAGAAAGTAGAGCACTTCTATAGCTTAAAAAGGGCTGAAGCAAAGAAAAGGAAAGGAATTCCAAACAAAGAAAAGGAAAGGAATTCCAAACCAAAAGAACACTTTTCGTTATCGTAAAATGACACTTAAAAAAGAGGGGTCCAAATATAGACAATTTCCCAAGTTAAAAGGGCTGCCCATGAAGGTATTTCCAAATGAGAGAAAACAGCAAATTTTCCAAAGTAACCTTAGCTATTTTCAAGTTTTTCACATTTATGGTTAGAGAAAAGATTCTACCAAATATATGAATCCCCTTTCAGAGGCAGGCCCTCCTTGAGTACTCAAAAAAACGTAGTCCTAATCATTACACGAGTAACACCGAAGCTAACCATTGCACTTAAGGTATATTGATATTCGTGAGATATCTAGTGAGTTCTAACTTGTTTGATATTATATGTATATTATCGACCACATAGTTATCTTCTAAGAGTAAATTCAAATCGTGATTATAAGAAGAGAAATGAGTATGTATATATGTTACGGAAATTCCGGATATCATTCGATTTTCACAGCAAACGTGGCAGGATATCATTGATTCTTATTATATAGGTATATACACACACACATACTCTGTAATATTTTCAAACATGACAACAATTGCGGCCAACAAAAAAATCCATTAATTTTATTACGACTATATAGGCAGATGTCAACATAATGGTCATGGACAAACAATAAAATTCTAGGTTCAAGAGCTGATGAATCAGCATTGACATTATTCGAACAATCTCAATCCGTATTTGTTGGTCAATTATGAAAACATTGAATAATACAAATAATTGAAATCTATCAAATAAGATTCATATTGTATATTTTTGAGATCTATATTGAAAGATATAACCAATTAAAAAATGACACAAACTTTAAGAAAGAACTAACAAACGCGGATAGAGGGAGTAGTAAAATTTGAACCAGTACTCACCAACGTAACCCATGATGATGATGATGATAAAATGTAGTAACCAAGGCCCTAAACAGGTTAAGAAACCGAGCCGTCCATTACTCGATTAAGTCCGAACCGTTTATTGTCGAGACGAACGACCGAATCAACCGCTCTACACCGCTATACTGGGAATATCTCATTGCCCTAAAAAGTCATGCGTTTTATACACATAGCATAGAATATACTAGTACATACAGTTAAAACACGTTTTTATCAGTGACAAGTGTACACCAGTACACGGTTTCCCGAGGGGTGGTTTGGGTGGTTTGGGGTTCAAAACTACTAGTATTAAACACTCCCTAACCCACTTACATATATAATATTGGCAAAATAAAAAAAGTGTACTGAAGTACTCCGTAGTACATTTTTCTACGCCACCTCACCTGCTAGCTCCTATAAGCCTATAACCGGGCGATGAGCAATATTTAATTTGTATCAAAACAGAGTGTTTATATTAAAATATCGATCCTCTTGTACCGAACTAGTAAAGAATTCTTTTTATACTAGTAAAAAACAAATTAAAAGGTCTTTTACAGTATGTTTCAGGCCTAACATCGAAATGGCGATTTGGTCAAAGATTTAGCCTATCCCCCGGACAATCACATCATCAGTAGTCGTTTCAATCGAAAAAAACCACAGAGTCCTTTGCTCTCCACGTTTTCGTTGAACAATTCAAATCACTCACAATGCTTAATCAGTACAGTAATTAGCACCAAATAGCCATCCCAAATGATATGTCAGACAAAGAATCTGGTCAACAATCGCGTTTAAGACAGCAGATACAGGATCCGGGGATGCTGCCAAACAAATTCGCATAACATATAATGCTTTCTTACCAAAAACATTATCGACGAGTTTAGCCTTTCCTTAATAGATGCTCTTATCGGTATAATAGAAATGTATCAAATACTCGAGTTTTTTTAGAGGGACGGACTATATAAAACAATAGAGGAACTTTATGTTGCACAATACTCTATAAAACGTGCTCATGTGACAGTGTACTGGATACAACGAATGTGTCAAATACTCAAATTTTCATAGGACGGACGATATAAAACAGTAGAGAAACTTTACGAAAGCAACAGGATATATAGCACAATACTCTACACAACATGCTCATGTGACAATGTACCGGATGGATTACTAGTTTTCGAGGGGTTTGAGATACCGCCACATCATCATAATGTTATGCAAAATGTTTACGTTTTTTTTTTTTTTTGATCCGCCAAAATGTTACATACTCCATATGCATTTTATTGCAAAACAATACATGTGCATCGAGAGGGAGGGAGGGAGAGAGAGAGAGAGAAACCTGGAAGAGGTTGAAGAGGGCGGGGGCAGCGGCGAGGCGGTTGACAGAACGAGAAGCATCAATGGCGACCTGGACAGCGAGAGCTTCGACGAAAGGCTCCGGCCAAACCCCGTCGCCGGAGCGCCGGCGAGACGACGACGGTCCTTCGAAATCGCCGCCTCTTCCTCTTCCTCTTCCTCTTCCTCTCCCTCTCCCTCTCCCCCTCCTACCTCCACTTCCACTTCCATTTCCACCGTATTGCGTCGAGGAGGAAGAAGCCATCGCATATATCTATATACCTATATCTCTCTCTCTGCAGCCGATGCGGAGCACGTGCGCGAATAACGGCCGGCAATGAGACAAAACGAGAGAACCGAAAATGGGGCCCAAGAGGAACGAGTTTGTTAGAAACGGACACAGGAACGTACAGGTGTGAACAGGTGATTGCGCATCTGTTGGTAACGGTTTTGGGGGGAAGGCGGTTGTTGTTTTTTTCCCGCGCGGGAACAGCGGCGGGAGAGCGGCGGCGGAGGAGGAGGAGGAGGAGGAGCAGTGGAGGTGGTTTTCTTCCTGCGTGGTAGCTAGCTTCACCCCCCTGATGTCAGTGGAGAGTATAAATATTTTTTTTTTTCAGCTTTTTCCTCTCAGATTGTACTTATCTACTTCCCTCTGGCAAGGTCTACATAGGACCTAGGAAATAGGGGCTGTTTCGGAACCTGTGATTTTTTTTTTAAAAAAGTTCTTATTTACTACTCCATAAAGCTGCATTCTAATAAAGGCTGTTTTATAATGGTCAAAAAATAATACTCCTATACTCCAGTATTGAATGTTTTTGGGTTTTAGGCTCTGATTAGAACTCAAAGAAAAGGAAAAAAATAAAAAAAAACTCTATTGTTTGGTTAGAAAAAAAAGATAGAAGAAAACAGTAAAATTTTCAAATTTAGTGAATAGTAAATATTTTTTCCCATTTTCCTTTTTTTGCTTTTCTTTTCATTTCTTTAAGTTCCAAACGGAGGTCGCCTAAGTTTTTTATTTTTAAAACTGACAAGTTCTTTTTTTTAAAAAAATTGTAGGATTTATGTTGAAGTTTTTCGATTAATAATGGAGTGTATTTTTTTTTTATCAGTGATCAATAAGATATATATCTTGACCAGTTAGTATAAAAGGTACAAATATTACAATCAAAAGTAAAAAAAATTAATCACAAAAGAACAAAAAAATAGAAAAGGAAACAGTTATCTTTATTGTTTTTAATATCTGTCTGATTATAGATCTTTTTGGTTTGGATTTTGAAGAATATTTTTGGAATAATGTAAGTCACTCTCTCCTTTTGTGCCCACTAGGAGCATCACAAGCTCTTCCCTTTTGTGAAGTGTGTATAATTTTTAATTTCTAAAATTTCATTAATGATTAGGGTTTTTCATTACACAAGTTTACCATTTCACATGCTAAGAGAGATATATTCATGTATGGTTATATATATAATTGTATCTATATAGTTATATATATTTATATACACACAACGAGAGCAAGAGAGAGAGAGAGATATATATATATATATATATATATATATATATATATATATATATGAGAGATGAGAGACTTACAAAGTTGTTGAGAGAGGATATTGTCGGTATGTTTCTAGTGTTGATTGGGGGGGACCGTGGGGGAAAAAGAAAAATACTTTCTAATTACAATTTTAACTCATATTTTATGTAATAACATATTTATCCTCGCGCGTATTTGAAACATATCCGAGCGTATCCAACACGTATTCAAAACGTATCCGGAATGTATCCGAGAGTATTCGCGCGTATCTGAAACATTTCGGAATACCCAAAAAAAATTTTAAAAGCAGGATATTTTAAAAAGCGTATCAGATACGTATCCAGAGAGTATATATCCGAGAGTATCAGTATCCGATAAGGATACAATACGTGATACAAAGGCCAAAATAAAGTATCCGTGCTTCATAGCTTTATTATAGATAAGGATTTTACTCAAATTTGAGTAAGAGTACAGATAAGGGTTGAAGAATGTTCGAATTAAATATATCCTATCGAGTTCCAATAAACAAAAAATTCACAAAAGAAAGAATTTTGGAGGACTCAATGGAGAGCTGATTTTCATATAGGTACCTACCTCTAGGAAGGAAGCGTGAGCTACATATCCCTTGATATATGCCTAGAGAGATATTATATATGATCATCACCCCCAGGTGTGATTAATTATTAGCCATGCATAATTTGTTCTCGTGCTTATCAAAAATAATGTTACAAATGATGCATGTGAGATTGATATTGTCTTTGGATACTAATACTCTACTACAGTAGTACTAATGATCCATCCCTTGAAATTCTAATTGCAAAAAAGATTTGCAGGAAATCACGTAAGAAAAAATGCGTTTGGATTCATTCCGGATCCTTAAAAAATTTAGAAAAATATTCACAAATTTTTAAATATTTTGTTATGGGGTCATGTAAAAAATCAGCTCCAACGAATATCGGTAACTATTACTTTTGGATTCGTAGAGGCGACACTGCTCAGTTCGCCTGTATGAATTCAAAAGTAATACTTACCGATGTCCGTTAGAGCTGATTTTTTACATGGCCCCATGAAATAATATTAAAAAAATTATGAATATTTTTCCAGATTTTTTGGGACCCGGAACGGACCCAAACGCGTTTTTTTTTTTTTGCGTAATTCTATATAAATCTTTCTTGCGAATAGCAGGGCTCCCAAGTGCTTGAGAATTAGGGTTTTGGAATTTTCTAGAAACTTGCACATGGGGTCATGGAGATTTCTCTCTCCACACTAAAATGGGAAATAAAACTGTATTGGATAAGGTTTTTAATTAGCTCAACAGACAGGGGAGCATTATGTAACATGCATTCATAATTGAGAGAAACTCCTTTGCGGCACCATCCAATTGCGTCCGTTCAAAAGTGTTATGGACGGTCCTGAATTTTAAACGAATTTTCCGGAAAGAAGTTTGACTCTTTTTCGAAAAAATTTCATTAACATCCGGACTGTCGAAAATACTTTCGGGGCAGTCGCAATTGGCTCTATAAACAACTATTCACGGATCCAGCATTAAAAAGATTTTCTTCATAATTACGTAGCAAACAATGGATGAGACAGGATCTTGGAAGTGGCAGGCAAAAACAATTTGTATTTCCCACTGTTTCATATTGTTTATCTGTATTCCATTTTGAAATGTCCGAAAATACTTGTTCTTTCTAAAAAAATCAAACTAAAAAATGTGTAAATATCCACAAAATACATTTCATAAACGATTTGTTTTGTTGAAGTATCATTCTGACATATATAGTTATTAAAATTGGCAGGAGATTGCAAAACTAAACAACATTTCTTTTATAGGAGGTTATACATAACCCGTAGATGGCCTATGCCACTAGCCCCTTAAAGGCTCCGCCCCTAATAGCAAAACTACGCGATCGAGGAGTCACAAGACATGACAACAAAGAGTGCCGAGGAAAATATTGACAGAGAGAGAGAGCGCGCGCGCAATTGTGGATCCTTTGCTACGAATTGAGAATTCAAAATCGCTTTAATAAAAGAGTTTTTGGCAGACAATTATTATATGGAGATGGTTTTCAAAAAGTTGTCAAGTGGGAAGTGAGATGTAATAAGTGGCTCATGAAGTATAAGTCACGATTTTGAATTTCCATGAAACCAGTACTCGACATTTTTCATGAGGTCCCCTTCCAGAGTTTTGCATGGTAATTAATAATTATCCGGTATGTGTGAACAGAGTAATTACATGCATTTAGTACCAAATGTCAACCTCAACCTAGCTCGATTATAAATTCATGTGATGAGAGAGGAGACAAGGTTATTTATGGCATGGATGGAGCCGCGATTTCGTTAACGTGAGGGTCGGATTATAAACAACAAGATTTTGAATTTAATAGTTTGTTTGGTTTAGATTTTGAGGTTTTTTTTTTTTTTTGGATAATCGGTGAAGAGAGATAGAAAGAGAAATGAGATTAATAATTGAAGAAAAAAGCTATAGGAGACCATGAGCAAAGAAAGAAATTAGGTTTTGGGACCCAAAACGAACACATTCTTAAGCATTTAAGTGTCTAAATAATACTCAATACAAAATAAAATTCTTAACAAATAAAAAAACAACTAAAATTAATATGTATTAAAATTTGAAGGAAAAAAAACCCAGAAATAACACGGGGGCCGTGGCCCCCATACGCCCACAAGTAGCAAATGTCTTCTTGTATTTTGAGACCAAAAAAAACTCATAAACCATCACAAAATCGTACGTATAATCTGAAAACCAAGAATGTGTATTGGACCAGAAAAATTAATTTAAAAAATGCCGTAAGAATTCATATATAAACACCACAATAATAATAATTTTGAGCTGCATGTCTTTTTGGATTTTGGGTCATTTTCGCTATGAAATTCATTAACGACACCATGAAAATTCGTAAATAACACCACAAAAAATCGAAAAAGTAACCAAAAAATTCATAAACTTTTTTTTTTTGGCCATGGATAGAAATTCATAAAATAAGCTGCCACAAAATTCATATCTCGGGCACAAAAATTCATAAAATGAGCCACAAAATTTTAAAGGATGTACCGTACACCCAAAAAATGAGTATGAGTCACAAAAATTCGTATGGAAAAGCTAGAAAATTCGGTTCAACAAAAAAAAAAAAGCTAGAAAATTGACCGAAACGGAGTTACTAAAATTCATATGAAGATTGCCAACAAGTTAACAAGCAGCTTGCACCAATTACGTGGATATGTAAGAGTATCCGCAATTGGAAATAATCAAAAGCAATAACCAAAATGTATTACGTAGCATTTAATTATCCATTTAGTTCATAATTAAACTTAACAATTTCTACCTCCACATTGATTATTTTTGCATTCCTAACCAAACAAACCCTCACAATGCACATATGTCCAATCGCAAACACGTTCTAATCATGTATCCAACCACACCAAATTATTCATCTCGATGAGACGATTTTAATGTGGGGTGTTTTTGAGTTATTGATCGAGTTTGGTCTAAAAGTTGTTAAGTTTAGTTATGGAATGAGTGGAATTTGGTTATTTTCTAAAAGACTTGTAACTTTGCCGATAACAATTTAGGGTGTTTTTTGAGTATTCTTGTTAAATTTGCTTATTCACACTCATTTGCTTATTACAACGGGATGCTCTAATACTCGTCAACTAGTGTTAGTGTATATCATCATTAAGGCATGCACAAAGAATTATAATTAGCCGATCAAAAAAGTACTCAATGTGGTAGATCATTACTTTGTATCACCGACGACGAAATGGGAAAATACACAATTACACACCTTTTTTTTGAAAATTTTCATTAGGTGAAATTGGATGATTGCCCTCGTATATTTATACTTTTTTTAGATTTTGGTAAAACCACAGTTGGCAGCAGTAATGATTTTTTTTCTTTTTCTTTTTTTCATTTTTGCAGCAAAAGAAAAGATGGATAAATATTAATTTTGCGAATATATACGATTTTAAAACAACCTAAGTGACTCATAGCCTCTGTTGTGCCTTCACTTGCAGGTCTCGTTCCAAACTCGAAAATATGATTCACACTATTTAGAGTTAGGTGAGCAACAATTTGTAAAAAAATCAAGTTGATTGACCTACTAAAAACTGACTTTTTAATATCCGATTGACTTGATTTTTACGGGGCTATTGCTTGCATCTTATTCTACAAATTGAATAATTTGGATTAGGGTTGCCTGCGGATTGGTTTTGGGCGGTTCGATTTAGTTCCCAATCCGATCCCACTAGTGACAGATTGTCGTTTTTTTCATTCGCCACCCGTCGGTGAGTGTTGTTCAATCGAATTAGTTTGGACGGATCTGAGCCTTTATACATATAATAATATGTAAATACCAAATTTTTTAAAAAGCTAGCCCCCAAAACTTCAAATTCAATAGAATCCAAACAAGTCTAAAAATTCATCCATGCAGAAAATATTTTAATAAGTATAAAGTTTACAAAGTCCAACCAGCTTATGCAGATGCCACAGCAGGCCCCTGAGTCCCATGTACGGGCGGCCCGGATGTACACACGGTGCCGCAACACCATCTTCCGGTTCTGTTCGAAAAAATGAATGGAAGGGAAATGGACACAAAGTCAAACAGGAACTTTTTGGGATCACCACACAAGATCGGAGGCTTTGGGCCTATCTGTATGGGCATGCTCATGTCTTTTCAGCGATTCTGCCATATGAAGACCTTCGGTGAGAATATCTATATTTTTAATAATTGAATATTCGGATCTGCTTGTGCACACCTCAAATAATTTCGAGGCCCCAACGGTAACCAGATTATAACAATGGGGCATAACTCCGGGTGACTCCAAGATTTAGGATGGTCAACTTCCGTGGAATTCGAATATACGTTCTCATGGTCAAGCGTTTATTATTTTGTTGTGCCCATTTTGAGATTAATTCGGAGAGAATATTACTACTATTACTGATGAATGGAAGGGGTCGTGGTACCATATGAACTGTGCAAGCCCATTCAATGTGCTGCGGGCTTTCCGCGACCCATGGTGTTTGTCCATGTAGGTAGCGGGGTATTTTCCACTAAGTAACAAATTGTGGACACAATTTTTTGGTTTTGTTTTCATTCAAATTTTTTTTGCGTTTTGATTGGTTTCAACGAGAGGATTCATCAAAAGTAAAAAAAATATAGAGTAACTTTTACACAGGTATTTTTAAAAATACCCTAGAAAAAGTTCAAAAAATTGACTTTCTGAACTTTTGCTTTAATAATTCTCAAAATACTCGTGTAAAAGTCCTAATTTTTTAGGTTTTCGATTTCTCTCGTCGAGACAAACCAATATTACATAAAAATTTAAAGCAAAACTAACAAAAATAAAAGTTTTTATTGAATAAATACAAAACCCAAAAGTTGCTGTTCAAAACTTGTTGGGTAGTGAAAACACACCCTAAATATAATAGACCTTGGGTTGTATTGCTAGGTGCCTTGCCCGAAACGCATATGTTTTATAGGATTTTAGCATTAGGACCGCAAACCTTTAGCTATGCGTTTAGTTATAGATTACTTCTTGTAGTCCATTAAACTGTAAGTTGTAGAAATTGTGTTGGGTTAGTAGAAGAAAATGTATCTGATGTTTTAGTTTAGTGAAAATAACATAACTTTTGACCCAAAAAAAAAATAAAAAATCCACTAAACTAAAAGCGAGGTCCAAGGGTTCAAATCATCCACAACCTAAGTTATTCACCTATTCTCAAAGATAACTCAAGTAAGAATCAAGCTCACCATGTTTTTTACTCGAAGGATTTAACAATGAAAATCTTGTTTACATAAAAAATGGTGTTTGGAAATAGAGTGAACCCTTCAAGGCATTTTATGAAACACTTAGAGAGTGTCATTGTTCTAAGCATTATGTGCGCCAAGCCTCTTGTCAACACATAATCAAAGAAGTTAAGAACCCTAGCTTTGAAATCAAAGAGAAGGAGTCATTAGTTCTTTGAGGCTTTTTATCAAACACCTAGAGTGTCATTAATCAAAGTACTATGTGTGCCAATGCTATGGTCTACACATGAGCAAAAATTCAATAACCCTTGTTTTGGATAAAAAATGGTTAAACTTAATCCATTCACAAACAAGCTTTAAAATCACATATTGAGATATTGATACTGAACAACCTAAGTCATAGAATGAATATCACCCCATGAATAAGACGTAAGGAACTACTCTTCCATGGGAGGTAAAATCAACAAAAGAAAAAAAGATAAAGAAATAACACAATAAAAAAGATAAACACAAAATTAAGCTAAAACTTTGATTGAAATACTAATTGTATGATTTAAAGAAAATTGCAAGAAGAAACTACAAATCAAAGCTCCTAACGATGGAGCTTTAAGAGCTAAACCTAAGAGGGAGGTAGAGAGAGAGTAAAAATGGTAGATTTTATAAAATCAGGGGAAATGTTCTATTTATAGTCCCACAAAAAAATTTTAAACCTTACCCACAATGCCTCTAAGTTTTAACAAATTCAGGCAAAAATATTGCAGAAATCTAGACTCCTCCACCTGGGTTTTTTGACAACTTTTTATGTTAGCCTGCTTCTCTTGATCCTTGGGCATTTCGAGTACTCTTCAACGTTTCTTCCAATAACTCTTTGGGCTCGGCGACGGATTGCCGTATGGTCTTGGGTCCTTTGAATACATTTGGATGCCATCGATTGCTTCCCAATGCACGTTATAAACTTTGATTTACCTTAAGACTCACAAAAGTCCACCTTACGTGCAATATCAATGTAATCTAACGAGTACGAATACGCAAGTATGACAAAACAAGAGGAATAAGCCACAATTATTTGCATTATTCTGTGCTGACCAATGGGTGTGTAAAAGGATATGGTTCTAGAATGTTTGAAAAAATAATTACCATGGTCACCCATGAGCCCGAAATGAACGGGTCCCGTTCATACGTACTAGAGGCACCCTGTTATCTAATAATGATTATTTTGTGTTTTGGAAGTAATTAGTAGGAGTAATTATTTTTTCTAAGCATGTAGTAGTACTTACTATAATTTTAAAGCGAGTTTTTTTTTAGGAAAATGATTTTGAAATTTCATTTTTTATAGTGACACTCTAAAATTTGTCTTTTAGTGTAAAAAATTATACATAGTAAAGACACTAAAAAATAAATTTTAGAATATTATTATAAAAAATAGTGTCAAAATTATTTTCCTTGTTTTTTTAAAAAAAAATTTTGAAGCGAGTTTACTATTATACTTATTTTTCCCATCGTCTGAGAAAACTGATGCAGTACAAATCTACAGTATCTGATAGGATCGTACCCCACTTCTATTCCATTCTGCGAATCGACATCAACAAATC
>BPLS01000203.1:172278-186365 GCA_019656275.1 Rhododendron kiyosumense | reverse complement strand
TAGAGAGAGAGAGAGAGAGAGAGAGAGAGAGAGAGAGAGAGAGAGAGAGAGTTTATCGAGTAAAAAACCAATAAACTCTTTTTTTTTTCCCTTTCTATATACTATATAATGAAAGGGAATTGAGATATCCGCATTTTCCCCTTTCTATCATTCACATTTCTCTTTTGTCCTTATCCACATGAATTTACTTTCTTGGCATTTTTCAATTCACTTTTTCATACATCCAAGGTTCACTTAGTAAAGGGCAAATTGAGTGGGAGGACATACTATAAGGGTTTTTATTATAATAAAGACATAAATATTTTTCCATAAAGTCTAAAGGACATTCTGTCTAGGATTTACAAATAACCCCTCCCAAGGTTGACCGGCGTTGACCAAGGTTGACTGGCGTTAAAAGTGCCTAAAACCCTAGGGTACCCTGTAAAAGTGTCTAAATTTATATGGATAATGACCAAAAAAAAAAAGTGTGGATGGCAAAAAAGGGGGTGTGGATATCATTTTCCTAATGAAAACTAGGGATGAACAAAATAACCATGAAACCGTGAATCCAGTCCAAATCAATCCAAACCGAATAGTTTGGTTGGGTTTTTTAATGATGTGGTTAGGTCTCAGTTTAAAAAAATAGAAACCGTATTAAATGATTTGGTTTATGGATTTACGTTAATGATTCTGGTTCTAAACCGATCCGAACCATGTGATATATATCTATATATATATATAATTTATTTAGATATACTTAATAAATTTGATTTCCTTATCTAATACTCTATTCCACCACTCTATTCTTTTCTTTTACTTCCGATATTAATTTTCTAAACTTCCTATTCTTTCAATTTCATTATGCTAAATATACACGGTTTGGGCTTAGAAAAGTGATTTCCTAATCTTATTTCTCGGTAACTTATTTTCTAATGTATTCTATTCTTATTTATTTGGTTGATGTTAGTGAGTTTTGATGATTTTAATATACTAATTTCAATATAACTTTTAGTTTAAATTATCTATGCAATTTTAAGTACTTAAAATAGTTTATAGTGATGATATCTCAATTTTAAGCAAACCGTAGTTCAAAACCAAACCGTCTTTGAATGGTTTGATTTTATGAATTTTATGGGTTGATTTGGTCCTCTAAATTCATAATCCGTGAATAGTGATTTGGTTATTAAATGACTATAAAATCAGACCAATCCATGCTCACCCCTAATGAAAACAATCTAAAGAGGATAAAGTACAAAGCTGGATTTGGAAATGGACCGTTGGGGTGACATGTGGGCCTAAAGAGGCCTCCATTCACCTACGAGGCCAGACAAGCCCATATTTCTTGCTTCATTAAAAATACACCTACGTACTTTTTAATGAAAAAAAAAATCTAGTAAGTAGTAACACAATGCCTTGTCTAATACAAAAATGCCTTGTTTTCACCGGTTCGAACACAGATTTCTCTCTCTCTCTTTCTCTCTCTCTCTCTCTCTCTCTCAACCATCACAATCTCATGATCCCGCAATAAGTTTTGGTACAAGTAAGCTTGCTTAAATATCAAGTTATTAAGAAGGAAAAAAAAAAACAAAATCACAACAATCACGATGTTGGCCGATGGTGGATTACAGAAATCACAACAATCACGATGTTGGCCGATGGTGGATTTGAGCTTGAGAGCTTAAAAAACCAAGATATGTCGACGGGATACCAATGAACCATTTATGCTGATCAATCAAGAACCAAACGGATCTACAAATAGAATGTTTGCATAAAAATTCATCGAAGCCATGCAAGGCCCCATCATTATGCACGAGCAACACGTAAATCGTGATGGACTATTACATTGAATTTGCCAACAAGGTATGGGAATCTAGAGAATTACCATTCCAGTAAGATTAACCGGCTTTTGGGTGGACAAATTGTAGCTGTGAACTCTCTGGATGTTGCTTATTATGTGATAGAAAAAACTGCATGCTATGTGCTTAACACATGTATCTGTATCAATTCTCTCATTTATTAGTCGAAAGCCATAAGAAGGTAAGGATAATCGACGAAGACAGACTAAAATCTCATTCTATAGAGATTGTGTCTTCACCTGAAATGATCACCACAGCTCTTGGTTGTTAGGCCATGAGAAGGCTGATGACTTGACATGCAAACAACAATCTTCACGGCTGAGGGGAAGAAAATGAATAAATCATGTGTCTCAGGACCTTCTTTAACAAGCACGACTTGGGTACTTGGGTGAATCAATCGATTAAGAACTTAACACGATTCAACTTATTCTGACAAGATACAATCTGGTCACGCGTATTTGACCCCAAACTCCCCAACACTTGAACAGGATCAGAGTCGTTAGTAAATACACGTTATGACTAAGCGGCCTCTATACATGGTGACTGAAACAATTCCCTTCTGAGCCTAGAGATGGGAAAACTCCAACCAATAGACAACATGAATTGAACTTCTCTGGCGGCCAAGAAAAAAAGATTAATGACGAACAATGATACACAGGCTGGGGGGAAAGCAGTTTATGATTTGTAAAGAAAAATATAAGTGGGTTTCCGCTGTTAATACCTGCTTTGCGAACTTGAACGAGATATACCCAGTTCACCAAGTTAAGCAACACCACCTAGTCCAACATCCTTCATTCTGATAATCATTCATACACCACAGGATAGCTATGCGCCCATTCTACCAAATGGCATGCCACTGACATTGAATCTTTGTTGTTAGAATTCTTTTGAGCCATCTGTCTGCTGAACCAGCGGGAATTCCACAAGAATTATGAAGGAGCAGGTCTCTGCTCCTCTAAGGTATTGCACAGTACCATTCATGATCTTTACGAGCTTTTGGCTGATGTACAAGCCAAGGCCTTCTCTTGATACACTCTGACTGTGGTGAAACATCTCTTGAATTAGTCCTTCTGGTATCCCCGGGGATGGATGGGCGATCCTGCCATGCAGGATACATAATCAGATTAGAAAATTTTCACCATCACCTTTTTCTTGCTACATTTACTAATAATGCAGTGCATTCAAGTTCTGATAATCTACTCATCTTACGAGGTAATACGTTTTGAATGATAATTGGAGGCACATATCGTTTCTTGATGAGACAATATTGAAACTGGAAAGGCCACCGAATTTGATAACAAAAGATTCTGAAATCTCCATCATTCAAAGTCTGAAAGGGACCACATGAGCCATGAAGGTAATCGAATCGCTTCAAATTTTATGAGGAAGAAACTTTCATTTCAAAAAAAGAAGGGAATGCATTCGATCATATCTAGTCGCATTCTAACATTCACAATGCTATCACCATTTGTCCATCTTTTTCAGCGGGCCAGTTTGTAACAGCTTTAACGTTGTTTTGCAACTTCCCCGCAGGTCAGGAAATGAGTATCATACTTGGGGACTATGAAGCACGGATAAGAATATGGGATACGGATACGACACGATACAGATACGGCGATACAGGAAAACCTAAAAAAGTAGGATACGGATACTTCGGGATAAGGTTGTGCAAAAATTATACACTTTTATAGTAATTATTAGTCGCCCACTAGGCATATAGAAATGATAAATTATGCAATTATTTGAATTCTGTAATAAAAAAACACATCAGCGTGTAAAAAAAAATGTGTCAAACACATTAGCGTGCAAGTATATGTATATTGCATACACACCTGTATGTAATATCGGAACTTCTACATATTAAAAGGTGTGCCCACTGCCCATTAATGTATTTTTCATGCAAGACATCTTTTATTTATACTACCAGTGAATATTTTATATCTTATCGGTTTGAAAAGCAGAGTACATGTGAATCAAGAATCTCGGAATGAAGACGGAATCACGATTTAGGGTTTCATTGGTTCAAGCCTCACAGGGTACACGATCTGATCAAAGTGTATGAGGGTTTATTATTTATAATTATACTAGTACAGTTGACCCCTTATAGTTTTAACTCAAACTTTAAAATTTTTATTTTAACCCCCACTGTATCCCCAAACGTATCCTGACTTATCCCTCGCGATACACATATCAGAAACATATCCGAAATTAAAAACATTTAAATTAAATACATGATACTTATTTGTCGTATCCGATATGTACCAGGGCGTATCGGGCGCGTATCCGTATCTGAAAAGTATCCGATACCTGTATGCGAGTACTTTCGAAGAATCCATGCTTCATATCTTGGGAGAACAGCCAAAAACCCAAGTGTAGACTAATTGAAAGCAACGGGGAGAGGAATGAACATTTTTCTAAGAAATAAAAAGCAATGGGAAGCTTAGGAGGAACTGCAGTAAATTAACAAGGCAAAAGATTAAATTCTGTTCTATGATACCCAGTCCACTTCCATGCAATATTATACCCCAAGTTTCAATTTGGGAGTTGGATTAGTAGTAAGAAAAGTAGAATGTCTAGAAGCACCTAAAAGAGGGATTGTTCCACACATGGCAATAGTATGATTTTGTATCTAAATCTATATTGCCAATCCCAGTATAGAAAACTAGCCGGTATGGGATTGACAACTTTGATATAAGTACATAACTGGATAATATGGATCTACAATTTATATCTATATATCTATCTCCAGCCTTAAATTGTTTGTATTGCCCATTTTACAGAATCATTTGTGTTGGCATGGCTATATGCAATTGCGTTCATATCCCCATTGTGTCTGACTGTCTGTTAAAGCATCCAACTCCAAACCAATTGGCAAAGAATAGAGAGGCCGCCCAGGCTTATATACTAGTTTTGGAGGAGATAATTAACCGACGTGAGACAAATCCCAACACTCCCCCGCATGTGCGACCCCTGACTCGCACGTGAAGAGGTAAACAAAGGATCCGGAACACACGGATCACAATGAAATAAAGTGCAACTATGGCACAAATAAAGGGGAAAAGTCTCCGAAAGCCTAGCTCTAAAACCATGTTAAAGCATCCAACTCCAAACCAATTGGCAAAGAATGGAGAGGCCGCCCAGGCTCATATACTAGTTTTGGAGGAGATAATTAACCGATGTGGGACAAATCCCAACAATGTCCATGCTTGGGTACCATTTTCTTTTTTCAATATAAGTTGCGTGGGTACCATTAACTTGCTTTTCTGCGAGTCCAACTTTTCTTAAGAATCACAGCTTCTCAGATTTTGTTTCTCATCAATAAAATCACAAAATGGTGATGACTATGAAAGAGCAGTACCGGAATTCAAGATGAACAACATGTATCTTTGTCCCTATACGCTTCTTTCTCGGGATTATCTTGAGCAGAACTGATGACCCTTCGAATGCAGGAGTAAAAGAGAGAGCATTTGTTAGAAAATCTGAAAGGACTTGCTGAAGCCTCAAGTTGTCTCCAAACAAGAGCATGGATGACACATCAGCTGGTGAGTCATATATGACCTGAACTAGCCGCTCCCGACTTAGAATCATAGCTTGATTTTTGACCACTTGAAGAGCTTCCCCGAGATTAAATTCACTTGAGTTCATCTGCATATAGCTGAAAATGGATTTCATAAGGATCACCAGTTGTCCCGAAATGACTGTAAATGTATAAATTCGCATGTGTCCACACACGCACTTAAGGAGCATTTTACTATGTATAAAGAATGATCTCAACAACCTAATGGATTTCAAATTCCAATCAAGCAATAACTAAATCCAGTAAGAAACTCCACAAGTTAGTTCAAGTCAGAAAATCGTACCTTTCCTCAATACCCTCAATGTCGGTGTCATCAACAATCTTGGATAATTGTTCTTGACACAATGTGCTCGTCTTCAGCAGTTTCCTCTGCTCTTTGGTTAAATCAGAAGATTCCATCAGATTCTGAATGCACTTTATCCCATTTAAAGGGTTAATGAGTTCACTACGAAGGTAAGCCAATTTGGTGAGACTATTTGTTGCAGCCTGTTCTGATATCTTCTGCACTCGCAATGCATATTGAAGTTCTGGACTGGCTAAATGCAAAAAGCATATAACCCCAGTAATCCTTCCCTCCACATCAGTCCTTCTGTTGGCAGAAAGTAATGCCTCCACAAAGCTACCCTTCTCACCAAAGAACCCGAATAACAATTTATCTTCATCTTGGCTATAAATTACCCTATTTAGTAATATCTGGAGCTTGGTTAGCGTGTCTTGATCTTTGAGCCGACAACCAAAATTGTCGAGTGTAAAAACCTCTCCTAGAAGCATTCGGTTGATCGCTTCTTCTCTAATTACACCAGATAATTTTTGCATTACATCATTCCACTCCGTGCAACGACCATGCTCGTCCATCATAAATATTGGAGGGATAAGTGCAGAAGGGTTTCGCACAATTCCAACATAATCACCTTGGATTCGGGTGTACTTGTCCATAATCATTTTCTGACCAGTAACATCTTGCCCAATAAAGCAAACACCAACAATATTTTCATTTATGTCTCGACTACAACATGCATTAGCAACCAAGATAACAGGACCCTTGTCTTCCAGAAGGCCAACCGTTTTGAGCTTAATTTCAACATTTTGCTCTTCTGTTCCTGCCATTTGACATAGGAAAAGAACATTAGGCAACAATTTCTGGAAGAGTAAAACAGATCAAAGGACATGTCGCTGAAGTTAGAGACATAGAACTCAAATTACTTAAGTACAAACCAATTTAGTGTATTCTACCTTCAAATTATAAGGCATATGAAATAGTACTGACTAAGATGATAGAAATCTACTTTCAATTGACATAATAAAACTTGCTGATAAAAAATAAAATAAAATAACTTGTTTGACTATAAGTGGAAGATAACTTAAACAACCAGTTACAAAGGCACTGCATATAACAATAAAAAAAAAGAGAAGATAAAAAGGTTCCATCTAGGCATAATGTTTCATATAATTTCATAAAAAGAGAAGATAACAAAGTTCTAAAGATAACATCATGGCAGTCATGCGAAACTCACAGTTTCACCCCTAAGAAATTATAGGTTATAAGGTAACGATATCCCCATAACCTTGCAAACTTTTCACCAACATCCTATGAAGTATTTTAATAAAAAAAATCTTAAAACAAATATATCATCAGTGAGAAGCCTAATGATTAAGCATAGTATCACCTTGTGAAGCTGTGAAGAGAACATTTTTCACCAAATCAACTGAATCATCTGCAACAAGATTGATAAAAGATGAGCCAATTGCTTCATGCATGCTGACCCCAGTAAGTTCTGCTATTTTAGTATTCCACCCATTAACATTTCCAGAGGCATCAACAGCCAATATGGGAACTGGAGCAGTCTCAATAAGGCGAACCATTTCGTTTGTCACAACCCGCAGCTCATTCGCCCTCTGTAAATGGGTCTCAACCGAGGGAACATTCACAATCATTTTGCAATCATCTGTGGCCTCATCTTGCAAAGATCCTCTCAATATAAGTTGTAATGAATGGATTGCATCCATTTCCACGTCTTCCCACGGTAAACTCCGCCTCTTAACCACCTCTAGAAAGGCCTTAAATGATGACCTAGGATGCATTCTTCTCCCATCGTCCTTATCCACAGGATCATGTTTTGCTCCACCCCACTTGATCTCCTTCGCCATATGGGACCGAAACCAGAAAAGGAAGTCTCTTTTCGTGATTTTCACAGCAGCCATTCCACACACTGGATCTCCAAGTACGGAAGCACCTGGATAACCAGCTTCCATGAGGCTATCAGTACTTAACCCTGTACTCCCCCCGTGGTACTCAATAAGCCACTCGGCTATATCTCTGATTTGTGCCTCTGAAGGGGTGATCCCAAGAGACCAAACTTTGTTCCTGTAATAAATTGCAGCTCCATCACAATTAACAAGATCCATCACGTTTGGTGATTGATTGATAATTCCAACGGGAGCATCTCTTAGGAGCATGTCGCAAAGCACTGCTTGAGTCCGCAAAATATGCTTCTCCCTCAGTTGAACCGCCATCTCGACTTCCTTGTAAATCTGAACACCAAAAACTTGAACTAAGAACTCACATGCGTACCTCAAGGGAAACGGAACAAACCTAGGGCTCGTGTGATGACAGACAACCAAACCCCACAGTTTTCTTCCCCTTTGTGGATCACTCTCCGACTCGTGGTCTTCCTTGTTGATTGTGACGGATAACACAAGAGATGCAATGGACCCCATATTCGCCATGTACTGAGCATGACACCCGTGAGGAGACCTTAATGTGGATCCACAAAGACTCAATGGTTCATCAAATCTCTTGTCTTGAATAACCCTAACTGGAGGGGCCAAACAATCACATATCATTCTAACCTTGTTTTTCATGAAGAGGAATCTAGAAGCTTGTGGTATATCAGTAGCCGGATAATGCAACCCAAGATAAGGTTCCAATTCGGGTCTTCGGCACTCTGAAATAACTTCCCCATGCTCATCTTCGTGAAATTTGTACACCATTACCCTATCATAACCTGTCAAATCGCCCAATTCCCGGACTAACACATCGCATAAAAGTGATGTATTCCCAGTTGGCAAAGATTGTAATCTAGATATGGCTTTGGCTGCGAGTTTATACGATTTTAAGGCCCCAGCAGCTGTCACTGGGACATCCTCCGCATTCACAGGCTCTAAATCTATGACCAAACCCACATCGATGCGATGCAGAATTGCATAAAAGGGTTTCCCTGAATTTCTACAATGGACCAATATTGGGTTAAGGAGGTTGACTTCACTAAAATTTGCTGCTTTCTGCAGTGCAGCAGCACAGGGGGATCGAAATAGAGTTCGAATGTCAGTTCCAAATGTCAGAGCTTCTTTTTGCTCAATGCTTGGGACTGCGTGAGGGGTTAAGTCTAGCATTTCTGGGGCATTTTCGCTGTATGCAAGGACGGTGAAATTTTGCTCATCAACCACAATCATGCAACCAAACGGCTGGATTAGACTTCCTCTTTGCATCTTCCACAGATAAGCTGATCTAGTGGCTTAAATCTGTGTTGATTAATGACTTAACCCCCCTCCCAGACTCTTCAAAATCATCCACATGAAGCTTAGCCAAGCCAAGAAATCATTCAACCAAAACCATTGTAAGTGGAATCTAGTAAAACCACCCAAAACCAAAACCAATTCAAATTCTTACAACATGGGATCTTCAAGGATATGCTCAATAATTGAAAGAATAAACCAAGAGTACACCAAAAAACCCAGCTCCTTTTTGTCTTACAGTATCTGGCAATTCAATACCATGTCATGAAAAGAAGAAAAAAAGAGATGCTTCTTGCTTTGCAACTGCCAATCAGAACCTTAACTTTTCTCACTCCAGAGGTCCATGAAAGCTTGAAAAGAAAGTGATAGAAATCACACCCAACCCATGACTTGATCCTCTATCCAAAGGCCACCAAAGAAAAGGGAAGGGAATTTGATTCTCCAAAAAGAGGCATAGGGTTAGGGGATTGCAGAAAATTTCGAAACTAGAGACCGGGGGCAGCTCCACAGTCAATAACAAACCAAACCCAAGAAAAGAAAAAGCAACCCTCAATGAGTTAATACCTGTAAATTTCGAATTTCGACCCCCTATGGAGAACAACCCATAATGCAGAAAATTTCTTTCAACTTGGTGAAGTGAATTGAAGTTTGTTTACAACTTGGAGGGAGACAACAACGATTCAAGATTTTTTGTTTTTTTTTTTTGTTTTTTGATAGGTAACAGAAGTTCAAGTTTCCGAACAAACAACGCAAACTCCCAAACAATAAGATAATACTAAGAGAGGAGAAGCGAAGAATTAGAGAGAGAGAGAGATGGGGGTGGACTGACCATCAGAGATTTCAGAATTGCAGGGCATGGATCAGCAACACGTGAAAACGACTTGATTTTCTGGAGCAAACCCATTAATTTGAGAAACTAGATCCATACGTACATGTGCATAGAAGTGAGGAGTCAAGTGCCTGTAAACTAGTACTCCTATATCCATAACGACTTGATTTTCTGAGAGTAACAACCTGGGTAACTAAAACTGATAGACCGGTAAACTCAGACATAGTGAAATTGGGCAACCTCTCGGGACAAGACTGTACGAGAGAATTTTTTTGACTGTTCCAAGAAGAGTCAGGCAGATGGCTCGGACACTGACCATAGAACCCAAAAAAAAAGAATACTATATTATTCAAAACTGTATAGAGAAACTGAAATTGTTGTTTTGTATTGTACACTGTTGTGGGAGGTGATGGAGAGAGAAATCAAATTTGGGTTGGTCCGCAAGACCTCCTATTGGATTCGGGAAAACTGAGAATGACTCGAGTGTATCTACAGCAGCAGAACCCTCCGTCCACTAATAGAAGCCGTCCAGATTTCATATGTATTTTCTCGGGTTTGAACTGGAAATTCGTTTGGAATTTTCTATTACTCGGACCCAGATTGATTTTTAATCTAGATATTTCGTCGGTCTTACTTCTACAGGAGGTGCCTGTGTCGAAATATTAGTGGTTTGGCTTCATTTTTGTATCATTTGATATGTATTACCTTCGGGCTCCGATATGTTATGAAATTGACAGTTTCAAAAGAAAAAAAAATTTAATAGAACATGAAAAAGGAAATTAGATGGGTACGCAATTATAGTTCAAGTTTTACCCTCGCTCCTTTCAGCTTTCAAGTACTTATTTCTCGCTTTACGAGACAGATCATTCTTTAACAATAAATTATATTTAATTCAAAAAATAAGTACTTATCTTTCTTAGCGGCACAGGGCCTAAATAGTTTTTTCATTGAAGTATTTTGGCCTGTGGGGCTGGCTTCACAATAAGATACTAACTTATTCGGCTAAATAATCCATTTTGAATTATTGTTTGTCTTTATTAAAAAAAAAGCATTTGTTAGTTTTTCGTCTATTTTTTTTGAAAATTATTGCTTTGTCATGATAAAATGAATCTAAAAGGTAAAAAACTATGATCAAAACCAAATTTTTTTTAATAAAGACGAAAAAATAGGTTATTGGCTTATTTTTATCTTTACTCAAAAAAATTGAATTTCGTTCATAATTTTTTACTTTTTAGATTTCTCTCGTTATGACGAAGTAATAGTCTACAAAAATTTGACAAAAAATCAACAAATGCAAAAAATTTAAATAAGGAAAAAAAAATAATCCACAATGACTTTTTTAGCCAAACAAGAAATAATCCTCGAATTTAGAATCAACCTTCAACAAATCCTTATCGATTTTTACTTTTGTAATTAGGAGTCCAAGCCCTGCTCAAGCGCACATCTACTAATTTCATACAAAAGTTAATGGACGAATGACCCCCGTGTCACATCCCAATAGCAATAATGTGACAGATTCTAAATTACACCGGTTGGTGAACCATCATATAATTGTTTCACTTTGCAATGTTTGGCAATTTACGTAGCAAACAGAAAGTCTGTTCACACAGAGTATTAGTACATTGTGCACAAATTTTGTTGTGGAGCTTACCACGGATCTTATACAAATGATCCGAATCGTTCATTAATTGTAAGACATTTTTTAAGGGTCCACGCAAAAAATCAGCTGAATTTGATATCTATAGATGCTTGATCCAATCGTCTAACTTTTTATTCAGATTTTAGAATAATGAAAAGTTAGACGATTGGATTGAGCATCTATAGGTAACGGATTGAACTGATTTTTAGCAGGGCCCTCGAAAAAATATTTTACATTTAATGAATAGTTCGGATTATTTGTATGGAACCCATGATGAATCCTACAATGAAATCTGTACACAATTTATGCACAGATTATCTGTGTGTAGCAGGGTTCCGTAGCAAAAGCTTGAAACCACATAGTTTTGGAGAGGTCCAGTTGTTTTTGGTCCACGAAAGGAAATAAAAGGTAAACAGGTTTTTGCCTGTTTGCTAGCGCTTAATATAATTTAACTTAATTTAGCTTAGTTGCTTAAACAACGCTAATGAAAGGATGTTTGTTAAAAATTATGAATAATCACTTATTTAACTTTTCTAGCTTATCTGATCCGAAAGGCTAAATTATTTTAAGCTCCAAATTGAAACTTTTTTGCTTATTTTAAGTTGTTAAAACATGAACGAACAAAAGAATTTAAGCCCATTTAGAAAAAAAAAAAAAACCATTGCCAACTGTGGATAAGGGCAATCTGGACATTTGATTTCCAAACAAACTTGTTAAACTTTTTTTACAACTTATAAAAAACTATTAGAAACCGTTTTACTACTTCATAAATATATATATTTTTAAGCCGATAATGTAAAAAGCTAGTACCTTATAAGTGCTGGCATTCCTTTTTTAGTAGCTTTTATATATAGGCCAGTTTAGATAAATGGGAAGTGCACTAATAGTGACTCGTCATTAACTCAAAGTTAAAATATACTTGCCTGCTTTAGTTAACCTTTCAGTATCAGGCATGGACCTGGGCTTATCCTAGCCAGAAATGAAAAAGTCGAGTAAAAAGAGGCTTTTGGACGTGGAATTGAATAGTGCGCAAACTGAACTGTCCGTTTTGGCAATCAATAGTCCAAATTTCGTGAGTTCCACCTCTTAAGTCTATTCAGAGGATTTCTCCCCCCAATTTGTTAATCATAATCTACACTAAGGAACTTGGGGGAGGGAGAGGGGGCTTATGGAGATCGAATCCTGCCCACGTGCATGAAAGTATGTAACGGAGGCCAACTGCACTACACTCCGTTCTGAGGATTTATAAGTGTTAAACTGGTGACACTGATTGAATAATGTTTGAGACAGAAACATTGGGGAGTGCTTTTGAATGTATTAGACGTACGAAAAGAAACACTAGGGAAGTAGTCGGTGTTCCTCGCTTAATCCTGGGATTCAAATCTCCATAGTCAAACTAAAATTTTGCAAAAGACGCATTGGAAAAATTATTTTGGGTGTTGCTAAATACAATTGCGAAGAAAAACCCTTTGAATTGGTAGCAAACCCTGTGAATTGGCTACATGTAGCAAATTCGCAGTTGTATTTAGCAGGACCATTATTTTTCCATGAATTTGAAACGAAATTATAAATTGCACCCAAACCAAAAAAAGCATGATTTTTTTTGGCAGTGGTTATCTGCGAGTTTAAGGCTCCGTTTGTTTGGGCGTAAAATGTTTTTCGGTAAAATGTTTTACCTATTTTTTGGTGTTTGGTTGTGTAAAAAATTAAGAAAATATTTTACATGAAAAACATATTCCATCAATTGGATAAAAATGACTTACCCTTAAATTTTTCGTAAGTTGTTTTTCGAAATAAACTCGATGCCTGCTACTGCAATTCTTGCTCTCAGTTTTCTCGTTCGTCAGTTATGAGCCACGTTCAATTCCAATATTCTCAGATCTCTCAACTGATTAAGCCCTCCTCTCTCTCTACACTATTTTGTTGATTTTTGAAAATATTTTCAAGTGCCAACCAAGTACCGAAAAATAAAAGTTTAAAATTTATTTTCTAAAAAAATATTTAACTTGAAAAATATTTTACATTGTAAAACATTTTACATTGTAAAACATTTTACATCAAAACAAACGGAGCTTAATTCTTTTCGAAATTCAAACGTTTATTCAATATCTGTATGAGGGGAAAGGGGTTGTGGAGAGAACACGTGGTTGGTTGAGGCAAGGGAGCCCCCATTTGGACTTGACGTTAACCGATTAATCTCTCTTTCAAATCACTAATGAGATTGCCACCTGTATTCAGTGGCGTAGTCAGAAATTAACGATTGTAGGACACTTTTTAAACACACCTCAACCAAAAAAAAAAAAAATCACATGGAGTAATTAGCAATACCAAAATAATAAAAGAATGTTTGTACTAAAAATAAATAAAAAAAAGAAAAGCTAACACATTTACTAAGGAATGTAGTAATTTCATAAACTATAAAAACAAATCAATTATTTGAATTGTCTCAATGGACCAAGTCTAATAGCAGTTTGATATGCAATAACTAAAATGTTAATATTCAACAATCTTGATCCAATAAAAAAAAAAGTGCTTTTCTTTTCAAATTTTATGCTTAAACCTTTATTTCGTCACGTGTTGTGAGTTCTATTGATGCAGGGAAGCGTATGAAAACAAGAACAAACACTAGAACAAAACTCACAATCTCACAATATAGAGGAAGCCTCTGTTTTCTTATTATTCAAACTCAAC
>BPLS01000203.1:121692-157278 GCA_019656275.1 Rhododendron kiyosumense | reverse complement strand
GAGTGGACGGGGGATTATCCTCCATGTTTTGTTCACCATTTGCTGCTGCTGCTGCTGCGGCTGTTTCTTCTTCTAATTCTGAGAAATGAATTGAATCTTGTCTCTGGGGAGTGGTAGTCCAGGGAACACTTGGGGACTAGGGCAAACCTATGTTACGCGGACTCGCCAAAAATGGCGGAGTACCCGTGTCGACGCGACGCGGTACGAGTGTGGAATTCGTACCCCGTACGGCGGTCTAAATTCGGATACGGCGGTCTAAATCTCAGTATGCTTGCTTTGCAGTTCCGATTCTCAGAAGAAAGAAGAAGAAGATGAAGAGAGAAGGAGGAGAGAATGGAAGATTACCTGAGAAGAAGGGCTAGGCAGATCGGAGATGGTCGCCAGACGGTGAAGAACGATGAAGCATCGTGGAAGACAAACAACCATGGCTGCTGAGCATCCACCGTACAATCAAAACAAAAAAGGTATAAAGTTAGTGACATTTGCTAAAAAAAAGGTCATATTGGAATAAACAAATTTAGAAACATCTTAACAATTAATTAAATTTTGGCTCTTAGATAATCAAAATTATCAACCTTTGCCTAATAATTAAATTTAATTATCTTCACTTTTTCTTAATCAAGTATACTATCATTAGACAAAAACCTTCATTCTTCCATTTTCAACATGTAAATAACAAAAATACTTTTAAAAACTGTTTTTATTTTTTTGCAAAAACCAGTTTTTTTACACTTTTTTTATTAAAACAGTTTTTCCCATTTTTTTTAAAGCAGTTTTATTTCAAAACAGTTTTTTTATTAAAACTTTTTTCCAAAAACTGTTCTTTTGAAAAAAAAAAAAAATTTACTATTCAAAAACTGTTTTTTTTTAAAAATCAAAACTTTCAAAAAACTATTTTCTCCTTTTCTAATAACCTATTTTTATTAGTTTGAAAATTATTTAAAAAAATTATTTTTGATGTCACAATTTCTAGATTTTTATGAGTTAAAAATGTAATATTACAAGTTTTGGTTATTCAATTTTGATTGTACCATAATGGATCTCTACGTTGCTAACCTTAGCAACTCCTTAAATAGATAACCAAAAGATGATGTAACAACTTTTGATTATCCACTTTTGATTATTCCACTGTGGATGCTCTTATAACCCTAAACTGAAGTTGGGGTATAAATTATTTAGGGTTGGGTTTGAAAGAAGGCAGGCAAATCGTCGACGAAGAGAGAGAGAGCGAGGACGATCTGTGTATTGATTTGTTAAGTGTTTTATCTGCTACAACGCTAGTGTACGTGTTCAGTTCACAATTAATAAGAGTAAAGGCATGTTGCTCTGTTCAAAAAAAAAAAAAAGATTAAGCGCTTGAACCAGAGAACCTGGGTTTCTTGAATACGAATACCATTGCGGTAAAATGAATGAGCAATCATTGTTTTACTATTCAAGTTTCGTGCAAGAACCCGCTCTCATTGCTATTTTGTTCGTCACTTCAGAATGCCAACTTCTGATTTTGCAAATGTTTTCTCGATTCAGGCCTTCTCAATTACTATTTCATTAGCCCGAAGATATAAACAAAAACACTCCCGAAGGACCCGAACATGTCAAAATGGTTGATAAGTGCTATACTTTGCCTTGAGAAATTAGAACCGTTAACTACTTGCAAATAAAACTAAATTTATTTGTTTCGGAGTTTCACTTCAATCAACTAGACGGCTAGACCTCTCACATAAAGACCGAAGCATCCACCCATCAGAAAGTAGTAGGGATTCAGCAATCATGCAAGCACAATACATCTACGTATGAAATCCGCTTCGCTATACATGGGGACTCCTAAAACATAGCTGCTATTGTTTTCGAGTTCTATTATCAGTCCTTCCCTAGTGCATCAATCCAGTGAATATGGAATCAGTTGAATATCTGTTCTACTAGCTTCAATGAGAGAACAAGTCTTTTTTTTTCCTTCACTTCAACACCAAGTTATCTGTTCCTTCCAACCAGATTGCAACTCCGCTTGACACCTCAATGGTACAGCTTTTGGAGCAGTTCTGTAGCATATGTGCCGCAAATACAAAGATGCTAGTTTCAAACTCAGAACGATTTAGATTTCTAACCACTTAAAAATACACATACAGTTACAATCAGTATTTCAGTAGCAAAGAAATGCCTCCATACTGAAGATTGATTAAGCAAGCTAGATGAATGAATCCGTCTAGTACCAACCTTACAAATATGAAACATTACCAGTTCATTCTTAAAAAGTCACATGGGGTTTTAATAGGCACTCGGATGGACCCAAATGTTGACGCATCAAACAAATTTCCAGGTGGTACGAATACGATGCCATCAAAGACTCTCATTTCCAATGGTGGTCCTCTGTAGAGTTGTAGCCATAACTTTTCAATCACCTTTCTACTGCAATAGGCATATTGGGTAAAACTGGGAAAAAATAAGGCTAACCCCAAAATTAAAACCATTCTAAGGAACAAATGCAATTTAATGTACCAGTTCACTTCAGCTATGGCCGTACTCCCCCCACCCACACACACACACACAAACCCATTGTTTTTTCATCTAAACCACATCGTCTTTGCTATTTCCGCACAATAGTGAAGATTTTTGTGTCTTGATGGCCAAACCCCATCTGCATATTCTTCACTTGTCCGTGCATGGTGTCATTTTACCAATGAATTCCTCCTTTGTTAGCCATGGTTGGTCTTTGTCGAATCACTATTGATCTTAAGTAACAATACACAAGTTACTTAACTGCTTCTAGTTTGCGAATATTTTGGACATATCTAGGTCTCTAAGGTTTCCCCATAAATTTATAACACAACCACCAGACAATGAGACAAAGCACTTCAGACCTTGAATAGCTAAGTTGAGTTAATATAAGGATTTAGGGCTAAGATCCTCAAGTGCACAAAAAAGATAACGGTAACTTGTAGATAACATATCTCTCTCCTCAATTCATCCGCTTCCTCATTTTTCACTCCTAGAAAAACTCAGTATATCCAGAGTCTTGGGACTTGTCTAAATTGACGATTTTGGAGCATTCTTCTCTAATCACTACGCACAACTTTTGTTTTCTGAAACCATGTTGATCTCTGTCAATTGGCTCTGTCATGAGCTTTGTGGAGGTCTTCCTCATTTCTGTAATCCTGTTTATTCATGGAGCAGGCAATCATAAAGTAGGCAAGAATATACAATGAAATTGCCATGGCAAAAGAACTGATAGGAGACAATCATGTCCGTCCAGAAAATTGACCTAACCTATAGTTTTATCCATTTAGCAAAATGATTTTAAGTATAGTACCACGTTGAAATTTCCAACCTTTATATCCCATCGTTCTAAATTGCAAACTTACCACCCTTCTTACTTAAACTACGAGTTCTTCATCTCCTCCGTCAAAATCAGAAAACAACTCAACAAAACATCGAAGCTCATTCCTTTCTTCGATCATAAGCCTGTAACTTTAACCTGTTTCTATATTAGGTAATTGGTCAGGAAGAGAAAAACACTCTTCCCCCATATCCAAAAGTATAATATGTTCGTATCTTCCGTAAGCAATTACACAAAATTATCATGACTGGTACATGCCAAATAGAGTTCTAATCCACTGAAACATACCGAATATGTGAATAGCTAAAGGCTGACCACCCGCTAAGCCTGGAGCTCAATAACAGGATCCAATACGAGTTATATTGCATAAAATAAAGCAACCACTATTCCTACTAGGTAACTCAAAAGAAAATAAAATCCATGCCTTACCAGTAAAATAATAGGAAATCCAAACTGGGGCATAGTCTCTTCACGATGATGTTCCGTGTCTAAAGTGGTACATGTTAGCAAATTCCAAGCACAGTTCACGGTCCCGCAAATCTCCCCAGCCTCCCCAACCCTTAAACCCAGCTTGATATCCTCCTTGATGCTGAAGAACCTGCACTCCCCATTCTGAATTGATATTGCCACCCTTGTCAATCTCTGGTACTTCGATGTTCACCACACCTTTGTCAATGCACGACTCTTTGTTCCCCTGTCCCTGATGCAAACCACATTTCCCAAAGTGAACAGCACTTGTCCTGGGACCTCGTAACGAGTAAACAGGACCACCAAACGAAGGATAAACCGTTGCCCACATTGTTATATCCCAGTTGTAATCATCAAAATAACAAAACTCTCTTGCCTTCGTACGTATCTTCCTCCAAACAGTCCGATTAAAGGCATAACCCACGTTACCCATTCTCTCTGCAATTAAACTGTCCCAACCCTCTCCCCTTGATTTCACATCGCACGGTGCCAAATTCGCCGCATAGCAATTAGGACATTTTTTAGGCTTCAGAGCCGTAAGTGACTGTAAATTGCGATAAGCATTGGGAAAAATGAAGTGGTCCTCTTCTATGAAAAGAATATGGCCTGAATGCTTATGAGTCTCCATTAACCCATCCCACACCGTGTTCATCATCCACCACCAGTGATGCTTTAGTGAAACGATCTTTGGTGACCGGTGGTTTCCATATTGATCCGGATTCCCTGTACAATTTTTCTTAACTGCATCTTCCTTATCCTTGCAATCTAATGGTGAGACACCCGGAAAGCTTTTTTTGAAGACATGGGGCGAGTATGGGGCAAATATTTGTTTCACTTGACAAAATCTAATACCTTCCACAATCTTGTTCATCTCTTGAAAGTACCCATCATGACTAACTATCAATAGGGTTTCGTCAATCCCAACTACTTTAGAAAGACTCTCAACAACTACTCGGAGATATTGAGGGCGATTGTGGACGTATAGAACAATTGTTATATGATCATTGGCTAACTTTGGAAATAAATCCAGATTTCTTGGAGGCAACTGATTTCGTTTCTCCAACAAAATTGACAATCCACTCTGGTTGGGGACGTTGAGTAATCTTCTAAATTGGGTGTAGTTGTAAGTCAGTTCAAAATCCAGATCATTTTCGTTCGAATATTCAGTCACTAGATTGGAAACTGTGTTTGTCTGAAGGAGGAAAAGGAGCAGAACAACCCCAAACAAAGTAATCAAAACCAAAGACAAGAAACGGCGAAACGCCGCATCTTTGAGGCGGGATTTATTGTTCAAAGCCATAAATCAAGACCACATAAGGCATCAACAATGTTTCATGGAAGTTGTAGTTACAGCATCCACAGATCCTGATTCCAAAAAGACAACC
The DNA here is from genome assembly GCA_019656275.1 of Rhododendron kiyosumense. Lineage (NCBI taxonomy): Eukaryota > Viridiplantae > Streptophyta > Magnoliopsida > Ericales > Ericaceae > Rhododendron > Rhododendron kiyosumense. The sequence goes on along the minus strand of BPLS01000203.1, from coordinate 152,094 downwards.
AAGAATTCCTCTGAACTAGTAAAAATCCAAACTTCCATATATTTAACTACTCAAAAAATCAGAAACTGCACAAACCCAGTTGAGATCAAAATGTATTAGAAAGGGGGAGAACATCAGTACCCAAAAAATATGTTCCTCAGAGCGTGATTGACAACTGAACTGAAGCTCTCTCTTGCTGTCAACCAAATCAACAACCTCAATGATGTAGAGACAAACAGCAAAACCCGTAAACCAAAGCGCCTGAAAACACTTGGGTTGGGTTTTCGCCAATATCCGTTTTCAAGAATTGAGACCCAAAATTGGTCAAAGCTGGTAAGGAATTGAGACCCAATCTCAAATGGGTAGTCAAGAAATCTGGGTTTTGAGGATTATATTGCTTCTAAACACTAAAAAGATGGGATCAACGATCAAAAGTGCAAAGTAGAAGGAGTCGTCGGAGAAGGGTAAAGAGGGTTGAGTGTTTTACCAGTTGGGGGGTGCGAAGTACTAATCAACACTTTGAAAACTTCAATATGTGGTAATGACTGCGGATCAAAAAAAAAAAAATGTGGTAATGACTCATGTAATTACTAATCGGTGACTAATCACACTCGTTGGAAACTTTCTCTGATTCTCACAACCTATGGCATGTTCAGTTGCCAAAAAAGTACAGAAAATGATAAGAAAATTAATTTTTTCATAATTTTTATATTGTTCAGTTGGTAGAAAAGTAGTGAGAAACTTGTTTTTAAGTTTTCCTGCAATATTTACTTTCTTGCAAAAGTGATTCGGCCAAAAACATAAGATTTTACGTCATGGAAAAAGTTTTCTTTATTGTTGGGACAAAATAATTGGCGGGTAAGAAAAAAAGTGAATGATGCTAATACTAAAAAAATACGAATTACTCAGATTCTTAGAAAAACACTTTGAGAGTTACGTGAGCAACAATAATTTCGACTACTATGGTGCTTTCTGAGATAATTGTTTTGGAAAAAATTGATAGTTTAATTTTTTTTGAAGTATTTATTTATCTTGTCATTGGTCTTTAATTTTGTTTTGTACTAAATAATTTTCATTGAGTTTTTGCATCGGTAACTAATTAAGCATGGTTGTTTAATATTTATTTATTTAGTTATCATCTACTTATTTTTTAAACTTCATTTGTACGGTTGATTAACGGAGAATGTCAATTTAAATGGGGGATTTGCATGACCATTCAGAATATAGCAAATTGAATAGAGAATTGCAAGTCTATTTTTTCATTTCATGTTTCCGTTCCGGAAAGGAAAATAAGTACTTATTTTTTAAGAAGGTAGTTTCAAGTTCAAAAATCATGTGCTTACGCAAATTATTTTCTTGTCAGTATGGATCTTATTTGATAGATCTCATTGAGATTTTTAATACGGTGAAAAAAAAATTAAAAATTGATTTTTCATTTACATTATTTTTGAGTTTGAAATATGAAATAAGTACTTATTTTTTAAGAAGGTGTTCTGGAACGGAGCCTAAGGCTTTGCATTAGATAAAATACATTTTCCGTATGTATTAATTTTTGAAATATGATAGCCTATTATTAGTTCTCAAAGTTAATTTTATTTGAAATTAGCCACGGGAATAAAAATAAAAATGTTTCTCATAAATGTTCTTTTTTGGCAAATGAATCACTAAACTTTAGTTTTTCAAAAAAAAATTGTCAAATGAACATTCATAGGAAAATATATTTCTTTTTCCTTTACTTCACTTTACTTAACTTTTCCTGAGAATAATTTTCCCGTACAACATTCCTGTCAACTGAACAAAGCCTATATGGGGGTGTATCTCGATCATTAGGGAAGAGCCCAACCAATATGTATGTGGAAAGTAGAAGGCCGGCATTAGAGAGATTGGGAATTACTATCATGGGGAGGTGGTACATTATTTCGTTTAGGCAAATGCTAATGGTTGCCCCTAGGGCACTTCTAAGTTACATTAAATGAGTTAAAAAGTTGTTGTAAAATTATTGGAATAGTCATATAATTAATTGAGTTATTAAAGGTGGAGCTATCCAACTAGTATTCAACGTTATTCTAGTAAGTGCAAAGTATGCCCTATTTGCCCTCCTAAAGTGAACTCTGATTTCAAATGATCATAAATATCAAGCTTTTGAATTTTCGATTCAACACTTCAAAGAGTTCATATTAGGTCTTCTATCATTCGAGAATATTATTACCACAATCATTGATTAAGTTTTCAGACTTTTAATAACATAACACAAGTTTTTATATATATTTACCTTATTTTTATTGTTTTAATCATTTATCCCAACAAGGAGTTTAAAAGATAAAAATTACGATCAATATAAAAAAAAATATACTAAAGATTAAAATAATTGAAATAACTTGTATGTTCATCTCTAGTGTTGTCTCATTTGAAATTTTTTCTACTTGGGTCCACATTTTATATTTTTTTGATTCATCTCGTCGAGACAAATGATTATTAATTCAAAAAATTACAACGAAAAGCGAAACAAAAAATCACAAAAAGTAAATAACAGCGAAAAATACTACTCAAAATTAGAAAGAATCATTTGTCTTTGAACTGTGATTACTTCTATTTTCCACCATAGTATGATATAAGGCACCGCCTATTTTTTTAAGACATGAAATGCATAATATAACTACAAGGGTAATGTTGGACATTGTCAAAACTTTTCCAATGCTGTATTAAATGTCTACCAGTTTATCTTGAAACTAACAATCACTAATGCTGTATTAAAGTCAGAGGTTGTTTTTCTGTTCTTTTTTGTTATTGGGGAACGGGTTGGTTTAGAGTTATGGATTTTATGGTTTGTTAATTTGTTTGGAACCTAATAAGGAAAAGAAGAGAACAGAAAAACAACCTCTTACTTTGTTCCGTCTTTACTATTGTCACTTTATTGGTTGAGAATAAGTACATTAGAAGGTAAGAAAAATATGTATTTCTGTTTATTTTTTATACCCTTTAATACACAATCACACATCTACTATTGTCAGCCGTTGATTTTAAAATTTTCCTACTTTGTTTGAGTGGAACTATAAGGGAAGAAAATAACAAAACTAAAATTTAAGCACAATAAGTACTTATTTTTTAAGAAAGTAATTTCAAATAAAAAATTATGTGCTTATATAGATTATTTTCTTATCAATATGGATTTTGTTTGATAGATCTCATTGAGATCTTTAATAAGGTGCAAAAAAATTGAAAAAATATTTTTCATTTACATTATTTTTGAGTTTGAAAATGTCAAATAAGTATTTATTTTTTAAGAAGGTGTTTGGAACGGAATCTAAGACTTTTTTATTTTTTTCCCATATCAAGCCCTCTAAGATCATAAGGCCTGCAAGTGTGACTGCGACAGGCCTGATGGCCCTATTTTCCTACACAAAAAATGGTAGATCCACACTTTAGTGTAATATTGAAATTGGAACTTGTCAAATCCATCCAAGTGGCTACCACATGGTACATTCCTTTTATGCTATAGCGTAATTCTTTATTTTAATGTGGATTTATTTTTTATGTCATTTTTAGTTGATCATCCATGCAGAAAGCAGTAGATACTATTGCATACCGTCTATCATATTCATTTTTCATTTTTAAGAACAAATATGACGTCCATGTTTTTGAGTGTGGGTGAAGGAAAAGGAAGAGTTGTTTCGTTGGGGGCATATGTTGCAAGGGGTGACACCATGGCATGGTGAGAGGGTTGTTGTCTTGTTGGCGGGTGGTTTTTTTTTTGGTAGGAGCGTCGGGTGGTATAGAAGAGAATTTCAAATTTTAAATCATTATGATTACATGATTAGTTTGTTAGTACAATTTTACGACCAAAATAAACTTTTAGACAATTCGAAGCTCCATGGAAGCTTAGATCAAGGAACTTTGAGAATATGTTCTTTGTAATTTTACAAATGTGAGGGGGCAATTTCTAATTTTTAGAAACCTTGGGGGTGGTTATGGTAATTTATCCTCTCTCTGTTTATTTTTCTTAGATGGGGGAAAAGGTGTTCTCAATATTAGGAATCTTCAAAGAGGTGGATTATTTGTTCTTTTCTATTTAATCAAAAGTTTTGGACATAGGATCTATGTATTCCTCTGATAACGAAACTGCTGTTAGTAGTATGGTTTTCTTGATGTCCATAGGTAGGTGACACTTGTGACTTAGTAACTGAAGATGATGGCTCAGTGCCACACAATTTTTTCCTTTTTATAACTTAAGGTGTCGGAGCTATTTTATTCACACATCAGCTAATTCTGGAAGTCCAATTGAAGGTAGAGCAAAATTCTATATGAATTGACCTCAAACAAGTTGGTAGCACCCGAAAGATTTTGAACGTGAGACTTTAGAAGCGAACAAACTAAGTTTTGGACATTGACCACCCCGCATATCTAAACGAGAAGTGGGCACTCACTTGTACATATTGGTCATACGTATGGTGTTTAGATAAGGCCAATAATATCAAAACTGTTTGGTAGCTGTGGAGAACCACTGCTTCCATATCCAAAACTGAACAAAAGATACTATGCAGTATGTGATGGCCAACAAAAGAAGGGAAAAGAAGCAAACAAGTCCTCTAATCAAACCAGGGGGGGAAAAGAAGTCCTCTAAACAATGGCAGCAAAAGTGGCTCTCTGTCTTTCTTTCAGTTCCCAATTTCCAGTCTTAACCAAGGAATCCTCCTCCTCATCCCCTGTGCCTTACACCCTCTGCCCGAAAAGAACAAGGGCTCGTCATTTCAGAGTTCAAGCACAATTAGGTTTGATGATTTACTCTTTCGTTCTACCCAGATATACGGTTGGATGTGTTTGAATTTTCCAATATTAACTTCATTTTTTTTCTGATTTTGGTGGTGTTAGGTGGAGGAGGAGAGGGAGAGGTCAAGCAGGGAGGGAAGAAAAAATTCATCACTAAAGATCAAGAACCTGAACAGTAAGGCTTCTAAAGTTCTAAACTTTCACATTTAGACATGACTGACTTGGCTGCATCGATCTGTTTGGTTTCGGTTTTCAACTATATCACCAACTTTTGGGTTCTGTAAACACACAGGAAACTTGTTTGGTGAACTTCTCTACATATCTGCAGTTTGCAAAAACTTGGCATTTGTTTCCGGCTAGTTCGGAAGTCCGAAACCTTGTAAGTACTTTTGTGAGGGTAAGTCTACATGGGGTTTTGCCCTATTCGTTATTGGCCCTGGCTAATCGGTGGAGGAACTGGTCTTTTAGAAATTAGTCGAGGTGTGCGTAAGTTAATTTAGACCCTTAGTATCGTTATCAAAAACTGCAGTCTGCAAAAATTTGTGGAGCAACCCATATTTGAGACACCGAAGTATCCTGCAAAAGCGATCCTTAGGACTACAACCAAACAAAGACTGAGTGTCAAACTTTTTATGGAGTATTGTTTTTGTTTCTGAGATCATGGAAAATGAAAACAAAAGAAAACGAGAACAGCACCTAACGGAGATATTTGTCTCTTGCCTTCCAATTCAGAGATAGCAGTGATCAGCACATGAAACTAGGCTAATTGTTGAATCTCATAAATGAAATGACACAGAAAGTGGGGTTATGAATCACCTAAATTGGTGACTACTGCAGGTATTGGCAAACAGCAGGGGAGAGGAAAGGGGAGAATCCCATGTCAACACCCATTCCCTACATCATCATCTTCGGTATGTCGACCCCTTTTGTGATCTTAGCCATTGCTTTCGCCAATGGTTGGATTAAGGCACCCGTTCGATGAAACGACTACGATTGCAGCACCAGCACATTGGCAATGTGAAATGCTTAGGTCTGATTTCAAGGCATTTGTGGACTTCTGTCATAGCATTTGTTGTTTGGTACTAGCTGTTTGTAACTTTTCAAGTGAATCACAGTTCCTTTGCGTTTTGCATTGTAATCAAACACAAACAGGCCTTTTGCATGCCTTGTTCAAGCAAATATATCCTAAGTGAAATCCAATGATGTAAAAGGTGATTTTGTTCGCACGACCTCTCATATTTGCAATACTGATTGCCGAATACTTAAATATTCAAGTTTAGCGCCAATGAATTTTGGATTGTTAGTCATAATAATTTCCGAGCAAATGTAGCATGTACATTGGCAATGCCGTACATGTCCATACTACATTGTCACTCCTGTTGGCAAATACCTAATTAAACGGCGTTAGGAGTTTCGAAATTATAAGGACTCGGAAAAAGGGAAGGGGAACAGGTTCTGAAATAGGGCTGGCAATGCCTTGCCGCTCTATTCCTTACTTAGGAATCGAAAGATGGCGATGGCAATGTCTTCAGATCGGCATTAGGGCCCGTTTGGGAGCCTAATTATTTTGCGTTTTGCGTTTTGGATAGTGAGCCTAAATTTACTTTTGGATCTCCAAATATAGAAACCACATTTTTATTTTGGAGACCAAATCTCTAAAAAATACTACAATGGATCCGTCCAATATTTTCTAGTTAAAGCAACTGATCTTATTTTGTGTGGTTACCAATTCCTTATCTTCTCTTATTATTAAAGTGTATGGACCGGATAAATGCTGTACATTGTGCCCGGAGTGGATCAAACCAAAGCCAAAAAACACACACTCAAACACGAACAAAGGAGATATACATGGTTTTCCAAACTCGGGTATATCCATGGAGGTAAACGGAGCAATCACACTATAACCGGAGATTACAAAGAGCAATCTCACCCTCTACACTCACACACTGTGATTTACATTGCTAATACACAGATCTCACATCTGTCAGATCTCTCAACTCAAGAGAGATGCCAAACCCAAATGCAGAAACTCCCATTTATAGGCTAAGCTTGGAGCCCTATTCATTCTTCATGCCAGACAACCCATTTACTCCATGACCCAAAAAACAGTGAGTTGGTTGGCTGTGCAGTGTGCACACCAAGTCCTCTTTGGTGTGCTAATCAGATGGGGATGGGAGGAGTGGATCTAATCCATGCCCCAAAAGTCAACATATGCGTGGTTTTAGGAAATTTACTTAGGAGTTGGAGACACGCTTCACACCCGGAGAGAGAGAGAGAGAGAGAGAGAGAGAGAGAGAGAGAGAGAGAGAGATGGATCCTAAGCTCTACAAAGCAGCAAAAGAGGGTGATGTGATGTATCTCGCTGCAAGAATCGTTCGAATGAAAAGGACAGAGGAAGAAGATCTCGCAGCAGGAGTCCTTCGAACAAACAGAACAGAGGAAGAGGACAACCGATACGGTAGGAGTGAGGAGTATTTGCTGGACAGGACGCAACATGGCAACAACAACATCCTTCACATAGCAGCACGAGCCGGATGTGATCTCTTCGTTGCGGTAGCTATCCAGTTCCTCCCTGTTCTTTCATACCAAGTGAACTCACAGGGCGACACCCCTCTCCTTGCCGCGGCTAGGTTTGGTCGCCTCAAAGTGGTGGAAACAATTACGAAGCCTCAGTTCAAGTTTCAGATACGACGTGACATGGCTGCTGCTACTACGACGCTTATCAGAACATGCACGAGTAGTAGTAGTAGTCATCATCGTTGTTGTCAAAGAGATGAAGAAGAAGGGCTAGTTGATCATCCATTGGAGCTGGGTACTATACACGACGATATGGCTACTACTGCGGATAACGGGACAAAGTCGAGTAGTCGTCGTCGTCAGAGAGATGTGGAAGAAGTGCTAGTTGATCGTCAATTGATACATGGTACTACAGCTCTACATGAGGCTCTAAGGAATGGACATGAGGAGGTGGCACGGTATTTATTAAGTTTGGATCATGAAATGGCAACCTTTGTTAGTGGTGTTGGAGAGAGTCCACTTTTTCTGGCTGCTGAATCTCGTTGCGAATTATTTATGTCAGATATTTTACAATCAAATCGGTCATATAGCACAAAAGGCCCCGACGGGCTGAATGCATTGCATGTTGCACGAGATTGTTGCGGTATGTAATTTTTTAGTGTTTCGTTCCTCAACATTCCGCACAAAATGGATTAGCCTTCCACTTTTTCCCATAATGAGAAGAAATTACTACAAAGTGAACTAGTATATGTTATGCTATGAGCTAGGATCGAAATCCACACACACAAATACTCGATCACATAAAGACAAGACGATTTATATAGTTTCTCAAAATCGGGTATATCCACGAGGGGACAGATTCATATATCCACCAAAATAAAAAGTCCGTGGCATTATAGCCACCCTTAAGCATTTCTATGTTGTCCTTTTATTAATATTAATATAGGTAATATATATCCCTCTAATTTCTCATGCGGCTTCTTGCAGGCAAAATTATTTCTATTCTAATAACACAAAAACCACACCTGATGAGACAAAAAGATGACCGCGGAAAGGCAGCCATTCACTATGCAGTAGAAGCAAATTATCGGGTTTTGGTTGATCAAATGTTGAAGGCCGACGCTTCGATTGCCCTCTTTCCCGAGGACGACGGTCACACCCCTCTCCTTAGAGCAGCGAGCAGTGGGCGTGGGAAGGTTTGTGAGAAGATACTTGAGATATGTCCAGAATCAATCGAGGCACGCAATCGTAAAGGTCAACATGCACTTCATCTTTGCAAATGTCGGGATGCTCGTTTTCTGATGAGGATTCCAGAAATATTGGAGCTTCTTAATGCAGGCGATGATGAAGGAAACACGCCTTTGCATCTGGCAATAAAAGAAAATGACTATGAAAAGGCAATGTTATTATCTTCTTCGAATTCAGTTGACTTGGGGGCTGTTAACAAAGAAGGTCTAACAGCCTTCGATCTTTGCCAGACAGATTGGAAGAATTTACACAAACAGGTACCTTGTTTGAATTATTTCGTCACTCTGAGAGTCTGATGCTGTTTTGCAACAGTATGCGGGCCTGGGATCGGAATTGTCTACCGACCAGTACAGTCCATCTGTTGCATCCATAAAAACACCCTTTTAAATTTGGGCCGTCCAAAACACTTTTGGATGGTCCGGATGCAACAGATGGACTGTACTGGTCGGTAAGAAATGGACTCTTGTGTTTGTTCTTTTCTTGTTCGTTACCTACTATTTCTGTTTGCTTGCGATTTATGTGATTCTAATTTTCAAGATCTGTATGGCATTGTGAGTTGAACAAGGAGTTCAATTCCTAACAGCATGTTTGCATATTTGTTGCCGTTCATAAAAAAGTGTTTCCCTATTTATCTGTGATTCTGGTAATGTAATCAGTTTTCTTTTTTTCTATGTTTTGGGGTTTTTGGTTTTGGGTCTGATGAAAATAACCATGTTTCCTTTTGCTTGGTATGTGCCTTTTTTTTTTTATGGGATAACCAGATGTTCAGGTCAGCTTGCGCTCCCCTCGACTATTTTTGGACCATGAAATTAACGACTGGATCCAATGACCCCAAAATTTGGAATGTCTGGCCTTCATCGATTCGAACTTATGACCTCTTGGAAAAATTAGTTTGCATTCGTTTGCTATCAAATCTCTTTATTCGTTTCATTTCATATCATTTTAATTTCCTGTGCCAACTGCCAAAACAAATGGGATTAGCTTGAATATTGAAGGAGCTACAAGTGAAGTGAATCTTGTTAGAGCATCTCCGGTCCTTGCTCGGAATTTATGTGCCAATTGACAAAATATTCGAGTAAAAAGTTTCATTTCATATAAGTCACCCCAATGAGCAAACTCTAATTTAAGTGTCATGTGTCAACTTTTGAGTTGAGTGAATCATATCACAGCAGTATAGAATTTTGTAAACGAGGACAAGTGCCTTGTTTGTAAGGCTTCTCCAACTTTCCTTTCTAACAGTTCTAATTTGATAAGCTGACTATTGAAATAGTACCATGTACGTATTCGCCATGGTCTCATATCAGTTGCATAGGTATATGAATGAATAGTAGGTTATTCAATAAGTTTTGGGTGTTGATTACAGAGACTGATGTGGCTTCATCTAACGATACGCGGAGCCCCACGTGGCCAACTCCGAAATGAGTACAAGGTGCCTTTTGGAGAACGGATTGAAGATTTTAATCCAATCATTAATACCATGGCTTTGGTAGCTACACTAATTGCCACAGTCACTTTCGCCGCAGCATTCACAATGCCAGGCGGATACGACACCAGTCCCGACAATTTGGGTGTTGTGAATCTCGCAAAGAAGGCCGCTCTAAGGGCATTCATTCTGTCGGATACCATTGCTATGTCCTTCTCCATCATTGCGGTGTTAGCACTTGGCCTGGCAGTATATTTTGAACAAGAAATGCAAAGGAGAATTTGCTTAATAAGTTGGGCATTGATCAACTTGGCGATGCGTGGAAGCCTGGTGGCTTTTATGAGCGGTTTATTTGTAGTAACAGCACCAAAGGCCTTGTGGGAAGCCATCTCAGTATGTATCATTTGTTGCACAGTTACTCTTGCATTAGAGCTCTCCGTTCCATTTCTGTTCTTTCCAAGCATTAGAGATCTTCTTTTGATTTTTCGACGAAAAATGCACCAATGGCTGAAGGACTTAAGAGAGTTCACTTCTCGCAGATCCTCATCAATGGCTTAAGGACTTAATTTTTCTCCATTTGGTTGACTGAGTGGTGGCGGCGGGGGAATAATATTGAGTTTGATTACAGAGTTAGAAGTTGGATAATTGAGTCGTAATGTGGTAATGAGTTGTGTCTATATTCGATTCTATATATTTGTATGCATGTTATTGTGTGAAGGTGAGAGAGAGAGAGAGAGGGGGAGGAACCCTTCTCCCTGCACAGTGATATGAGAATGAAATTTGAGAGCTTGTGTGTGTCAGTGTTGTATGAATTTGAACAGTATAATAGAAGTTAGATTGAGTCATTTTAATTTGTATGTGCAATTTCAATTCTCCTCCCACGATTCATATCAATAGAATTATTCTCTATGTAGAATATTTATTGATTCCATTAGAAACATTATGTCTATTATGAGTAATAATGTGTTTACGAATTGAATAAAATTGTTATATAATTCGTACAGTAAAAGTTGATTTTGTATTCAATGATATGAGGTGACTAGCTAGCTAGCGGCCAACTTGAAGTAATCGATCCGAATTCCAAATTACACATTTTCTTTCTTTCGAATGATTTAGAGGCTTGAATTTATCTAAAAAACATTGGTGAGGTTGACTATTGGAATCAAAGTCTGCAATGTGAGAACTTAAGAGATTCCACACATGAAAGAGTTGAACAATTCCCTCAACTTGTTTACGTGCTCAGACTCAATTCGAACCATTCATGTCGAGAAGAACGACCAGATGCCACTTTGCACCCGGCATGGTAGGGGTGATCGGCAGCATGGCAAATTGGCAATTAATGCCGTACAGTTGCCATTAAAATCTACTACTTCCAAGACATAAAGTTCTTATTGAGAACACGAAAAATAGGACACAATTTCCTTTATGTACAATGATTTTGATTAGCAGATGGAGTGAATTGTGACAAAATAATAAAAAGTAGGGAAGGCAAATTTAACGTTGGAGAATAGAAAGATTTGGAGTCTGACGAGAGAAATCGAAAAATTAAAAAATTGTGATCCGAACTAAAATTTGTTTGAATAAAGCCGAAAATCTGACTTTTTGAATGATTTTTGTCTTCATTAAAAAAATTTAAGGTTATGCCATAAATTTTATTTTTCCGATTACTCTTGCCGAGACGAACCAATAATTTACTAAAATTTGATGCAAAACTAATAAATACGCTTTTTTGAGTAAAGAAAAAAAATCCATTCAAGTGAAGAAATAATATTATATTGTCATCAAATTATAATGGGTTGGTGCTTTAAATTTTAACTTTCAAGGAGGGGAGGGTGTGTTTCAAGTGAAAAAATAATGAGTTGTGCTATATGTACCGACCAAGGGGGAGAGAAAACGTACCGATGGCCGCCGGCCGGCCGTCTCCGGCCACCGGACGGCCGATCCGAGCCGTCCAAAAATTCTAAAAAAAAAAACCGATGGGGCCTCCGCGAGAATAAACGTCATCCGAGGTGTGTAGGGTGCTTGATCTGAGCACTCTTTTTTTGTATATATACACGTATATACATATATACACAAAAAAAGGGTGCTCAGATCAAGCACCTTACACACCTCGGATGACGTTTATTCTTGCGTAGGCCCCATCGGTTTTTTTTTTTAGAATTTTTGGACGGCTCGGATCGGCCGTCCGGTGGCCGGAGACGGCCGGCCGGCGGCCGGCGGTACATTTTCTCTCCCCTTTGGTCGGTACTCATATCATTTTCGAAAAATAATCTAGTATGGTGTCATCGTCAAATTGTAACGGGTCATTTATTAATTTGGGAAAAATTCGGTATAGTAATATTTTTTTCCCCTGTGTGGGATCGCTTGACCGCACTACTATGTGACTATGTGAGTGGCGTGTCCACATGAGACAAGCAAGGGAAAAGCAAGGGAAAGGGGTGAAGAGAGATGGATTGATCATCTTCGTCTTGTACTCTATCGTCTTCGTCCTCCACTTGTGCACTAGTTCACCATTTTTGCAAGCTCTACTATGGCTGTGTGTATTCGGGTTTGTGCGAGAAATGTTGAGAGTCTGATCTGCCGCAGGTTCTTTCTTGTGCACGCAGGTCCAATTTTTTGAGAAGTATTTACGGAACCTACACCACATTGCTTGGACCAAATATATATTGAATGACCCATATTGATCACTTTAAAAGCTAAGCCTTGTAAACATGATGATGATCTATCCAATTGTATATTAAAATTCAATCTTTTTTCTATTTATGCACGATGTGAGACTTACTCTTTTACACTTGTTCCTATCCTAACAAGAGAGACAGAGAGTATCAAGATAGTGCTGAGGTTACAATGGTATTTCCACTAATAAAAAACTTGTAAATTTTTTTTGTTAAAAGTTGTTAAGAATTTTTCAATAGTAAATAAGTTATTGAGAAATGTCAAAATACCTTAAGTTTTTAGCAAATTTTATTAATGAAAACGAGAACTCGCGAGTTACTTTGTAGAATAGCGGAAAAGGGGAGATGCGTAGGCAGCTTGGAGATGCTTGGTCTTTGCCGGGTCTGCCCACAACTATCCTCCTCCTCTTAAAGAAGAACCTCTTTCGCTCGCCACTTTTTGGTGGACGATTTTGCCCTTTTAGTATTGGCTTCTTGTTGTTTTTTTGTTAGGTGAAATGGTAATTTCACTGCTTGGATTTAGTGGGCTACGTGTTTGCTTGTTAGGTCTTACGGGGGTTATGTGGCAAAAGGGGGTGAACGTTTATGTTTGGGTGGAGGCTGGAGCTGTGTATACTGTATATCTGGGCTGGTCTTTGTTTCCTCTGGCTATAGAGAGAGAGAGAGAGAGAGAGAGAGAGAGCAGCACCTCTCTGTAATCGGCCTTCAATCCTAAAAAAAACTCCACTTTGCATCTCTTTTGTAGCCCAAGATTCAAGAGTTTCAGGCGATTTTGAGTTCGACGATGACGGAGTTTCAGGCAGTTTGGGACTTCGCCGACGACGATCCGGTCGGAGGGGGCGTTGCTGCTACATTCTCTATGTATCTCCATCGCCGATCTTATTTTTTATTCTTTCTCTTCGCAGATCTTTTCATGTTTGCAGACACAAGTTATTTTCTAGGGTTTTGCCATTGGGAAGATTTGGGTCTCAGAGATTTGATGAAGGTTGTTAAGCTACATACGACGTTTGTGGCGAATCCTACATCTGTAAGATATTTGGATTCTCTCATTTCAATAGATGATTTTCGTTCACCTCTGCTTTTACTGGGTGTTTGCGTAGTTTGGTTCAGTATGTTGTACGACGCTTTGTTCTTTGGGTTTTCTTATTTTATAGTTTTTGTGTTTGATTTGTGTTTGGAAACTTATGCAGGCCCTGTGTTTTCAATTTTTCATCTCTTTTTCATATTCGATTCGAGTTGCATGTGTGCTTTTGTAACTTTAAGATGGGTCAGCATGTTCTCTAACACGTAGTGTTTTGATGATTTCTTGCATTTAGGTTTCATTGTTTGGAAATCATGGAGTATCTCTTCTGATTTGCTGCTTTTGTTCCTCTGTTTTTTTTTCCTATATATCCGATTTGCACGCTTTGCATGTCTTTGTTAGTGCTAATTTCTATGGGTTGGCAGTTAGCAGATCAGAGAGAGAAAGAGGGCGGTGGCGGTGGCAATCTGTGGTGGTGGTGATTTTGGTGGCCGGAGACAACCAAAACCAAATATGTGGTTTGCTCGCTCTCTCTCTCTCTCTCTCTCTCTCTCTCTCTCTCTCTCTCTCTCTCGAATCCACTGCTCGCCCTCTCCCCTAAATCTACTGTCCCTATATCCATAATAATAGGGATTTAGTTTTTGAGGCTTTACGTTAGAGTTTCACTGTTTTTGAAAATTTGAGATAAATTTTTGACGAAAATTAAAATTACATTGAAATGTTGTTTAATTTACGCAGATCTGAGAGTACGTAATTCTCTAACTTTTTTTGTGGTGGCCAAAAACGGATTTTTTAGTTCCGGGTGGCGAAGAGATCAACGTGTAATTGATCTGATAGCCTTTCAAAAAAAAGTAATTGATCTGATAATTTACTTTCTTATGTATGTTTTCTTTTTCATTAAGTACTTGTGGTGTATGTTCGTTAAGTAATTTGTAGTAAAATAAGTTACGGTTTTTAATTAGATTTCATCCACTTTCATGATCATTTTAAGATCACCGATTACACTTCTAATTTAGATGACAATACTTGGAGAAACTTCTTGATCAATCATGGAGATCTTTGATTGGGAATAGGTTTTGGCTGCCACTCAAACACGAGGAGAAGCGGGAAAAAAGTGGTTTCAAGGAGTAGCTGATTATATTTTACATGGGTATTTGAGGTGTGTGCTAAGCTTAGAATCCTTCACTATCAATCTGTTTTTAATCTTTGGAACTTGAAAAGAACTAATTGTGGTAATGATGATTTTAATAGGATGCCATGAAGAAAAACGTGGAGCACATACTAATTTTGTCTGGTGATCATCTCTACTGGATGGATTTCATGGACTTTGTGCAAGTACTTACATTTTTATAAAAATAATGTCACATCCACTTTGATTTCTTATTAAGCAACTTAATTGCATAAGTATGTTGACTCACAAGCTGATATCATGGTTTCATGTGTCCCTATGGATGATAGGTATTTTATAGTTGATAGGCGCGCGGAATTCATGAATTTAAGCGCCTAAGTAGGGAAATTAGCGCGTTAGACGTGCAATTAATTCTCATTTTCCATTTAATGCGTGCACGTGGTTGGTTTTTGTGTTTGTGCTTAATGTGCAGGACATTGAGTTGTTTTGGCGCTAATGAGAGGTATTCGGAAAGGCCGTGATGAAGCTTGAGAGCGAGGAGGGCCGTGGAGACTAAGTGTTGGACACAAATTCGTGAGAAGGTGAACAGAACCTTAGTGAGCGCTACAGAAGATTTGGTAGAGCGCTCAAAAGTGGCACAAAATGGGGCACGAAGTGACCAGAGAGATGGCGAGCGCTACACCATTTTTGGTGTAGCGCTACCTAAGGCATTAATGGTCAACGGCTAAACGGCGAGTCAACTCGGTCAACACAGCTTAAGGGGTTAGGTAGCGCTGCACCCTTTTTGGTGTAGTGCTACCGGTGGCTTATCAGGCCTAGAAACGGCGCCGTTTTGGCCGTCCGGGGTCCGATTTCGATTTGTTTTAGGCTTTTTAATTGTAATTAATAGGGGTTAGTATAAATACCCCGTTTTAACTCAGAATTAGGTTACGTACGTTTTTACTTAGGTTTTTAGCAGCTTTTCATAACAACGTTTTTGTTGATTTTTCATCGCTCTTAACTTTTGGCTACTGTTTTCTAAGTTCTTATTTTGCAGATTCAAGTTTTAATTGAAGTTCTTTCAAGTTTTCCAGCTTTCAATTCCTATTCTTCTTTGGTAATCGAATCCGTTGCTTGTCCGTAAGTCTGTGGAATCGTGTTTTTATTTCTATTCCGATTATTCGAAGCATGTTTAGATCTAGGGTTTTAATTGTTACTGTGTTTAATAAAATTATGAGTGAGTAGTTCTGTAGAGTGCGGCCACGGGGCAAAGGCGACTCGTGGCTAGTTTAATTAATGTTTTTACCTCGGGATCGAATTAATTTAATCTTTAAGCAATTTTAGGAGACGAAAACTCTTCTAACAAACAAAACTCAGGCATCGCCGGAATTCGAATGCGCACGGATACTGGTGACAGGTGGTGCGCATTTGTTAGGGATCCCTTTTCCTATTCTAAAATCAACAAAGTGAATAATTGTGGCCCGAGTAAACATTGGTTAGACTAGTTGCGGACGCTGAGTTCCCACGGCTGTACTCTCCTTTTTAAATCTTTATTTAATTAATTTAGTTTGGTAATTTAGTTAGTAAATCAATCGCATTGAACAAGGGGTGGCTACCTAAGAGCCAATTAACCTAGAACTCAACACTTTTGAGTAAGCACCGTCCGTCTGTCTCTGTGGTTCGACTCCGGTACTTCCGGAATTATTGTGCTACACTGATCGAGAGTCCTACGCTTGGGACGCGTTTTTAGTTTAATTTTATTAACACCCGGTCGGTCAAGCAATAGTCTTCCGGTTGAACATAGTTCCAACTCATTCGGAGGCCTCAAACTCATTCGGAGTTGGAGACTCGTCGCCACAAAGGTCTGTGAGAGCCTGGAAAGGTGGAGATAAATGTATGTTGGCTTGATTTCATCCTATTCCTGTAACCAGGTTTTATTAGAGAATTTAGAGTCTTGTTTTGATAGATAAATACTAAAAAAAAGGGAGCTTTGATGCCACTCAACAACTACAAGGGTTTCCCGATTACTGTATTCTTCCATCCAGGAAATGAGCTCCTTTGTCCCTTGACACAGCAGTCTTCTCCTTTACGTTTCTTTATGCTGAGGCCTAAATTGTATGTTCAAAGTCATGCAATTAGTTGAATAACTTCAAACCTTTTGTTGAATGCAAAAACTTATCTAGACCATAACTTCTACACCTAGCAACCTCTAATGATACACTTGATCAAATTTATCCATATAACCTTTGCTATGATCAACAAGAGCCATAATTTAAAGAAAAATCAGAACGCATCTATACAACGGGCATGAATGACGTGCTTTGCACGTCGGCATGCACCTAGTTACACAAAAGGAGAAGACAAGCTTTCGTGGGTGTTGTTATTACATCCAAAAGAAAAGGAACACAATAAAAAACAAAAAACGAAAAGAAAAAAGAACGATAGACGTTTGACCTGAAGTCAAGTCCACACGGCACACATAGGAACTTTATACATTTAATTATTGTATGCATGATGAGAACTTGTAACAGTCAGGCTAATGAAACTCGACAAATATGCTAGAACGAGACTTTTCGATATATATATTTTTTAAAATTTATTGAACGATTCAAACTATTTGAGTGAAATTTAGAATGGGTATCGCGTGCCTGTCGATATCCCATCCAGTACACTATGGCCTCGTTTGATTCGGGGATTAGGTGCTTGGGATTGGACTACCCGCACATAATCCCGGATTTTCCTTCGTTTGGTTCCCGCAAAAGCTCTTGGGATTACTAATACCGGGATTCATTTAGTCCCTATATGGTGGTCACTAAGTTATCCCATGGGGGGGGTAGGGATTGTTATTCCCGGACTAAAAAACACGGAAGGTGATGACTGAGTAATTGCAAAAATGCCACGGAAATAAAAATCGTCATTCTCTCCATCTCTCGACTGCTTCTTCCCATTCGGCGTTCTCTCCATCTCTCCCACCAGTCGACACCATCACGACTTCGATTAGACCCATCGCCGGAGAAACTTCTCAAATATCTTCAAGAAATCGAACCAGGTGACTTCGATTACCCCATTTCGTACCCTTTTCGATTACCTATATGCTTTTCGATTTTCCCCGTTTTCCCGATAATTTTCTCAGATCTGTTTCTGAAACAAAACCCTAACCTGAAGGTGAGAATCTTTCTGGAACAAAAACGTTTTTTCGATTCGGATTTTTTCCCCCTCTTTAAAAGCCCTAGCTATTTCGGTTTCTTTTTTGATTTCCCTATCCGATATGAGAAGCCCTAGTTGTTTGAGTTCTGATTTGAAATAGATTGGGTTCAGGGATGTTTTTTTGGGCTGCTAGATGGGGCTTTTCCATAAGGAAGGTATTCGAATCTAATGTCTGGCAAAATAACTCACGTTTTTACTTCTGAAATTTCTAACATTATGGGGAATTAACTTCTCTGTTCCTCTACCGATTTGTTTTCCCCTGTGTACATGTAATTAAATCATTCTTTGATAGTTACTCATTACAATTACTTGCTTACAATATAGATGTACAATATCACTGGAAATGAGTTAGATTGTACATCCGAGGAGATCCAGGTGTTCATCGTAGTTACCCATTTGATCAGGCAAATCCAAATGATGTGTGGTGTGGCTGTAATTGTGGTCCATGTTGCTCTTGAGAGGTATTACTCTTGACACCACACATCATTTGGATTTGCTTGATCAATTGGAGTAGATAGCGATATAATTTGGAATGACTACTGTAAGGTAAGATTTTTCGTACAACGCCTCGGTTTAGTTTGTTAGCCATGTAAATAACCATTGTTGCCTATGGTCGAGTAGACAAGGAATATTACATAAGGATCAAGCTTGTGTTGATTCTTTAGTAATGCAAGAGGAGACTAAAAGGGGGGACCAAGTCAGTTTTTGATTTTCAGAGATGGAGATAATTTGATCACGGAGAAGGAAGATACCTTTGTTATTGATGGTGCATGGGACGTCAAGTCTGGGAATGGAGCAGTTGCTTGGTTAGATGAAATGATCATGGAAAGGATGAGTTTCAGGTTGAATTGTGTACTGCTTCTTATGCTCTTTCTGGAATGAATAATTTCGCCGACAAGTTGGGTGGTGCTTTATGTCATGCATTTTTTGTGATGGCTTTAGTATGTTATGGGAGAGACAAATAGTCTTGGAGTTGGCATTTTGTTATGGCACTTTGTATGTAACTATGTTAGAAAATATGTGCCCAAGTTGTTGAATTGTTCGGTTGCAACGCCCAGATTATTGTTGGTTGCAATGCCCATATTTATTTTATTGAATTCATGGCTTGATTCAATCATCTTCCAGTCATAGTATCCGACTAACATCTTGTTTGCTTGCAAAGAAAGTGGAGGAAAAAGAAGAACATGGAAACTTGTTTTTGTTGAGAATGTGTATTGCTTGAGAAAGGTTATGACTATTGCTTGAGAAAGGTTATGAAATATGAATGCCAGTTTTTTTTCCAGAGAAATAGTCATGAAATTAATCCCAAAATTTAGTGACAGAACCAAACATAGGATTGGCCCCAGCATGGGATATCCCGATATTAATCCTGCGCGAATCAAACATGGGATTGTATAGGATTCAGGACTAAATTAGTACCAGGACAAATAGTCCAGGATTATTAATCCCAGGACTCTTAATCCTATCTGTTTTAATCCCCGAATCAAACGAGGCCTATTTGTACTGACCAATAGCAGGGTTCTAACCCAACAAACACTACCGGGAATTACTTCGGTGTCTCCCCTCAAAAAAGAAGACACCGCAACATTTTGCATAATTAACAAATCATTATGAGTATAACCAAAACTCATTATAAGCATAACAGAATCATAACAAGACAAAACTTATTTGGTTATCCCTTAGTTGGTTTTGGTTATGCTGTGGTTGATTTTTTAGATATGCTTGGTTATGGTTCTGTTATGTTTATAATAAATTTTAGTTATGCTCATAATAATTTTGTTATGCCAAAAATTACGGTGTCTCTTTTCTAGGGGAGACACCGAAGTGCTTCCCAACACAACCACCACAAATATGAGAACCAGTCTACTGGCACAGCAATCTATGCATAGATTGTGCACAAATTTTTGTGGGGTCCACTACGATTTTCACACAAGTGATTCGAGCCGTTCATTATGTTTAAAACATTTTTTCAAAGGCTCACGCGAAAAATTAGCTCAATCCGATATCTATAAGTGCTTGATTTAATCATCTAACTTTTCATTCAAGTTTTTAGAGAATGAAAAGTTAGACGATTAGATTAAGTACTTATAGGTATCAGATTGAGCTAATTTTTCACGGGGACCCTTGAAAAAATGTTTTAAACATAATGAACGACTTGAATTATTTGTGTGGAAACCCATAATGAGCCCCATACAAAAATTTGTGTACAATTTATGCACAATTTACTGTGCCAGTAGATTTTCTGCAAATATGAAAAGGGTAGTCATTCAACTCTTAAACATAGTGATGAGATGCAAGTGCCGATGAGTAGGGTGAGACCCCCAAATTCCCAATTTTTTTGGCCACGTGGTTTCAGTACAAATTCTGTAGGTGGATATGTCTTGTCCGCCATGTGAATCACAAAAAGCAATTTGGGGAGGAGTTTTTCAGTGCCTAATGGGTATTGTCGATAAGGTACTCACTCGGCGCATCTGAACCGTTCGATTCAATTTTGAACAGCTTGGATTGAAATCCTCTCTCTCTCTTCTCACCCCAACATTTTCTCTTTCTTTTTTTTTCTCTCTCTAAATCTGAGCCTTTCAAACACGCAATAGATGACTTGAATGCGCAAGCGGATACCATGTGGTACCCACTCTTTGCTGAAATTTTTTCCCAATTTGGGAGTTCAAGGTGGAGTATCTTTTAACCACCATGCCCCGGAGCTATGTGATGCATTATGGACCAAGTTTTGATGAGATAAACTTGTTAAGGAAATAGAGTCTTATATTGTTTAGGAGTGAAATAGGTGATTACTTAATAATATTTGGGATTTCTTCACTCATTGTCAATTGATTTTGAGATGGACATAAAGTTTTTATATGGTATTAGAGCGAGATCTGTTCCACCCCACATTTTAAATTTTTACAATCCACACCCCACAACGACAGATAAGCGAAAAGGCTGCATAGAGTGGCATAGCCAGGAATTAACGATAGGGAGGGCACACTTTTAAACACACTTCAACAAAAAAAAAAAAAATCATAATTAGCAACACCAAAATAATAAAAGAATGTTTGTGCTAAATTTAATTTTTAAAAAAAGCTAACACATTTACTAAGGAATGTAGTAATTTCATAAACTATCAAAACAAATCAATTGTTTGAATTATCTCAATGGACCAAGTCTAATAGCAGTTAGATACACAATAGCTAAAATGTTAATATTCAGTAATCTTGATCCAATCAGAAAAAATGTGCATTTCTTTTCAAATTTTATGCTTAAACCTCTATTTCATCACGCGTTGTGAGTTCTATCGACAAAGTCAAGATTATTTTTAAAATTGTGAATAATTAAGTAAGTATAATGCATATAACCCATAGTTTAGCCACTTACAAATTTGGATATTATGTATTGAGGAGTTTCAAATGGTGAGTGGTGACTCTCTTTTTATTCATTAAACATACATCTCACTTTGCAAGTGTAGTGGAATTGTTGTAATATTGGAAACAAAAAGTTGAGAATAAAATATATACAAAATGTATTAAAGTGATTAAACAAAGAACAATTTAAGAAGTCAATTACAGAAGAAAAAAAAATACAAAATCTGGAGAAAAAAAAAAAGAGTATTCAGTGGGGGCGCGTGCCCCTGCTCGTCCTCAAGTGGCTCCGCCACTGGTTGCACGATGATAGGATCCAAAAGTGGCCACACGTGATAGATCTCAAATGTGGCTGTACGTGAGGGAGGATGTTAAGAAAATAAAGTCCCATATTGCTTGAGAGTGAAATGAATGATCACTTAATAACATTTAAGATCTCTCTACTCATTATCAATTGATTTTGAGATAAACATAAAATTTCCACTCAACTGGCCTCAACTACTGACAGGGACTCATCCATCTTTTGGTCTAATCAAAAGCAAAAGCAATATGGACCAAGTCTTGATGTCCACTGCCATCTTAATTATTGAGAATAACATAAAAGCAAAAGCAATATGGACCAAGTCTTGATGTCCACTGCCACCTTAATTATTGAGTACAACACTATCGGCCTATTTGCCAGCCGGATTTGGGCCCCCCGGATATATACGTGCCCGAATTTGGAGCCCGGCCTGGCCGCTCCACTTAAATCACGTGTTTGGGAAGGAATTAATAAACGCAGTTGAATTTGTGAGGGGATTTGGCTCGCCCGGATTGCAAATCCACCCCCAACCGGATTGTAACTTTTCACGTGGATCATAGTTCCTTTGCGTTTTGCATTGTAATCAAACACAAACGGGCCTTTTGCATGCCTTGTTCAACAAATAAATCCTAAGTGAAATCCACTGATGTAAGTTGATTTTGTATCACTTGTATGAGGTGACTAGCGGTCAACTTGAAGTAATCCGAATTCCAAATCACACATTTTCTTTCTTTTTGAGAGGCTTGAATTTCCCTAAAAATATTGGCGAGGTTGATGATTGGAATCAAAGTTTGCAACGAGAGAACTTGAGGAATTCCACACGTGAAGAGTTGAAAAATCCTGAACTACCATTTTAACCTAATAGATAAATCATGGACTTTATGTATAGATGCGGTTAAACCCTCAACTCGTTTGGATCATGACAAGATAGAAATTAATTGTTCAAGAGAATTCCCTTTTCCTATTAATTCCTTTAGCCCGAGAAAATAATGTAATGGATGATATTTACTTTGAAAGCAATGTGATATGCCAAGATCCATTTACGTTGAACTATCAATAGAATACACAACACATGTTAGCATAGCCTTTCATTTTGCCAATACTGATTGCCGAATACTTAATTCACCGAAGTTCAAGTTTAACGTCAATAAATTATGGATTTTTAGACATAATAATTTGCGTGAAAATGTTACATGTACATTAATTGGCAATGCCGTACATGACCATACTACATTTCATTCCTGTTGCCCGAATACTTAATTCAATAGTGTGAGGAGTTTCAAAATCATTAGGACTCCGGGAAAAAAGGAAAATGGGAACAGTAATTATGATAATCTCTTAAAAAAAAACAAAACAAAATACGTGATGTCAATGCCTGGCCTTTCCATGTCGCATAATTTTTTTTTTTTATCGACTTCTATGTCGCATTTTTGCTTCGTGTCAGAATCGAAAAGATTGCATTATTAAAATTTGCAAGATTAACGAGTGTTAACAAGGCAATATGGAAAGCAGGTGTTGGCACAAATACGGTTGTAATCCATTTTGCCTAGTTGACAAGTGAAGTGGATATCCATTTTTGCCTTACGGTTTGCCATTAATATCTACTAGTTTCCAAGACATAAAAGTTCTTATTGAGAACACGAAAAATAGGAGAACACAATTTCCTTTATGTACAATCATATATGTCTTTTAATGCATAAAATGAGGCCAATGTTAGCGTACATCGAATATGAAATCAGAAAAAATAGTAGCATTTTTTTATTAACTAGCGTTGTGTCAATTCGATGCATATAAGGGGCTGAAAAAAATCAATGTGATTTTTTTTAATTCCGTACATCAAACGGACATAAATGCTAGTAAAATAGAACAAAATGTGGCCATCTTTCCCATTTGTACTATACACGTTTCACACCAGTGGAGAGAGACGGAGAGAGTGAGGAGGATGGATCAGAAACTCTACAAGGCAGCAAAGGAGGGGGATGTGCGTCGTCTCTCAGGTATCGATGGAAGAAGCATAACAGAGGAAGAGGCCATGATCAACCACCACCTCCACCGTAAGTTTCTCAAGAGGACGCAACACGGCAACAACAATATCCTTCACATAGCAGCAAGAGCCGGATGTGATACCTTCGTTGCAGAAGCTCTCCGGCGCTTCCCTTCTTTCTGACCAAATGAACTCCCAAGGTGACACCCCTCTCCTCGTCGCAGCTAGGTTTGGTCACCTCCAAGTAGTGAAAACACTTGTGGACCCTAATAATGAGCTCCGGATGCAAGATGATACACCTAGTTCCGTGGAGACTGGAGAGTGGAACAAACTCGAGGAGTAGTAGTCGTCAAAGAGATGTTGAAGAAGGGCTAGTTCATCATCAATTGGAGCAGGGTACAATACAAGAAGGGCTAGTCGGCAATGGTGTAATTTGTTGTAGTGTCTCGAGTAATATTAGTCGTCATCAAACAGATGTGGAAGAAGGGTACAATACAAGAAGGGCTAGTCGGCAATGGTGTAATTTGTTGTAGTGTCTCGAGTAATATTAGTCGTCATCAAACAGATGTGGAAGAAGGGCTACTTGATCATCAATTGGAACATGGTACATTATAAGACGATATAGCTGCTGTTAGAGAAATCTTTTAAAAGTTTATTTTGAAAGTTTTATTTAATTCCATAAAGGTTTGCAGATTACAAGTAGATTACAATATATTTTGATATCAAATTATAATTAACTCTCAAATTGTAACTTATTCATATTCATGGAGTTTTGTGCCATAAATTAAATGCTACTCCTATTTGTTTGGGGTATTAACCGATTGGTCCGGAGATACATGAGTGTGAAAATGCATAAAACATCGAGAATTTAATTTATGGCTAACGAAATTTTCTTTGCCGTTCAAAAAAAATTAAAACATAGAGTTTTATACTAAAAAATGAAGTTATACTCGTGTTGCTTTGGCAGTTCATTGATGTATAATTTTGAGTGTATTGTTTGGACATGCAAGCAGTTCTTGGTATATATGTGAGGAGCTTTTGAGTGTATTTTTTTAGCAGACTGCAGTTCTTGATTTGTGGGAAATGATTTAGATGCACACAAAATTTCCTAAAAATTGTTTGTTCTCTAAGGAAAGCGCATTTTGCGTACCTCTATCAAATATCAATAAGTTTTCTCTACTCCTATTTCTCTACTTAAACTATGATCCAACCATATTATTATCTTTTTATCGTCTCCTATTATTTGTGTTCACAGATATTCTAACGAATATGTACAAATCTCATAGGAGAAACTGTCGTAGGATTTATTTCTGTGAAACTGAAAGTTTTAAGGGTCGTAATGTTATGACTGCGTAACATGCTATTTGCTCATTCATCTCTGTTACAGTGTTACTTGATTTAAGTGTTCTGCGAACCAATGTTGTTGGTTATGGTTGAGGTTTTGCAAAAAAAAAAATGGAGGAATTGCCACACGATATATATATATATATATATATACAGAAATCTTCAATTAAGGACCTTAAAATGAGGACCTTAAATGCGGACTACCCATTTCTCACCTTTCCCGATCTGATTTCGATGATCTGAGCCGCTCAATGTGTTCAGAACGTGATTTTAAGGGTACCCGCGAGAAATCGACAAAAAAAATGACCGGGAAGGGTTTGATTTGAACAGTTTTTATTTAAACCGTTAGATAAAAAATAAACAAAAACTGCTCGGATGAAGCCCTTTCCGGTCTTTTTTTTTGCTGATTTCTTGCGGGTACCCTTAAAATCATGTTCTGAACACATTGAGCGGTTCAGATCATCGAAATTCGATCGGGAAAAGGAGGTCCACATTTTATCAAAATAAGGTAGTCCTTATAAGAAGGGGACTATATATATATATATATATATATATATATATCCGTGAGTGAATAGTGACGTGAATAGTAATGAACAGTAGTATGAATAGTAACTTCGTGAATGAATAGTGGGTGAATAGTGACACGTGAATAGTGTCGGGTGAATAGTGACACGTGAATAGTATGAATAGTAAATTTGAATCTGTAAATGAACAATGAACAAATCAAGTATATAGTAGCTCTATAATTGTTATAGAATAGCTTTACTAGTAATTCGAACAACAAAACTGAATAAAATACTTACTAAAAATCTGAATTCAATTGCTTAATCAGAAATAGTACATGGCAGTTTACTGGGTTACAAAAGTTGCTGAAGTATATTGATACTCAGCAGTGACTGGGTTTACTACAGAGGAAGAGGAACAGGGGAAGTGGTAGGAGAATTTCTCTCTCTAAAACCTCTCTCGTTTTCTCTCCTCTCTTTTACTCTCTCACTAACTGACTAATGTGGTCTGTTGCAGTCTATTGAGGTCTATGTCCTAACTGGCTTCTCGGATCCTTTTATAGAATAAGGATCAGAGAAATTACAAACATTAAACAGTAAATTCACGTGAATACAGTAAATAAAGTAGGTTACTGTTTCTACTTTCGGTGCAAGTGGGACCAAAAGTAGAAATGACTATCAATCCATCATGTTGTCCATATTCTGCAGTTCTTCACATGTGAGATTCTCCCAATAATCCCGTCCATCATCATCACTGTGGACTTGTGAGGTTGATTCTTCTGCTTGACTGTCTTCAAATAGGTGACTTTGCTGACTCTGATATTCCTTGACTAGTTTTTGAAATTTGGTGAAAAAAATGAATGAGACTTCTTGAATAGGTTCTATGGCTCTGATTTTTTGAATAGGGTCTTCACACACTAAATGATTCAGGCCATTGATGGATGAATTGAAATTGACTTGTAATCCATCAATGAATTGATTATCAATTTCAAGGAGTTGAGCAATTGACTTGGCCCTGTGATGCCTGATTTGTGCTCTGGGTGGGTTGGAACACGGCCAGGGGTATTCATCTTCAATAAGTTGAATTGGTGCATGCAGTCTGCTGAATGGCCAATTTGCAGAGAGATACATGATATGCTGGGCCAGTATCACATTCCCTGTGTTTGTCCATTCTGGCATTTTACTAGTAATTAAGACTTGGCATATTAATGCTCCATATTTAGCAAAGAGGTTTTGGACACAAACGGCTAACTTGCGGGTGACTCGGTCAGTTTGGTTTGGACTAGTAAAAATTATTTGTCTAAGAAATCCATAATCTAAGAGGGTCATTGGGCTGACTTGGATGACTTGGTCCTTGTATGGCAAAACAATGTCCTGAAAGTACTGCATATTGATACAGGCTTTAGGGACACTGAATACCAAATTACAAGGGCAACTGTATCGTTCTAATGGTACGTCTTGGCATAATGGGTTAGTTTTTGGGCAGGTGACTGGATTTTCAGTATAGTGGGTTTCCCAAGTGATTGATAATCCTGGGGTTGGTTGACTGGCTAGTTTAGTAAGGGTTTCAAATAGAAATTCTTGAAAATGATGGGCATCTTGCCTGGCTAAATGCTGAATATGGTTTACTATTTCAGTAGGTAAAGATGTGGGTATGAGGGATGATGACTGTGGTAAAGCCAGGGCTTTGGATGCCATTTTTTGGAATGGTTCCAACACACACACGCTTTCACCATCATCCAGTAGGGATGATTGTTTTTTCTCTACCTTTACCAGTGGGGTAAAGGAGGTCTTCTTGTCTCGGAGTTGAGCAAGTTCAATCATTGACTGATGGTACCTGTAATTTAAATCCAGGAATTGGCAATTTATGGCTTCACATCTTTGACAATGTGAAGGGTTAGTATAATTATTACTGACTAGAGGTGGGTTTATCAAAACACCACCTGAAGAACTAGGGAAAACAACTCCACTAGTTTGTTGATTTTGCTGACTAAAATAAATACTTAAAGAATTTAAGCTGTCTAAGAATTTACGTTGATCCCCACGTGCATTCCAGAGGTTATCCAGAAGACATTGTTGGGTCTCATTCATGCTGCCTACGTTTTTAAGCTTCCTAAATTTAGTGCTGGCTCCTTCAGGAAATACTGGTAGTAGGATTTTCCCAAAAGGAATTGTTTTCTGTTGACTTTGAGCCATCTGTAAAACAATCAAATAAATCATTAGTAGGGTAAATAGAGCAATTTTGAAGTTGACATAAGTCATCTTCGTTTGGTATTGATGAAAATTTAAAATTGACTTGTTGATCAAGAGAAGTGGTAATAATGTTATTACTAGTGACTGTGAATGGATAGAGTAGGTAAATAAAGGGTATTCCTAAAATTACTTTATCAGTTAAATTTTTGACTAAAACAAAAGATGTTTTGAAACAAATTTTATTTTGGCAAATATTTACTTCAGGTAATTTATATTTGATTTGCATTTTACTACCGTTTGCAGAACTCAACCGTTCAGTTGTTTCTTGATAATACCGTTTAGGTATTATTCCTTCTTGAATGCAATTTAAATCTGCTCCTGTGTTTATAAGAGCAGTAATCTCAATCCTGTAATCTCCTATAATTAATTTGACTCTTGTATGCCATTTTTGTAATTTTATTTTATTTAGTAAATTTAATCTGTAATTTACTGGATCATTAATTTGGTGATCAAAAGATTGTTTTTGACTAGGATGTTGAGCTTGATTATGGGGTCTTCTTCATTGGAAGAAGATTTAGAAGATAATTGGTCATCCTTAAACCGGACGAATCTTTTTCTTGGAAGTTGATTTTTAATTGTTTCAATTTCTTTTTTAATCAAATTTATTTCTTCTTGGAGACCTTGCAGGGTTATTTCTTTCTGAATTTTATTGAATCGTTCAATAGTGCTGTTGAGGTTAATAATTGGCTTATTGTATTGGGGTTTTT
Organism: Rhododendron kiyosumense; assembly: GCA_019656275.1. NCBI lineage: Eukaryota > Viridiplantae > Streptophyta > Magnoliopsida > Ericales > Ericaceae > Rhododendron > Rhododendron kiyosumense. The sequence goes on along the minus strand of BPLS01000203.1, from coordinate 123,701 downwards.
TACTTTGTTGGATTAAGAGTTGTTTGAGTTTTTTAATATATTGTTGTTTTAACTCAGAATCATCTAATTTACTTATTAAGTCAATAAGTAATTCTTCTTCAGGTAATTCTTTGGTAAGTACATTTATTGTTTTACAGCAGTTAGCAGTACATCCTATCTCAATTTGGTCGTCACTGGGACTATTACTTAGAGAGTGGTACTCGGAAGATTTAATACTGTCATTTTCATCACTAGTGTTACTCAGATTTTGTGTCCTAAAAATTTCTAAAATCTGCTGTTTATCAGTGTCTGATATGTTTAGTTGATTAATTTTTGCTTTGACTTTACATTCAGTTTTATAATGACCTTTTTTGCCACAATTGTAGCATGTAACGTTATTCTTATCATTTGACTTGTCATTTGGTTTTTTGTTCTTATATTTTTGTGTTTTGGGTTTTTCATAAAATTTATCTTTGGATGGTGTGGAGGTTTTATTACGCCTATAATATTTGTGACTTTTATTACTGGTAGTTGGTTTAGTATGAGATTTGGTTTTCCTTCGTGATGGTGCTACAGGGGGTAGACCATATTGTTCACAGAAGTTACCCAATTCATATTTGGCTTTATTCTTGTCTTTTTGGGCTTGTTTACTAATTTTCATATCAATGCACATTCTTAGACCTTCTTTTTTAATGGTACTAATAATGTCACCATATGTTAACTTTTCATACTCAATAACTCCTGTTGGTTGACTAAGAACATCTCTAATTTTATGAGCAAATAAATTAGGGAGTCCATTAATAAATTTTTCTTTCCAAAATGATTTTGTACAATCATCTCGGAGCATGACTCTAGATGTAAAAACATCTTTGTACCATCTAAAATCACTTAATGTTGGACAACGTAGGTTAGTCAGTTGATCATGTATTCTAGAAGTAATGTTACTAGGTTGACCAATGAAATGTTTAATTATGGTGTAAATTAGGGTATTAACTCCGTCAGGTATTCCCATTCCAATTTCATTATCAAAAATTGGGAGACCATTTTCATCAAGTTGAACAGCATGTTTTACTTCTTCTCTTGACTCACTGGTGAGATATTTGTCCCACCATGATTTTAGCATTCCGGTAAAACTGAAGGTTAACAAATCAACTATTTGTGGTTGACTAAGTTCAGTATTACTTAGGTAACTATTAGCAGCCATGGACATGTGGTTTAATTTTTCTAATATTTGGTGTTCACTTAGACCATCTATATTCCATTCATATAATTTATTAGAAGAAACAGAAAATTGGTTAATTAAATTATTTTCTTCGTACTGTAAATTAGGAGGGGTTGGCCTAGAGTACCAATTTTTGGTAAGGCTAGTAGGGTTTGTTGGGGGATTGTAAAGGCGATTTATTTCTTGACCAGAGAATTGTTTTTGTAGGTTTGTGATGTCTTCATCAGAAGAGGTTTGACTAGAGGTATGGGAGTCGTGGTTTTGAGTAATTGTAGCAAGTTGAGGTGACTGGGGTTCTAACTTAATTGCTATTTTTGTAAGCAAATTTTCAATTTTTTGAATATTTTGATTTTGGTTTAGGCTAATTTGTTCTCTCTTCTCAGGGAGATGGATGAGAGGTTTTTCAATATTTTTACTGGATGAGGGGATGCTACAAGAGGATCCTTCATCAATTTTAGTTTCTATTTTATCCAATTGTTTACTAATTGTTGTGAGACATTGATTAGTGTAATTAATTTGTTCAGCTATTTGCTTACATTCAGTTCTATCAGTTGGTAATTTGAATGGAGATGCTAATATAGCAGATCCTTTGTAATTAATAATGATTGAATCTAAAGGAGGGTGACTAGCAGTTGTAACAGTATTGTCTGATTTTGTCCATTTTACTTTTGTTAGAGTGTTGACTTTTTTGTAATGTTTTTCCAAATAATTGAAAAAATAAATTTCAGTTTTGGATTCGTCCATAAATAGTTCCCAATGAGCTAAGATTTTATCTTATTTACTAGATGAATATTTAGCAAAATAATTT
>BPLS01000203.1:88673-111692 GCA_019656275.1 Rhododendron kiyosumense | reverse complement strand
TGGGACTATGATTGGGGGAATCATGGATTATGATTGACTTCCTTTACTGCGAACCAATGTTGTTGGTTACAGTTGTGGTTTCGCAAAAAACAGTGGAGGAATCGCTACAAGATTTTTTTCCCCAACAGTGTAGTGTTGAAAGAAATCGAATGTCCTTGTGATTTGAAATTTCGAAGAGCTGCTTTGCATGTCCATTGTTTTTAATTTGAAGGCTATGTTCTACTTAAGTCTCTGATGAAATCAGTTTCGGTTTCGCTGATCTCAACATATTGTTATTTTTTGTAGTTGTGACCTCTTATAACATTTGTGTTTACAAAGATCCTAACGAATATTTCCAACAGCTACTGCTGTGGATAATGGAACCAACTCGAGGGACATGGCTACTGCCCCGGAGAATGAAACAAACTCGAGTAGTAGTCGTAGTCAAAGAGATGCGGAGGAAGTGTTAGTTGATCGTCAATTGATACATGGTACTACAGCTCTACATGAGGCTCTAAGGAATGGACACGAGGAGGTGGCACGGTATTTATTAAGTTTGGATCGTGAAATGGCAACCTTAGTTAATGGTGCTGGAGAGAGCCCACTTTTTTTGGCTGCCGAATCTCATTGCGAGTCATTTATGTTGGATATTTTACGATCAAAACAGTCATATAGCACAAAAGGCCCTGAAGGACTGAATGTGTTACATACTGCACGAGATTGTTCTGGTATGTAATTAGTGTTTCGTTCTTCTAAAGATAGCCCAGAAAATGGATTATCCTTTCTGCTTTTTCCCTTAAATACTACTCCTACGCTAGATGAATGAACCAGGTCTTTGGTGTAATATATCCAACTATTCCATTCACACATAATTATAAGAATGTGTACTTGTGTTTGAATAATCTTGGATTTGAGGAGATATTTGGTCAATGAGAAGAAAACTACAAAGGGAACTACTATATCTTATGCTATGAGCTAGGATGGAAATTCACACACAAATACACGATCACCTAAAAGACCAGACGATTTATGTAATTTTCCAAGATTAGTGTATACACGAGAGTGGCAAATTCATATATCCACTAAAATAAAGAGCCCATGACAATAATCTTGGTTTGCCTATAATTATATATAAGAATGTGTACTTGTGTTTGAATAATCTTGGTTTGCCTATAAATATCAGTTGTTGTATTCATTTATTTTTTTTGAGAGATGTTGTATAGAGAGAATTTTAGAGAGTGAGAGTGCAAGAGAAAACTTTTCGTAGAGAGAAAAGAGAAGACTTTTAATCTATAGTTTTATCTTCGTTCATAGTGAACTAGTGTGTCTCCTGAGGACGTAGGTAAGTTACCGAACCTCGTATATCTGTATGTTCTGCTTTTCTGTTCCTCTTTCTCTTCTTTGTCTCTGATTTGTTTTCTGTAACGATAGTATCGCAATATCCTATGTGTTTTTTGTTCATTGTGAGTCTGAGTTCACAGCTCCGATTTCCCAACAACTTCAACTAGCCGTCTCTGTATATCATCAAATCCGTATCCCCTATCGGTATCCATGCTTCATATACAATTACACTTCGTTAAATTTGCTAGTGAAAGTGTACTTACAATTATTTTAACTTGTCGCTTATTTTATTCATACTCTAACAATGTAATTGGGTATTCTCTCTACTTCTTTTAGAAATTCGTATTTCGTACTCCATGTTTTAAGGGGCGAGAACTTGAATAAAGTAAGAGAGAGCTAGTAATATTTTCTGTGTTTAATGTGTGAATAATGAGTCAATACATTTGTTGCATGAAGCCTTTTGTTGGGCTGATGGCTCTTCACTTTCATGTGTTAGCTAGTTAAAATAGCTAACAATGCAAATCTGTTAAGACAATTATGACTGTTGTACATACTCTTTAACTCCTAAGATAATGCGCAACTAAATGCTTGGAGGCAAACTCCCCTTTTGAGCCAATGATCTTGAATACAATAATAGAAGAAACTTCATCCAATGAACTATTGGTCCGAACACAACTTTTAAAGTTGCATCTAGTATGCAATAACTTTTTTTCCTTAATTAAGTATTTCTTTTATCTCCTTTTATTATATTGTAAATGAATCCATCTAATTTCTCACGAGGTTTCTCACAGTCACAATTGTTTCTACAATAATACAAGTAAGGCCGCATCTCATGAGAGAATTGGATGATCGCGGGAAGGCAGCTATTCACCATGCAGTAGAAGCATATTATTGGAATTTGCTTGAAGAAATGTTGAAGGCCGACGCTTCGATTGCCCTCTTTCCCGATGCTGAGGGTTACACGGCTCTCCTTAGAGCTTCAAGTAGAGGATGTTGGAAAATTTGTGAGAAGATACTCCAGGTATGTCCAGAGTCAATCGAGGCACGCAATGATAAAGGTCAACATGCACTTCATCTTGCCAATCGCAGGAACATGGGAAAGATTCCAGCAGAAATATGGGACCTTCTAAATGTGGGTGATGATGAAGGAAACACTCCTTTGCATCTGGCAGTAAAAGAAAATCACTATGAGAAGGCAATATTGTTAACTTCTTCTGCTTCAATAGGCTTGGGGGCTGTTAACAAAGAAGGTCTTACAGCCTTAGACCTTTGCGAGTCAGATTGGCAGCATATGAACTTTAAGGTACCCTCTTCTTTTTTTTTTAACTATTTCATGTTTTTAATATTACCAGGTTTGTTGTTTGGGGGCTCAGATCCTCTATTCTAATGTGTTGAAAACCGGTCGAACTGGTGGGTGAACTGAAAAAAGGACTAGATGGATGAGTCATTTCTTCAACCATGATCGAACTGGAATCAAAGAGTGATCTCATAAAAATAAAAACATATAATAAAAACATATAAGTAATTAAAATAAGCACATATAAAAATACACCACATGGTTAAAGCTTCAAAATATAAATTTGAGGGAAAAACTTCTCCTGTTCACCGAGCCGCTCGATAAAAACTTATTCATGAATTCTTGTGAATAAATTTTTCTTTAAATGTAAAGGAATGTAAATGTATCATGAATTTATTAGTTCGGGTGAAAAGAGGAGTAGTTGGCTAGATATGCAATCTGGACCTTTTCTCTCTTTCAATCCCACGTCAGTGCGAAGAACTGCTAGAACCACTTGGATTTATATATAGGTTCATGATACTCCTCCTCCTGTCCTATAAAATTTGTTCTTACGAAATTACATCCAATTTTTAAGTTTAAAAATAATGTATTTATCGAAGTAATTTTTTGTGCAATATAAAATTTGTTTTATGGAGTGAAAGAAGATGTAATTTTTTGCCCTTAGTCTCATTCCTCATGAATTTTGTTTTATGGAGTGAAAGAAGATGTAATATAAATTTGTAATTTTTTTTTGTGCAATATACATTTTTTTTTTTGTGCAATATAATTTTTTTTTTTTTTTGCCCTTAGTCTCATTCCGCAACCTAAGCCATTGTTAGAAGGAAAAAAATACAGTGATTGATGACCTTACACGTGCATATAAGGAGCAAAGCACAGAGGGATTGCAAATCTCGAGTGAGCAGTTTCAGTTTTTTTTCCTGTGAAAGGAAATCGTGGGATATGAGGCAGTTTTTTTTTTTCTCTTACTCTTCTTTGCAGTTGAGTTGGGAAAAGTAGGTGGTGTTTTTTTTTTTTTAAAAAAAAACCGTTTTGTCAGCAAAGTCTGTGGACGTGGGATTTTTTATTTGTAAATAAAATGAAAAATCTAGGAATTAAAGATTGGAGTTTTGGTAGCTTTGGGGGTTGTAACACATTTTCTTAGTATATTGATAGATCCACACACATTATACTTCCAGTATATGTGAGGCTCATCAAAAGATGTGAGTATTCGTGTGAAATATTTGTGTATGTTTACACTCTGTCCTGAGAAGTTTGGAACTCCTAGGTTTTATATGCATGCATGCATGCCAGAGAAGAGCCGTGCGGCCCGTGCCTAAAAGTCACTGCCACGCCAAGCTAAGCCCGTTAATTTCGGTTTCCAAAATAAGTACTTATTTTTTAATAACCTATTTTCAAGCTTAAAAATAACAACTTTATTGAAATCAAAAGATATGTAATATGGATCTTGTCTGATAGATTTCGACGAGATCTTTTGAACGATGTAAAAAAAATTAAAAAAATATTTTCATTACTACATTATTTTTAAGTTTAAAAATTGAAAATAAGTACTAATTTTAAGAAGGGAAAGTGGAACACCATTAAGAATTCAACCGAACTCTTCCTCCTGAAGTCCTCCTGATAAATACCACCCAAAAGGTTAAATTATGTTGAAAAAGGTTTTGGATCTAAGGTTAACTTTCCAGAAGAAAATTTGTAAAAATGAAGGGGTAGTTTAAAAAAATAAAAAAGTAGAAGAAGATGAGGAGTGTAAATTGCCGATGGATCAGAGAAGGGTGTGGATTTATTAGGAAAGAATACTGCTTTAAAATTTTGAAGGCAATGAGAGAGAGGACCCTCAGAAGTCAGTGCTCCTGTTTGAAATTACGGGCATATTTGATACTAGGACTGTAAGCCCGAATTCATGGAATTCGGAAACGTGCATGTGGCCCCACATGTTTCGGGCCATTTTTTTTTATTGGTAAAAGTAAGATTTTAAAAGAAAATTCCAACTAAAGGTTGAAAAAATACATCTAAGGGGCAAAGCACGCAACATTAAATAGCCTAAAAGTCCAAATAAAGCCAATAACACCCGATGATATAAAAAGTCCAAATATTATAATTAAGTACCCAAAAAGAAAATCTAACCCACCAAAGTGGGTTAGGCCCAGTTCAAGAAATCCAAAACAAACCCCAGCACTACTGCCCACCTTATCCACCCACCAATCAGACAACACCCAACCGCCAACCAGCCATCTCCGTTCACCACCATGCCACCACTAGCCATCCCAAACGGAGAAACATACTCAAGCCTCATGTTTCTGAGTATTAGTTAGTCCCGCAATTATGGCACGGCATTAAAAACAAGATTGGACTAGAGGGTGACTATTTGGCATTAAGTACATCACTTTTAATTCAAAAAATAAATATACTTATTTTTTTTAGCGGAATGAGGCCGTAAAGGACTGTCCAATACCACCTGGGGTGATCTTATATAATCTGGACCTTTTGGGACTATTTCCCTCTTTATCGAATTGTCAAAAATGATTCTCACTCTTTATTCCAATCTTTATCCCACCCAAATCAAACATAGTAAAACTAGTATTTATTATCTCAAGGTCTCACATTTCCCATTTATCCCCACCGTTTCACATCTTTACTAATCATTTTAAAAAATAATCCGACAATTAAACATAGGTTTGTTTAACATCATTATGACTTGGCTTCATCTGTTAATAGTGTGGTTATTTATCTTCGGTGTTGAATATTACAGAGACTGATGTGGTTTCATCTAAGGAGTTACGGAGCCTCACGTGGCCGACACCCAAATGAGCACGAGGTTCCTGTTGGAGGAACGCACAGCAACATCCGTTTTCCATATGAAGATAGGAAACCAATAATTAACACCCTCGCTTTGGTAGCCGCACTCATTGCCACTCTCACTTTTGCCGCCGCATTTACAATGCCAGGTGGGTACGACAGCGGCAGCAGTCATCCCAACAGTTTGGGAGTTGCAACTCTCGCAAAGAAGGCCGCGCTTAAGGTGTTCCTTGTATCGGATTCCTTGGCTATGTGCTGCTCCATCCTTGCTTTGTTCTTACTTTTAAGGGCAATGCGTGTTGAACAAGAAGTAACATTCTCATTGACCAACACCAGTTCAATTTTGCTTCGCCTCGCGTTTTATTCAACTTTGGTGGCTTTTATTAGCGGTATATTTGCAGTAATAGCCCCTAAGGCCTTATGGGTGGCCATCGTAGTATGTATCATCTGTTCCATGGCTCCTTTCTTATTTTTTCCTACAAGAGTTGAGAGATATTCTTCATTTCTTACCTTGCTTAGTCCAACAATCCTTATTAAAGACTTTCAACGACTAATACAGAACGAAGAGCGGATGGATAAGAAAAAGGGGATGAAACATTATTTTGGATTCCTAAGAATCGACCACCGCTCTAGTGAATCGCGATAAGGCAATATTACTCATCTGATATTTGCAGATGAATTGTTCGGTGTATGTGGAGCAGAGGTGAAGTCCTTCCAATTGATTGCTGATGCTTTGCAAGACTGTCATCTCTTCTCTGGTCTCAAGCCAAATATGCAAAAGAGCTTTGTCTTTTTCTCTGGTTTCACTGAGGTACTTAAAGCTAGGTTGAATGGTCGATCTTCTATTGTTGATGAAGTCAGGGCTTGGATGTGTTCCTAGAAGAGCATGAAACCTATTTATGATAATAGACTAATGGTTAGGGATTGGGAAGTGAGTTATAGGGTCTTTAGTGCTGTCTAGGGTGCACTTGTATCTTTTGTTTCTTGTTGCATTGTTGTTTGCTTTTGCCGCCTTTTGCTTTGTTGTATTGACCTTCCAGGTCTGCTGGTTGTAGGGCTATGCCCAAAGTTTTCGTTTGTTTGTTTTAATGTAATGGTTAACTTACCAAATTTAAAAAATAATGAATTTGATTAAGGAGTTAGGAGATAGAAGTTGGATAATTGAGTTGTAATGTGGTTGAGTTGCTTTATTATTTGTGTCTATATTCGATTCTATATATTTGTATTCATGTTAGGGCCCTTCATGTTATTGTGTGAAGGTGGGAGAGAGTGAGAGAGAGGGAACCCCAGATGGGATTCTCCCCACCTAGTGATCTATGATTGAGATTTGAACAGTGTAATAGGGGTTAGATTGAGTAATTTTGTATGTGCAATTTCAGGTCTCTCCCCCCCAACCGCTAGGTGGCATGGTTGATTACACATTGCCTCTGCATGTGATCCTTTTGCATACCTTACACTTTTGTATGTTTTATCCTAATTGGTGTTTGTTACGACAATAATGGGGTATCTGCTTTAAAACCTTTTCCAATCGAAGATATGTAAATGTTTTTTTGAACTTATAGTTTGAACAACATAGTTTATACCAATGTAAAAGCTAGAGAAGAGAGTAGAAGTCTTCCTCCCACTATTCACATCAAGAGAATTATTCTCTATGTACAATTATTGATTCCATTATGTCTATTATGAGAAATAACAAGTTTATGATTGGGATAAAATTGTTGCATAATTTGTACAGTATATCCATTATTAACGTAGACACATTTTGGATAACTATGAACTTCATCTTATAGTGACACAAACACTTTTACAAAAAAGCATAGTCTGTGGCATTTGAGTTGGCTTATGGACATACTATAAGTTTGCGGCTACAATGGACCCAAAATTTTATCTCAGACCTCCCAAAAAATTTATGCTCTTATATTTTGGCTATAAAATTAGCAGAATACTGTCCATTGAAAGTTATATGATGGATAAACTAGATTATTAGAGGCTAATTAATACTTTTGTCGCAAAAACTGTGAGAAGAGTGACATTTAAGTAGTACCTTTTGCATTAATAGAAGGGTTATGAAGATTTTTGTACTTAAAAATGTTTTTTTATACTTGTAATATTGCTCTTTGAATTTGATTTTATCTTCTTATGTTTTATTTGTGAATGTAGAGGACTCTAATTAAAAAGTACGCTTCAGGTCCCCAAAATCTCAAAGCAGCCGAATGTGGAGCTCTCCACCGTGTAGGTGTGTATAAATGTGTCACTATAGCATGCCTATTCTTTTGATGCGTACAATATCAAACTCCCAGAAGCCGAAAAGTATTTGAATTCTTTACCTTCTTCAGTTGCTTGTATAATTCACTACTTCAATGTCTTTCAACCAAAAAAGCCATGAGAGGAACTAGTAAGTGCCGGTGCCACCAAATATTTGTACTATGGTGCATGTGTGTCTGCTCTTAATACGTATCAGAGGAGTTTTGAAATTCCAAATGCGAAATGGCCAAATGGTATTTCCCCTTGCACTTCGTTATCAGTTGTTATCTTCATTTTGTTGTCCAGTTTGCAACATTGACCATATTTTTAGCAAAGTCTACTTTGACCCCCTATGGTTATCGTCATGTGCGGATACCCCTCTCATGGTTTAAAACTAAGCACATAACCTACCTGTGGTTTTGAAAATGTGCAGATAGACCCCCTGCCGTCATGTTTTCCGTCCATATTAACGGACACAGCATTAAAAGACCGATATACCCTCATCATGTCCCTTGATTCTTCTTTTTTTAAAAATCTAATCACATTATCCCTTATACCAAAAATTAAATCCAAACCATTGATATTGTAAATATTGACGATTACTGTACCTATGCCAAAATTCAAGTCAATCAAAAAATGAAAAGGCCATGGTCGAATCGATATTATTATGAAATTAAAATTTCAAATTTGAATTTACTAAAAATTAGATCACAGGGTTATTAATGCCTGATCGAGATGATTTTTTACAAAGGTACTCTATTCTTTATTTAATACATTATGAACGACTCAGATTATATTCTAGAGGTGTGCAAGATACACCTCTGTTAATATGGACGGAAAACATGACGGCAGGGGGTCTATCCGCATATTTTCAAAACCACAGGTAGGTTATGTGCTTAGTTTTAAATCATGAGGGAGGTATTCGCATATGGCGATAACCATAGGGGGGTCAAAGTGGATTTTGCTCTATTTTTTATCTAGTTGCATCTCTTACTCTGCAAACTTCACATTTATTGGGTCTCAGAATACAAAAATAATTTGAATATGTTTTCTAGTGCTAGTTTATGGATTCCAGTATTTTAATGAACATATATAAGTACATGACAGTACTACTGAAAATCTTTCTGAGTTGAGTTGTCAGTCAAAGTGCCACGGAGATGCAAAAGATTTACAGCCAAATAGAAGATCCTAAACCCATACTGCTTGATCCTCATTGATAAAACTGTGGAATTGGTCTTTTGAAACCAATTGAAGTATGCATAACTTGGTTCGGACATCTGAGTATCCATTAATCCTGGGTTATGAATGCAGTCATTAGAGGAACTAGTAAGTGCCAGTGCCACCAAAGATTGGTCCCAGGGGGTGTGTTCGCTCTTTGGCAAAGGGGTATTTAAATTCCAAAAGGCAAAATGGCCAAATGGGATTTCCACTTGCACCTCCTTGTCAGTACTTATCTTCATTTTGTTGTCAAGTTTGCATCATTGACAATTACAGACTTGTTATTAATTGGGTCTCAAAATACAAAACAGCTTGAAAATAGAGCCCCCACCTGTTTGTTTCTAAATTAGAAATTTGGCAACCTCTTGGGACCAAGTCGCAAGAAAAAAATCTCTTGAAAATCTCATGGTCCTAGTGTTGCCTACGATCGGACCGGAGAGGAGAATAGTAGAGGTGCGCATAAGTTGGTTTAGACACCCCTGAACATCAAAAAAAAAAAGAATCCTTCACTGATGGGGGAATGCCCTAACCTCATTATAGCCAATTCTGATACCATTACCTTGAACCAAAATAAACCTATGGTATACATGTAATTCAATTGAAGAAAAGAATTCAACTCTGTCATCTGACATATACATTTTCCCATTAGTTTCTTAGTGATCCATGATATTTAGGCCCACCAAATACAGAGCAATATCCGAGGTTGTACAAAATTATGTTCTTACACCTGGTCAACAACTTGTTTGCCACTGCAATTGTTTTTAAAATCCTGCTCTTCCTTGTTCTGCATCAGCAAAATATGTTCCACATCAGCAGAAAAATCCTACTCCTTGTTAATCTATTGAACCCAGGTACACCTAGTGGTTTGTTTTTCTGTTCAGAACGCAATTGAACAGCTAAGACTGCCACAACTTGTCTTTGATAGACTACTGAGGTTTTTTTTATGATGTGTTGCGATATTCTATATCGGGTTGTGATCAGAAATGCAGAATCCAAAAAATTACGCTAATAAATCGAATCGAATCCTTTTAGGTTTTGTCAGTGCAACAGGGAGCAACCACTAAAATAGGTGTTGGATTTTGCAGTCAGTCTTCTTTTCCTTTTTGGAAGGACATGTTGTGTCAGCTTAAGCATTTGAGAATTCAGAGATATCGTGTTGAAGATCCCTGTCCCTTTTAAGAACTTGGAAACCAATAGGAGTACATTTTATTCCCAAGTTGCAACTTGTAAATTTGCAAACTAGGTAGTGACCGATTGTAAACTGGCAGCAAAGTTGATTCCAAAATGACTTTTTAAGGGTCAGTCCCTCTCATTAGTGACTTTTGCTTTCTATCTTTTAGAAACAAAGTGTGAATGTGGAATTAAAATCCTATGGTATGATATTTCGCGTGACGAAAATGAGACCTATCATAATCCAATTTCCCAATTCAAAACCATTCATATATGGACATTGATATCTATATGAACGAACCATAAATGTATAAAGACTAAAGAGTAATTGGCAGTCCAATATTGTTAAAAATATACGATTTGATTAAAATCTTCATTGACGTTTGATTAATGTAATTTTTTACATGGATGATTTACACATTGAAGTCTGTAAAATGGACAACTCATATCGTCTAATGAGTCTGTGATGAACATCATAAATTACATAAAAGATTGTCACGTGAAAAATTATATTGTCGTGAATGTAAACAGATGACAAAATAATTAAGACATGAATAGTAATACATATCACACCCACCAACTGCACCACCAACCATACCCCTCTCACATAAAATTTGGAAATCTTGTAGTGTAGCCCACCCACTAGATCTATGATTGAGATTTGAGATGTTTTGAGCAGTTAATTAATAGAAGTTTGTTTGAGTAAATATGTATGTGCAATTTCAATTCTCTCCCACCCAACAGCTAGTGCATGGTATGGTTAATTACACATTTCCACTGCATGTGATCCTTTTGCATACCTCACATATTGTAGATGTTGGTGTTTGTTATGACGCATTTATACGTTTTTCAAAAGGTTTCCCACCAAAGTTATGTAAATGTCTTCTGTGAATTGAAATGTGTCACCGTAGCATGCCTATTCTTCCCATGTGTACCATGTAAAACTCCCAGAAACTGCACAAAGTATTTATATTATTTTCCTTCTTCAGTGGCTTGTAAAATTCACTACTGCAATGTCTTTCTAGCAAAAAAACCAGGACAGGAACTTATAAGTGCCAGTACCTTAGTATTTTATACTATGCTGTGTGTTTGCAGCTAATGCGTATCAGACGAGTATTAAACTTCAAAGGCAAAATGACCAAATGGCATTTCCACTTGCACTTCTTATCAGTACTTATCTTCATTTTGTTGTCCAGTTTGCATCATTGACTGCTACAGATTTGATATTTATTATTGGGTCTCAGAATACGAAACAATTTGTATGTATATAGCTTGGTACTACAAATATGTTTTCTAGTGCTACTTTATAGATTGATAGTTTCCAATATTTTGATGAACATAACAGAACTACTGAAGATATTTCTGAGTTTGGTTGTCAGTCATAGTTGCTGAGAGAAGCAAAAGACATACAGCCTAAAGCCTTGCTGTTTGATCCTCTCATTGATGAGGCAATGCCCTCACCACATTAGGGCCAATTCTGATACCGGTTTTAATTGGCCCCTACTAGTAGACGATGGGATTGATCTTCCAGAATTAGTAGAAGCACATAAGTTGGTCCAAACATTTGAGTATCCAGAAAAAAGTAGCCAATTCTGGTACTATAATATTGTATCAAAGTACAACTAATCTTGTATCATAAGGACAACACACGCCAGACAAAGCAAGTTGATGAATCTTCACTGAAAATGACACAGAAATTGGACTCATAAATCACCAAAAATTGGCTTCTGGTAAAACTAAAGCAGGTATTGGCAAACAGCAGTGGAGGGGAAAAGGGGAGAACCCCTTCTCAATACCTAAGCCCTACATCTCATCTCCTGTATGTTGATGCTTTTTATGATCTTAGCCATTGCATTGTACCCGTACGATGAAACAACTAAGATTGCAGCTCGCAACATGCACATTGGCAATGTGAAATGCTTGGTCTGATTTGGAGGCATTTGAGTTCTTTATGTTTTAGGCATTTCTTTTTGAGTACAAGTTTTCTGTTACTTTTCAAGTAGATCATTGTACATATATATTTACACACTTTGCCGACATTCAAAAGATAATTGGAAAACCCAATTAATGCAACCAAACAGCCCTTTTTGCCTTGTTCAATTAAGCAAATATCAATGACGTATTTTAGTTAATTAGCATCACTTTTTTGTCCATACTGGTATGATCGAGTTTACTTGCTGCAAACTTAAAGTCATCGAGAACGATACTTAGGGTGGAATCTGCTTAGACTAGAAACGCACCAATTCAAATTCCAAATCACATAGCTAGAGGCATGAATTTCCCTCGAAAACTTTTTGCAAGGTCGATGCTTAGAAGACAAAAGTCTGTGAGAAGAGAACTTGAAGGGGATGCCCACACCACAACAATGGTTGTTCATGTGCGGGGGAGTGTTAGAGCTTGTCACATATTGGTTAATTATAACCTTCATAACTAGTATATGAGCTTGGATAGCCCCTTCTCACTCATTGCCAATTAATTTTGAGTTGAATGATTTAACAAGCCTTTTCCTCAGTTTGTTGCTTTTATGAGTGATTGAGTTGTGCAAAAAACCTCGTGTTGAGTTGTGCAAAAAAACCTCATATTAATGAGAGAGCTTATGTTTCCTTACTGCTTGTACAATGGAAGCTTGTGTTGTATTATTATGGACAAAGTCCATTTTGACTCCTTGTGATTATCGCCACGTGCGGACACCCCTCTCATGGTTCAAAACTGACCACATAACCTACCTGTGGTCTTGAAAATGTGTGAATAGACCCTCTACCGTCATATTTTCCATTCATATTAACGGACACAATATTAAAAGACTAATATACCTGTCCCTTGATTCTTCTTCTTTTTTAAGGGAAAGACTACAATACACACCCCTTATTTGGGTGTGTATCATATGTACCTCCTAAAATGTTATGAATTATAGAGAAAATGTTACGAATCGTATTACTAAAAAGTTACGAATCGTATAAAGGTTATGATATACACCAAAATGTTACGAATCATAATGAAAATGTTACGAATCGTACTGCTGAAAAGTTATGAATTTTAGAACAAAAGTTACGAAACATGCTAAAATATTATGAATGAATTATAAAATAAGTGCATATGGTACACCCTTTTAAAGGGTGTGTATTGTAGACTTTCCCATTTTTTAAATCTAACCACACTATCTTCTATACCAAAAATTGAATCCAAATCTTGATATTGTAAATTTTGATGGGTATTACATTTATGCCAAAATTCAAGTCAATCAAAAAATGAAAAACTCATGGTCGAATCAATTTTTTTATGAAATTAAAATTTCAAATTTAAATTTACTAAAAATTAGATCATTGGATTATTGATGCCTGGTCGATATGATTTTTTATAGAGATACTTTATTCTTTATTTAATACATTATGAACGACTCAGATACATTCTAGAGGCATGTGAGATACACCTCCGTTGATATGGATGGAAAACATGACGGTAAGGAGGTCTATCCGCACATTTTCAAAACCACAACTAGGTTATGTGGTCAATTTTAAACCATGAGGAGGTATTCACACATAGCGATAACCACAAAGGGTGAAAGTGAACTTTGCCCTATTATTATCCGGTACAGTTTGTGCAAAGTTATTTCCATATGAAAGAAAAAGGAGGGGAAAGAGTAAAGTCTAAGTGCAAGGAAATCCAACGCATAGTAGTTCTATTATGTTAGTATTAATCACTAGTTGGTATATTTTCTATTTTGTCTTTAAAAGTAGGTTCGTTTTTAAAAAGTTGATGAATAAAAGTATAATGATAATGTTTTTATAGAGAATAAATATGAAAAGTAATATTTTGGAGGTACGTATAATTATGTTAACTCCTAAAATTGCATGAAAGTCAAAATAAAACACTTAAAAAGGAACGAAGAGAGTACAAAGTAACACATGACACTTGTAGTCCGGTATCTATGTAACCGGATGTAACTTAGTATTTAAGAAAGGTACTTTAGATTGGTGCTTATCTTGAGTAGTTCCCGTCGGTAAATGAAGAGCCGCCCACCACTACAAAAAAAAAAAAACCGACAGTGACAAAAAAATTGTCATTGAGCTGTCACTAAAAGTGCATTGCTAAAAAATTTTAGTGACAGTTTTTCACCTATAGTGACAGATAAGTTTTTTTTTTGTAGTGCACAGATCAACTTAATACCTTCACTTTTCATCTTGCGATCCTTTGAGTGTTTTAGACTTTAGTTCATTTTGATGGAGTGATTGGTGCATGTGACGCGTAGAAGATCTTGTTGAAAAGTACTAAGCTTGGAATAAGAAAAACGTGTGACGACTGTTCCAATCTCAGGTTGCAGCCAAAGAAGACTTTTGAAGTTGCTTGATTGAGTTGGGGATTACACGTTATCCAAAACCCGGATCCGGATCCCTTGTTCAATCCCAATCCGGACAGAGACCTGTCCCACTTGTCGCGGCCATTGATATCGCAAATCAACGGTTAAAATGTGCCGATAAAAAATGACGTCGTTTTATAGCAAAAAGTCATCGGTACATCTCAGCCGTTGATTGTGAGATCAATGACCGAATAGAATGGAACAAGCCCTTGTCCGGATTGGGATCGGACAGGAGATCTCGGTCCCCAAAACTCTTATATATCTATATATAGGTAGGAGGAGTTCAGATTGTACAAGTAGGAAGAGTGGGAAGTGAAAGAGAGAAAAGAGAGGGAGAGACATGAGAAAGAGGGAGCCCTGCCAGGGACTCTCCCAGGGGAGAGGTGTAATTTCGTAAATGTATTTGTGTTAGAAATCAATTAAGTTGAGATTATAGAGTGAACAAATTTGTGTTACTTCCGCTTTCCAACAGATCTCAACCAAAACGGAAATTTTATTAATTAAAAACTAAATCATCAGTCTCGCTAGCTATGTCAAGTCCACGTGGACAGTACTCATCAGATTCTTTATGTGCATGTGATCAACACGGATAGTGATACAAGCATTACATATATTGCAAAAATAATACTCCTATTATTCGCAACCAAAAATGGTGATCACGGGCTGAGACCTGCAGCTTTACCGATCAAATTAAGATCGATGAACTTATTTTCACCCGATCATGATCTACAATATTTATGCATGAATTCTAATGTCTCTGTACTGAACAATATAAATTAGAGGGGTACCGATATGCACAACGAAAATTAGATCATATTAACCTCTAACCATTATTGTTCAAGTTGAACATCAAACTCACACAATCTACTAGATTTATGTATCTTCTAACCTTTGCATGACTTGAAGTTGCCTTGATTAATGGGATATCCTAGGCTTATATAGATGCTAGGTTAAGAATCATTAATCTTCCTCAAAAATTCTTATAATTTTCCTCTATCATAGAAACTAAGTTAACCTAATTGAGAAAGTGAGTTAGTAAAGATTTTCTCAACCATGCACCAATTATCTCTTGGGCAAAATTTAATCACCCATCTGACTAAGTGGGCCTCTAAAAATATTCTTACAGGAGACGCTTCACACCCGGAGAGAGAGGATATGATGGAACCTATACTCTACCGGGCAGCAAAAAGGAGGGTGATGTGAAGTATCTCTCTGCAAGAATCGTTCGAATAAACAGAACAGAGGAAGAGGTCAACCAATATGGTATTGGGGAGTATTTGCTGGACAGGACGCAACATGGCAACAACAACATCCTTCACATGGCAGCAAGAGCCGGACGTGATCTCTTAGTTGCGGTAGCTCTCCAGTTCCTCCCTGTTCTTTCAAACCAAGTGAACTCACTGGGCAACACCCCTCTCCTTGCCACGGCTAGGTTTGGTCACCTCAAAGTGGTGGAAACAATTACGAAGCCTCAGTTCAAGTTTCAGATACGACGCGACATGGCTGCTGCTACTACGACGCTTATCAGAATATACACGAGTAGCAGTAGTAGTAGTCATCGTCATTGTTGTAGTCAAAGAGATGAAGAAGAAGGGCTAGTTGATCATCCGTTGGAGCTGGGTACTATACAAGACAATATGGCTACTACTGTGGATAACGGGACAAAGTCGAGTAGTAGTCGTTGTCAAAGAGATGCGGAAGAAGGGCTAGTTGATCGTCAATTGATACATGGTACTACAACTCTACATGAGGCTCTTAAGGAATGTACACGAGGAGGTGGCACGGTATTTATTAAGTTTGGACACTGAAATGGCAACCTTTGTTAGTGGTGCAGGAGAGAGCCCGCTTTTTCTGGCTGCTGAATCTCATTGCGAATTATTTATGTCGGATATTTTACAATCAAATCGGCCATATAGCACAAAAGACCCTGACAGACTGAATATATTGCATGCTGCACGAGATTGTTTGTTGCGGTATGTAATTTTTTAGTGTTTCGTTCCTCAACATACCGCACAAAATGGATTAGCCTTCCTCTTTTTCCCTTAATGAGAAGAAAACTCCGAAGTGAACTAGTATATGTGATGCTATGATCTAGGATCGAAATCCACACACACAAATACTCGATCACATAAAGACAAGACCAGTGGCGGCGTGCTCGAGGAACTTGTGATGGGGTGTTCAAAATTTATCTTAACTCTATTAGTTGATGTTTCAACCAATAATATATGTGCAAAACCTCATGTGCAGACAAAAAGACATGACTTTTATTTTAAGAAAATTAACTACGAGGCAAACCGAGAACTTAAAAATTCTAAAAAAAAAAAAAATGAGGGGGCCTGTGCAGGAATCAACGACATCCGATGTGTGTAGGGTGTTTGATCCAAGCACCATTTTTGTGTGTATATATGTAGCACTATAATAAAGGAAAATACCGCTATAATATAGTATTGATTTATTATAGTAGTATTTTCTGCTACCTTCGTCCCAAAATATTTGTTTGGTCCGCAAAACGAGAACTCAAAAATGATATTTCTTTCAAGAAAAAATTCATACTTTTTTCATAAATTTAAAAAACTCATCGATATATATCTAGTGAATTGTTGAAAGAAATTTAAATTTTTCTTACAAAAATTGTATTGTTTTTACGTTCTTGTTTTACGAACCAGATAATTATTTTGAGACAAAGGGAATATATTTTAAGGGCAATTTGATTTATTCTTGGCACATGGCGCCCCTTCTTTCATCATCGATCGTGAATTAATTCCAGTGAGGAGTGTTTTTTGAGATGGCAAATCGCATGAATGTCACAGTACTTGATGATCAAGTTGCATATGGCTACATTCAATTTCCTAACTGTCCAACTCCTCGCCGAGCAAAAAAAAAACTGTCCAACTCCTCATGTGGATCCCATTTCCATATTGGTTTCTTCTCTTTTACCATATCTTCCATTTTTGGGGTTGGAAATTGGAAAGCACCAAGGAGAGGCTAAAATTGAGCAAATTTTCATGCAACATCTCTCGGGCACAAGCATCGTCACGTGGTGTCTAAGGCCCCTTTCCACTATATATATGTCATAAGTGTGAGGACCAAGATAAAGCATATACTGATTAAAAAAAAAGATAAAGTATATAGGTTCCACCTCAATGTGTGATAAAATAAACCAGAAGATTAGTGTATACCAATTCAATGCATAAGTTAAAAGAGTAATTAAAAAGTCAAAGAAGCAAAACAGTATTGATGGGCATGAGTTCAATTTTGATGTGAGAGAGAGAGAGAACAATCCTTAGTTGTAAAGGGCAATGAAGCGTAATTTTTGCAAAACCGTTGGGCAAGAGTTTTAACGGCAAGTTTGTCAAATTCCCAAAAAAACATTACACTTTTCCATGTGTAATTGTCATGTTAGTGGGGCCAAGTGATCCCACTTGACCCTATATACCTCGGCCAATGCTAGGGAGCTGAATAATTTCTCGAAGATTGTTGTGGCTTAGTTAAATTTCCAGATTGCATAATTTCCAAATTGAAGTTAGCAGGCTTCTGAAAAATACTGAGCATATTATTTCAGTGTTCAAAAAGTGAGACTAGTTTCGAAAATTGTTATAGACAAAAAAAAAGTTTCGAAAATTTTAAATCAAATAAATTGCTTTAAAATTTACTCCCTTCTTCCCGTAAAGGTAGTTTATTACGAAAAGATGTGTAATTTTCGGATCAAAAAGTAAATAGCTTTCACGCATAATTTCTTAAATTTCTGGATACCAAATTAAAGATGCATTGAACGGTTCTGGATATATATATTTCTGTTCGCATTTGTGTACTGATGTCTATGTCCATAGTGGGGATCAGAGACTTATTCTCCAAAGAAGAAAGATTTGATTGGAATTATAGCTAGGTAGAAAAAAATACATCGATGAGTACATTCAACCTAACCAAGTTAGTTTAGTTTAGGCGATTGGAATGTTTTGGAAGGAACCAATGGGGAGTTGTATATCAATATCACGCTGGAGGTTTTAAATGCAGAAATTATGATATCAATCTCACGCTAGACCAGTGGGGAGTTGTATATCAATATCACGCTGAACCTTGGGGTGTTGTATATCTATATGACGCACAGTGCAATTTATGAATTTTATCTTAGAGTCGTATTCAGTCACTAGAACCTACACCAAAGGGGAGCAAATATGACTTTAAAATAGCGAATGTCCCGTCTCTCATCCATCTCTCAAGGCTATTTTCCTAACCCTAACGATCTAATATATTTGCTTAATTGTGTTTATGATTTTAACGTTCGATGACATTTCTAAGACTCCCATTTCGCTAAGATTCTTATTTTTTAATTACTTATTTTCTGTTATATGAAACATATCATTCTCTCATAATACATTATCTTTAATTTAAAACATAAATATTTACTTAAACAATACTCCCTCTATCCCAATTTAATTATCCATCGTTTTATTTTAACCGGCTAAAAAATGAGTTCTATCTTTAAATCTGTAATGAATTTCATATCGAATATGGATCTTATTTGATAGATCTCGATTAATTTTATAATACAATGTTTTTGAAATCACATAAAATATATAAATTACAAGATATAATTAATTAAAAAATGACACAAACTCTCAAAAAGGACAATTAAATTAGGACGAAGGAAGTAAATAAATACTAAACATATTTTTTCCTAGCAGAAAAGGGCCTAGTTAGGATGGTTTGTGATTGTCATGTGATAAATTCCTACATCGACTTATGACGAGAAAATTGACGAAAAAAGGATAATTGGGACGAAAGTGGGTTTTCCCAGTGTAGGACCTGCAGTACATGTGACAGAGAAAACTGATGAGAAATTGTGCTGAATATTGGTACGGTTAAAGTGGTTTATACTGGTAAAAAATTCAACAGATTTGAACTATTAATTGAAATATAAACAATAACCCTAGAGTGTACATCCTCCCAGCCGGATCCGAGTATGAGTTGTATGAAATAGAACAAAATGTGGCTATCTTTCCAATTTGTACTATAGACATTTCACACCAGTAGAGAGAGACGGAGACGGAGACGGAGTCCTAGGATGGATCAGAAACTCTACAAGGCAGCAAAGGAGGGGGATGTTAGTTGTCTCTCAGGAATTGATGGAAGAAACAAAACAGAGGAAGAGGCCATGCGTATCCAAGATGGTATTTTTCTCAAGAGGACGCAACACGGCAACAACAATATCCTTCACATAGCAGCAAGAGCAGGACGCGATACCTTCGTTGCGAAAGCTCTCCGGCGCTTCCCTTTTCTTTCTGACCAAGTGAACTCACAAGGTGACACCCCTCTCCTTGTCGCAGCTAGGTTTGGCCACCTCCAAGTGGTGAAAACACTTGCGCAGCCTAATAATGAGCTCTCGATGCAAGATGATGATACAGCTACTGCTGTGGAGAGTGGAACAAACTCGAGGAGTAGTCATCATCAAAGAGATGTGAAAGAAGGGCTACTTGATGATCAATTGGAACAGGGTATGTACATTATAAGACGATATAGCTATTGTTAGAGAAATCTTTTAAAAGTTTATTTTGAAATTTTTATTTAAGTCCATAAAGGTTTGGAGATTACAAGTAGATTATAATATATTTTGATATCAAATTATAATTAACTCTCAAATTGTAACTTGTCATTCATATTCATGGAGTTTTGTGCCATATATTAGATGCTACTCCTATTTGTTGGGGGTATTAACCTCTTGGTCCGGAGATACATGAGTGTGAAATGCATAAAACATAAAGAGTTTAATTTATGGCTAACGAAATTTTCTTCGCCGTTCAAAAAAAATTATAACATAGAGTTTTATACTAAAAAATGAAGTTATACTTGTGTTGCTTTGGCAGTTTGTTGATGTATAATTTTGAGTGTATTGTTTGGACATACAAGCGGTTTTTGGTTTGTGAGGAGCTTTTGAGAGTATTTTTTTTTTTAGCAGACTGCGGTTCTTGATTTGTGGGAAACGATTTAGATGCATACAAAGTTTCCTAAAAGTCGTTTGTTCTCTAAGAAAAGCGTGTTTTGCGTACCTCTATCAAATATCATTAAGTTTTCTCTACTAATTAAACTATGATCTCACCATATTGCTAATTATTTACAAATCTTAGAGGAAGAAACCATCGTAGGGATTTCTGTGAAACTCTGCAAACTGAAAGTTGTAAGGGTCGTAATGTTAGGACTGCGTAACATGCAATTGGCTCATTCATCTCAGTTACAGTTGAGGTTTCGCAAAAAACACTGGAGGAATCGCTACAATATATATATTTTTTTTTCCAGCAGCTTAGTGTTGAAAGAAATCGAATTTCCTCTCAAGCTCTAATTGGTTCCTTCTGTCCTTGTGACTTAAAATTTCGAAGAGGGGCTTTGCATGTCTCTTGTTTTCAATTTGAGGGCTAAGTTCTAATTAAGTCTCTGATGAAATCAGTTTCAGTTTCGCTGATCTCAATATATTGTTATTTTTTGTGGTTGTCTCTTATTACATTTGTGTTTACGACAATCCTAATGAATATTTCCAACAGCTACTTCTTTGGAGAATGGAACAGATTCGAGAGGCATGGCTACTGATTTAAAGAATGAAACAAACTCAAGTAGTCGTCATCGTCCAAGAGATGTGGAAGAAGGGCTAGATGATCATCAATTGGAGCAAGGTACTATACAAGACGGTATGGCTACTGCTGTGGAGAATGGAACAAACTCAAGAGACATGGCTACTGCCCTGGAGAATGAAACAAACTCCAGTAGTCGTCGTCCAAGAGATGTGGAAGAAGGGCAAGATGATCATCAGTTGGAGCGGGGTACAGTACAAGACAATGTGGCCACTGTGGAGAATGGAACAAACTCGAGTAATATCTGTCGTCCTCAAAAAGATGTGGAAGAAGGGCTACTTGATGATCAATTGGAACAGGGTACATTATAAGACGATATAGCTACTGTTAGAGAAAACTTTTAAAAGTTTATTTTTTGAAATTTTTATTTAATTCCATAAAGGTTTGCAGATTACAAGTAGATTATAATATATTTTGAGATCAAATTATAACTCTCAAATTGTAACTTCTCATCCATATTCATGGAGTTTTGTGCCGTATATTAGATGCTAGTCCTATTTGTTTGGGGTATTAACCTCTTGGTCCGGAGATACATGAGTGTGGAAATGCATAAAACATAGAGAGTTTAATTTATGGCTAACAAAATTCTCTTCGCGGTTCAGAAAAATTAAAACATAGAGTTTTAATACTACAAAATGAAGTTATACTTGTGTTGCTTTGGCAGTTCGTTGATGTATAATTTTGAGTGTGTTGTTTGGGCATACAAGCGGTTCTTAGTTTGTGAGGAGCTTTTGAGTGTATTTTTTGAGCAGACGGCGGTTCTTGGTTTATGGGAAACGATTTAGATGCACACAAAGTTTCCTAAAAATTGTTTGTTCTCTAAGTAAAGCGCATTTTTCGCACCTTTATCAAATATCAATAAGTTTTCTTTACTCCTATTTCTCTACTTAAACTATGATCTCACCATATTATTATTTTTAGATCTGTCTCCTATTATTTGTGTTTAATTACAGAGTGTTCTGTGAACCAATGTTGTTGGTTACAGTTGCGGTTTCGCAAAAAACAGTGGAGGAATCGCTACAAGATTTTTTTCCCAACAGTGTAGTGTTGAAAGAAATCGAATTTCCTCTCAAGCACGTGGTTCCTTCTGTCCTTGTGATTTGAAATTTCGAAGAGCTGCTTTGCATGTCTGTTGTTTTTTTAATTTGAGGGCTATGTTCTACTTAAGTCTCTGATGAAATCAGTTTCGGTTTCGCTGATCTCAACATATTGTTATTTTTGTGGTTGTTACCTCTTATTACATTTGTGTTTACAAATATCCAACCGAATATTTCCAACAGGTACTGCTGTGGAGAATGGAACCAACTCGTGGGACATAGCTACTGCTCCAGAAAATGAAACAAACTTGAGTAGTAATCGTCGTCAAATATATGCGAAAGAAGTGCTAGTTGATCTTCCAATGATACAGGGTACTACAGCTTTGCATGAGGCTCTAAGGAATGGACACGAGGAGGTGGCACAGTATTTATTAAGATTGGATCCTAAAATGAGAACCTTAGTTAATGGTGTTGGAGAGAGCCCACTTTTTCTAGCTGCCGAATCTCGTTGCGAGCTTATGTTGAATATTTTGCAATCATGTCAGCCATATAGCACAAGAGGACCCGACGGACTAAATGTGTTACATGCTGCACGAAATTGTCATGGTATGTAATTAGTGTTTCGTTCCTCTAAACATAGCCCAGAAAATGGATTATCCTTTCCACTTTTTCCCTTAAATACTACTCCTACGCTAGATGAATGAACCAGATCTTTGGTGTAGTATATCCAACTATCCATTCACACGTAATTGTAAGAATGTGTACTTGTGTTTGAATAATCTTGGATTTGAGGAGATATTTGGTCAATGAGAAGAAAACTACAAAGGGAACTACTATATCTTATGCTATGAGCTAGGATGGAAATTCACACACAAATACACGATCACCTAAAAGACCAGACGATTTATGTAATTTTCCAAGATTAGTGTATACACGAGAGTGGCAAATTCATATATC
>BPLS01000203.1:40959-63673 GCA_019656275.1 Rhododendron kiyosumense | reverse complement strand
CAATGTAAAAGCTAGAGAAGAGAGTAGAAGTCTTCCTCCCACTATTCGCATCAAGAGAATTATTCTCTATGCACAGGGATGGAGCCAGGGAGGGGTTAGTAAGGGCGGTCGCCCCTGCAAGAAGGGAAAAAACACTACTATTATATGTAAAAAAAAAATTTCGTATGAAAATATATAGGCTCGCCCCTGTGTATATAAGCTCGTCCCTGCGTGGTGAAATTTCTAACTCCGTCCCTGTCTATACACAATTATTGATTCCATTATGTCTATTATGAGTAATAACGAGTTTATGATTGGGATAAAATTGTTGCATAATTTGTAATTTGTACAGTATATCCATTATTAACGTAGACACCCTTTCTTTAACTGTGAACTTCTTATAGTGACACAAACACTTTTACAAATAAGCGCAGTCTATGTGGCACTTTTTTTTTTTTTGCTCGGCAAAGAGAATTTTATTGACTCGAAAAGGGTACATCGAGAGAGGAACTCACTAAGCACACATGCTTACCGAGTGAAGAAAACAAAGCGAGATAACAGGGAAAAAAAAAACACAGGACCCTCCAACAGAAAATTGGATCGCCCCCAACCTCACTACAAGCTTCACGAGCTACACTTTCTCCTTTCTCATTCCATCAAGATAGCCCTTGAAATCTTCCACGGAGTGCACCTTAATATCGAATTTCACCTTAACCCACATTGCACTTGAGCTGGCTTATGGACATACTATAAGTTCGCAGCTACAATGGAACCAAAATTTTATCTCAGACCTCCCAAAATTTTATGCTCTTATATTTTGGCTATAAAATTAGCAGAATAATGTCCATTGAAAGTTATATGATTGATAAACTAGATTATTAGAGGCTAATTAGTACTTTTGTCTCAAAAACTGTGAGAAGAGTGACATTTAAGTAGTACCTTTTGCATTAATAGAAGGGTTATAAAGATTTTTGTACTTAAAAATGTTTTTTTATACTTATAATATTGCTCTTTGCAGTTGATTTTATCTTCTTAAGTTTTTTATTTGTGAATATAGAGGACTTTATTTAAAAAGTATGTTTCCGGTTCCCAAAATCTCAAAGCAACCGAATATAGAGCTCTCCACCGTGTAGGTGTGTATAAATGTGTCACTATAGCATGCCTCTGTTGGAGTTTATTTATGTGGCTCACATGTCACATCAATACTAATTATATATTATAGTATTTATGTTCATAACTAAAATATGGGTATTAGATTTAAATGAAATATTGCCTAAATAGTTGGTGAATATTCATAAAAAGGTTTGGTGGCTATTCATGAATGGATATGGTGACTATCCATGAATAGGTTTAGTGACCACTCATATGTAAGGTTGCAACTATTAATAAATAGGTGCCTATTACTTCTTTGATAGAGGGAAGTATGAAGGGTTGTGTCCATTGGGAAAGGGTCTCGATCTATCTATATAAAAGCCTGTGATTACCATCAAGTTACATGTGTGAAGTGTTGGGGTGCTTGGTTAGATTTTGAAGTAAATTGGACAAAAGAGTGGGAAAGGATGGGTGAGAAATGTTATAAGGACAAGTTATGAAAGACTTTAATTAGATTTTTCATTACTGCAAAATGAGTACAACAATGCTCTATTTATAGAGCACTTCTACCATCCTACACTTCTCTAGAATTGTTTAGAGATAAGCACATGTGCTAATTACAATGATCTCCTATCTTCTAGAATCATCTAATTTTACCCATGTGCATAATTACAATACATCTTTCAAGCTTCTTCTAGAATTATCTATACAAATATCTTCTAAGTGTAATTATTACTTCTACATACTTCTAATTATTTTAAACTTAGATACTTATTCTACATCATTTTAGAAGATTACAAATTACTTTTTTTTTAACACTCCTCCTTAATTTGTAATCTTCATGATATAATTTTAGATCCCAAACAAAATACATAGCCAGACGTGCTTTTTCGATCATCGATTGATCCAGCCCAATCACTATCGGTGCAGCCAATAAGCTTGCAGTCATTTTCTTTTATGTACCTGATGCCGAATTTCTTCGTCCCTTGAAGATAACGGAGGATCTGCTTAGCTGCTGCATAATGTAGCTTGCTTAGCTCGTGCATAAATCTGGAAATAAGATTCACAGAGTACTTGATATCTGGCCTTGTATGAATGAGATAATTTAGGGAACCGACCAAATTTCGATAGGCCGTAGCATCAACCTTCTCCCCTCCATCATTTAATTGCAACTTCTCATTTAAAGAGAATGGAGTAGAGACTGGTTTGCAGTTGCTCATGCGGAATTTCTTTAATAAGTCTTCAAGATATTTTTCTTGAGAGATAAAAATCTCTCCTTTGGACTGCCTTACTTGAATCCCGAGAAAATATTTCATAAGGCCTAGATCTGTCATCTCATATTCCTTCATCATAGCTTTTTTAAATTCATCGAGCATTACTACATTGGTGCCTGTGTATATTAAATCATCAACATAAATACAAACAATGAGAAAATCTTGCGTACCTCCTTTTTTGACATATAGGGATGGTTCGCTTTGACTTCTTTCAAATCCGCTTAGATAGAAGTACTTGTCAATATTGTTATTCCAAGCTCGCGGTGCTTGCTTCAGGCCTTAGAGGGCCTTCCAAAGTCGATATACTTTGCCTTCTTTTCCTTTGACTGTATAGCCTTGTGGTTGCTCCACAAAAACCTCTTCTTCTAGTTCACCATTGAGAAAGGCAGATTTGATATTAAGCTGATATACGGGAAGCTTGTTTTGTGCGGCTAAGGCCAAGACTGCCCGTATTGTCTCCATCCTTGAGACTGGAGCAAAAGTCTCATTAAAGTCTATTCCAGGTTGTTGGGAATAGCATTTAGCCACTAAGCGGGCCTTGTATTTTTGGATGGATCCATCTTGTTTGTACTTGGTCTTGTAAACCCATTTAAGACCAATTACATCTTTTCCTTTGGGCAAGTCAACGAGCTCCCATGTGTGATTTTTTCTCAATAGTTGCAATTTCTTCATTCATTGCTTTTAGCCAAATTTCTTCTTTTGCAGCTTCCTCAAAATTATGTGGTTCACAAGTAAAGAAGACAAAATCACACGAGTCATATATATCCTGTAAGGAACGTACCTTTTTCGTTGGATTGAGAACATCCGATGATGAGCTCTCTGGACTCGTCTGTGGGCTTTGATTTGGACTTGGGTCTGGAGTTAAGGTTTCTCGCTCATGTCCTGCATCATCAAGCTCAAGAAAATTTCGCTCTTAGAAGGAATTGTCCTCCCACTTCCACACAGAAGCTTCATCAAATATTACATCTCGAGAAACCATAAATTTATTTGTGTTTGGATTATAGAGACGATAACCCTTGGACTCGTCACTATATCCGATGAAAATATATATCTCTCCTTTTTCGTCAAAATTTTCCCTTTTTTCTGAGGGAACTAATGCATATGCAATGCAACCAAAAATCTTTAGAAAATTTACCTGTGGCTTCTCTTTGTACCACGCCTCATATGGTGTCTTGTTTCGAACTGCCTTAGTGGGAGAACGGTTGAGGATGAAAACAGCAGTGTTGACAGCTTCGGCCCAGAATGAGTTAGGAAGCCCTTTACCTTTAAGCATGCTCCGTGCCATCTCTGCAATTGTCCGTTTCTTCCGTTCTGCCACTCCATTTTGTTGAGGTGTTTTCCGGATTGTAAGTTACCTCTTGATTCCTTGTTCCTTGCAATAGTCCATGAATGGAGTGTAGATGAATTCGCCACCACGATCTGTCCGAAGTGTCTTTATTTATCTTCCGCTTTGTCTCTCTACCAAGGCTTGAAATTTGAGGAATACAGAGAAAGCCTCTGATTTTTTGTCAAGGATGTATAGCCACATCATCCTTGTATAGTCATCAACAAATAGGAGAAGTTATCTTTTGCCACCAAGGGGTGGTGTTCTGGTAGGGACAAAAATATCAGAATGCACCAATTCCAAAGGCGCTTTAGCTCTCCAAGTGAACTTTGGAAATGAGAGTCTGTGCATTTTTCCATATATACACCCCTCACAAACTTTATCAATTTTATCAATATTTGGTAGCTCTTTTACCATATTTTTCTCCTTTAGCAATCTCATGCCCTTGTATTTAATGAGATGAGGTGACTAGCTAGCGGCCAACTTGAAGTAATCGATCGGAATTCCAAATTACACATTTTCTTTCTTTCGGAATGATTTAGAGGCTTGAATTTACCTCAAAAACATTGGCGAGGATGACGATTGTAGTCAAAGTCTGAAATGAGCTAGAGAACTTGAGGGATTCAACACATGAAAGAGTTGAACAATTCTGAAGCGCCATCTTAACCGAACGGATAAATGATGGGCTTTATGTATAGACGCGGTTAAACCCTCAACCCGTTTGGGTGACAGGATGGATCGGAAATGAATGGTTCAAGAGTATTCCCCTTTTCGTATCAATTATTTTTGCCCAAGAAAATAATGCATGTTATGGACATTGAAAAGCAGTATGACATGCCAAGATCCATTTGCATTGAACTATCAAGAAAATACACATGTTAGTACAACCCTTCATATTTGCAATACTAATTGCCGAAAACTCAATGGCGTCGAAAGTTCAAGTTTAACGTCAATGAATTTTGGATTGTTAGTCATGATAATTTCCGTGAAAATGTAACATGTACATTATTAGCAAAGCCGTACATGACCATACTACTACATTTTCATTCCTGTCGCGGAATACTTAATTCAACAGTGTGAGGAGTTTTGAAATTATTAGGACTCGGGAAAAAGAAAAATGGGAGAACAGTAATTATGATAATCTTTCTTATAAAAAAAAAATACGAGGGCTGTCATTGCCTGGCCTTTCTATCTCGCATTAATATTTTTTTTAACGGCTTTTATGTCGCATTTTTACTTCGTGTCAGAATTGAAAAGATTGCATAATTAAAATTTACAAGATTATCGAGTGTAAACTAGGCAATATGGAAAGCAGGTTTTGGCACAAATACGGTTGTAATCCTTTTTTTTTTTACAAGTAAAGTGGAGATCTTGCTGGTATGAAATTCATGTAGTGAAATCTTGTTACATGGCAGGTGTTGGCAATGCCTTACGGTTGCCATTAATATCTACTCCCTCCGTCCTTAATTAATTGTCCACCTTTTTATTTTGAGTTGTTCCTAATTAATTGGCCACTTTTCAAAAATGGATGGATAAAACATGCCAAAATTCCTTTTTTTTCCCTTTTTCTAATAAATTGAACTAGTAGTACGTACATTCCAAAAAAATCGCATTAAATGCATAAAGTCAAACAAAACAACATAGATTCCCAACTAACTGATATAAAGGCAAAATACATTTTACAGAGTTGATTATGACTATGAACACCTATTTTCACTACTCCTTCGTTTTTTTCCCCTTCATTTGAACACCCATTCAAACACTCCGTATTTACGGATTCACAAAAAGACAGTGCTGCATATAGCATTCTCTCTATTAAACAATTTCAAACTTGACTTGAAGAGTGCCATCAAAAACTTCTTAGCTGACTGAACCACTTTGCAAAAACACAAAATTTAAAAAAAAGAAACAAAGAAAAAAAATATAACCTGGTTGAATTTAAAAAAAAAAAAAATCAGCTCACCTTGATGAGTCTAGCAAAAAAAATGAAGAAGAAACTCACATTGATGTAACTAGTTGGTTCACTGTTGTAAATGAACCAAGGCATTTTGTAGAACATGAGGCTCACATTCTAGGCTAGAAACAACAGAACCTTCCCTCAACATTTGGCCTTTTTCTATGTGTGGCAACTTGTAATTGTTGCCCCCATTAACCTTCATCACCTCAATCATACAAGCTTGCAATGATAAAAACACACGGTTGAGATTATCCGATGACATTTCTTTGAATGACTTCTCCACGGCACGAACAAGCTCATCAATAGTTTTCGGTGCTTCTTGATGTTGAAGAGATTGTATTGCCCTAAAATATCCAAGGTCTAAAACATTCATATCAGGACTTTGAGGCGGTTGAAACAATACGTGCGTATTGAACCCGTCCTTACTTGCGGCTTCTACAAAATCAGCATCCAATGGACTAATGTGAGGTTTTGCATTATCTCGTTGAAGGTAGATGGGTTCCGTTGCACTAGAACGCGGCCATTTAGATCAAATAGCTGGGAGAACTTTCTCAATCAAACACGAACGATAGATGTCTTTGGTTATTGACACAATCGCCTTAGTCTCCATTGTACCGGCTAGTCGATTTTTACTATTTCGCTTTGCCGGCTCCTTGAACGTGAATGGAAAAATTCCTAACTTACTCGAAAACTCCTCAGTTCCAACAGCATCAAACCTTGGCCGAGCTACGGCTGTGAGGAACATAACTTTCGTGATGAATCGTTTGCTTTTACAAGTACGTTATGGTTCAGGTTCTTCCGGGAGTAAATAGTACTTGTGCGATTCTTTAAACATGTAAAATCATTTCTCATCAATATGGACATAATCATACATACTTTTGAACCTTGGCTGGCTTTGAAGAGTTGTTGGCTCTAGCATGAAAACACAAAATTGGAGCCTTGATCTCATTGCTTCTTCAGATAGATGTGGCTTTAATGCATTTGAGTGTGGCTTGACCAAACCTTCTTTTATTCTCCTATGCAATACTGACTTCAGGACAGTCAAGGCACTCGAAAATGAGCATATATTAGACCGATGTTTGAAAGGAATTGTAGAAATTTTGTTGATGTCGATTTCAACTTGCTTGCGCCCTACTGCTTTTGATCTCTTGTTGGATACATTGACAGCCAAGCCATTGGCGATGCAAGCTTTTCCTCTTTGCCAAATCCGACAAATTGTTCTTACATTGCCAAATCCGACGTTGTTCGTCCGTAAGATTTTTGTTTGATCTAAAATGAGCGGAGGTATTTTCATTGGAAGAATTCATGCATGATGGATCTGAAAAGGGTGCACTAGTTTAATTTGGGAAAGAGATGAGGAAGAGAAAGACAAGGATATCAATTCTTTTGATTTGGAAGAAGATATGGAGGGAGAAATTAAGATGGAGATGCTTTGATTGGGAGATGAAAAGGGAAACGTTTTTTGACAGGGAGATGAAAATGGAGAAAAGAAAGAAAGTGTTTTGGCTAGGAGGATACGGAAACAGAGTAGGTAAGCTGGGAGTTTAATGGGATTAGTATTACGTACCCACCTCTTTTTAACTTTTGAATTTAAATTTGCTTTCAAACAAATTTAGCCGCTAAATTTTTGGAAGGATCGAAATCAGCACTTAACCAATTTTTCACCACAAATTCTGCCGCCAAGTTTTTTGAGTTTAGTTGCACTAATTTTTTCAAACTCACAGAGATTTTAATTGAGGGGCATTTTTAGAAAACAAATGTTTTTAGGGTGTAATAATGTTGTCTCTTTAAATAGTTAGATTCCCCATGGTGGACAATTAATTGGGGACGGAGGGAGTAATAGTTTCCAAGACAAAAAGTTCTTATTGAGAACACGAAAAATAGAACACAAATTCCTTTATGTACGAGGATATCTATGTCTTTTAATGCATAAAATGAAACCAATACTAGAATGTATCGAATACGAAATTAGGAAAAATAGTATTATCTTTTCATTAACTAGCATTGTGCCAATTCGATGCATATATGGGGCCGAAAAAAATCAATGTGATTTTTTTTATCCCGTGCATCGAACTGGCACAAAATGCCAGTAAAACAAAACAAAGTGTAGCTATCTTTCCCATTTGTTCTATACACGTTTCACACCAGTGAAATCACGAAGAACGACTTCCATGATCCAGAAGAAAAAGTGTTTTCGATCACACATGACCAGCTTATATATATATATTTTAAACGGCACACAGGGCCTATATAGTTAGTGAAATTTACGCAAAATCTTCCAAGCACACCTTTCTTCTCTTCTGGGAAACCCTAAAGAAAAAGCAAAAGCATCTAACTTTGTGCTTGCTTGCGTTAGGAAACCGAATATATTTTTAATACTCTTCTTCATTGTCAAGTCTCCTTTCTCAAAAAAATGTCACATCCCTAATAAGCATCGTGACGTTGCAGAGATAAAGCAAAAGACAGACTGAGACTTCAACTCAGGAACTAAGAATATTTTTTTTGATAGGCAAGAAAATTTTATTAAGAAGACTTGACCAAGGGAACTAATTGCAGGAATTAATGAAAGATTGATGATAAAAATCACAAGGCCAGGCCAAAAAAGGCAAGGGAAGGCCAAACTGCATCAAAATTTCTTCGGAATCAAGCAAGCCATCCAGTGTTACAAATAGGGACGGAATCAAGATTTTAGTCTAGTAGTTGCGAAATATATATTTAAAAAGGATGATCCTATGGCGTTCCCGATCATTTTGAGGACACCATAATTTTCGGCATAATTTTACCATTATGAGTATAACTAAAACCCATTACAAGCATAACAGAACCCAAACAAAGCATAACCAAAGAATATTCAAAAAATCAACTAAGGCGTAACCAAACCCAATTATGGTTCTGTTATACTTGTAATGAATTTTGGTTATACTCATAATGGTTTTGTTATGCCAAAAGTTACGGTGTCTCCAAAATGACCGGAAACACCGAAGTCATTCCCATTTAAAAAAAAAAAGATGTATTACAATATTAATAGTCATCTGCTCCACAAAAAATTAAAATAACATAACAAAAACTATAATAAATGATGTTTTTGCACACGAAGTACGAAAAAAGTTTAACTTTAATTTTGAGTATCGATAATGCCACTCCCCAAATTTATAATGTCACTCCCAAAAAAGAAGTGCGGTTATCAATTTGAAAAATCCATATAGGATCTTCCATATAGGGATTTGGGAGTGATATTATGAATTTGGGGAGTGACATTATAATTAAATTCCCTTAATTTTTTAGGTTAAGTTGTTTTAGGGTTAGAGTATGAAGTTTTTTTTCTTAATTACATATCATTATTTATATTATTTCACTTTGATCCATTGAATTTAGTTTTGGAATAGTTTTTTGGGTCTCCCTTCTTGAAAAAAAAATACATTTATAAGGAAAAAAAATAGCAGTAGCGAGACTATATAAGTTGGAGATAAAATTTTTTTTTCATATATAATAATTGTATTTTCTAAAATTTTTATTGTGGAGGCCGCCATTACTAGACCCCTGCTTCCATCCTCTACAAGGGTGGCAAAGCCGCTCTTTTAAGTACCACCTCATACGCATACGCACATTTCACATCCCAAGAGAGAGAGAGAGAGAGAGAGAGAGGAGGAGGAGGAGGATGGATCCTAAACTCTACAAGGCAGCAAGGAAGGGGGATGTGAGTTGTCTCCCAGGAATTGATGGAAGAAACATAACAGAGGAAGAGGCCATGCGCATCCAAGATGGTAAGTTTCTCAACAGGACGCAACACGGCAACAACAATATCCTTCACATAGCAGCAAAAGTCGGACGCGATACCTTCGTTGCGGAAGCTCTCCGGCGCTTCCCTTTTCTTTCTGACCAAGTGAACTCACAAGGTGACACCCCTCTCCTTGTCGCAGCTAGGTTTGGTCACCTCCAAGTGGTGAAAACACTTGCGCAGCCTAATAATGAGCTCTCGATGCAAGATCATGATACGGCTACTGCTGTGGAGAGTGGAACAAACTCGAAGAGTAGTCGTCATCAAAGAGATGTGGAAGAAGGGCTACTCGATGATCAATTGGAACAGGGTACATTATAAGACGATATAGCTACTGGCAGAGAAATCTTTTAAAAATTTATTTTGAAATTTTTATTTAATTCCATAAAGGTTTGCAGATTACAAGTAGATTATAATATATTTTGATATCAAATTATAACTCTCAAATTGCAACTTCTCATTCATATTCATGGAGTTCTGTGCCGTATATTAGATGCTGTGGGGTATTAACCTCTTGGTTCGGAGATACATGAGTGTGGAAATGCATAAAACATAGAGAGTTTAATTTATGGCTAGCTAACGAAATTTTCTTCGCCGTTCAAAAAAAATTAAAACATTGAGTTTTATACTAAAAATTGAAGTTATACTTGTGTTGCTTTGGCAATTCGTTGATGTATAATTTTGAGTGTATTGTTTGGGCATACAAGCAGTTCTTGGTTTGTGAGAAGCTTTTGAGCAGATGGCGGTTTTTGGTTTTTGGGAAACGAATTAGATGCACACAAAGTTTCTTAAAAATCATTTGTTCTCTAAGGGAAAGCGCGTTTTGTGTACCTCTATCAAATATCAAGAAGTTTTCTCTACTCCTATTTCTCTACTTAAACTATGATCTCACCATATTATTATTTTTAGATCTGTCTCCTATTATTTGTGTTTAATTACAAAGTGTTCTGCGAACCAATGTTGTTGGTTACAGTTGCGGTTTCGAAAAAAACAGTGGAGGAATCGCTACAAGATTTATTTTTTTTCCAACAATGTACAGTGTCGAAAGAAATCGAAATTCCTCTCAAGCACTTGGTTCATTCTTTCCCTTGTGATTTGAAATTTCGAAGAGCTGCTTTGCATGTCTGTTGTTTTTAATTTGAGGGCTATGTTCTAATTAAGTCTCTGATGAAATCAGTTTCGGTTTTGCTGATCTCAACATATTGTTATTTTTGTCGTTGTGAGCTCTTGTTACATTTGTGTTTACAAAGATCCTAACGAATATTTCCAACAGCAACGGCTGTGGAGAATGGAACGAACTCGAGGGACGAGGCTACTACTCTGAAGAATGAAACAAACTCAAGTAGTAGTCATCATCAAAGAGATGTGGAAGAAGTGCTAGTTGATCGTCAATTGATACATGGTACTACAGCTCTACATGAGGCCCTAAGAAATGGACACGAGGAGGTGGCACAATATTTATTAAAATTGGATCCTGAAATGGCAACCTTAGTTACTGGTGCTGGAGAGAGCCCACTTTTTCTGGCTGCCGAATCTCGTTGCGAGTCATTTATGTTGGATATTTTACAATCAAAACGGTCATATAGCACAAAAGGCCCCGACGGACTGAATGTGTTGCATGCTGCACGAGATTGTCCTGGTATGTAATTAGTGTTTCGTTCCTCTAAACATAGCCCAGAAAATGGATTATCCTTTCCACTTTTTCCCTTAAATACTACTCCTACGCTAGATGAATGAACCAGATCTTTGGTGTAATGTATCCAACTATCCATTCACACATAATTATAAGAATGTGTACTTGTGTTTGAATAATCTTGGATTTGAGGAGATATTTGGTCAATGAGAAGAAAACTACGAAGGGAACTACTCCATCTGTTCCTTTTTAAGTATCTTACTTCGTAACTCCAACTTATTAAAAAGACATCATCATTATACCTTTCACATCAACTTTTTCCTCTACTCTTCCTACTTACCCATCATCATTACACTCTTACTCACTAATTTTTCAAAATGGAATTTACTTTTAGGGAAAAAATAGACAATGCACCAATTTTTACCCACTAACTTTACAAAATGGATACTTATTAAGGGACAGCCCAAAATGAAATACTGGACTCTGAATAAGAGACGGAGGGAGACAAAATGAAATACTGAACTCTAAATAAAGGACGGAGGGAGTAGTATATGTTATGCTATGAGCTAGGATGGAAATTCACACACAAATACACGATCACATAAAGACCAGACGATTTATGTAATTTTCCAAGATCAGTATATCCACGAGAGTGACAGATTCATATATCCACTTAAATAAAGAGCCCATGGCATTAAAGACACCCTTGAGTATTTTTGTTTTGAGAATAAATTCTCTCCCCCCCAGGAGGAGAAGTGGACTTTTCCTTCAAACCAATTTCTAGCATCCACATTATTATAAAAAAGGAAGTGCGAAAATCATTTTTCAAAAATTAAGTGTTCTAATTTTCAATTCGTTTGAACCGTTGCGAAAATCTTATTTTTCTGATAATATTTTCTAAAGGGTTATAATTAAATTTTGTCTCGAGTACTCTCATAATTAAGTTTTTTGTTCAATAGGGTCCCAAAAAAAGAGCAAAAACTTAATTATGGGAGCTCTAGAGACAAAAAATAATTATAGTCCTTTAGAAAAAATGATTAGAAAAATAAGATTTTTGCAGTGGTTCAAACAAATTAAAAACTGGAACACTTATTTTTTTAATCATATGTTATTCTTGAGTTTCTGAAAATTGGAACATTAATTTTTACCGGACGAGTAATTGGTTTAACCCTAGGTAAGAGTTCACAGCACGACAATTCTACGATTGGTTTTGCACTTTTGATGACATGGCGGTAGGGAACTAGTTTGGAGGAAAAGTCCACTTCTCCACCCCCGGGGAGAAAATTTATTCTCTTTTGTGTTCTTTTATTACTGTATATTAATTCTATGAGGCCATTTTCCGTCACACAAAATTTGACACAAGGTTTTGATAGATCCATTTTGGAGTCTTACGCAAATGATTAGAACTGTTCAATTTGTTTAAAATATATTGCTAAGAGTTTTCATAAAAATTCGTAAAAAATCAACTCATTTGGATATCAGTAAGTGCTTGATCAGTTCAATCAATTGATTCATGTGAAATTTTACATAATAAACTTCATGAACCGATCAAACCCGTACTGGTATCGGAATGAGTTAATTTTTTTCAAGAACTCTTAAAACCATATTTTAAACAAATTGAACGGTTCCAATCAATTGCGTGAAACTCCGATTAATTTTGTTTCAAAATTTGTGTTAACTTTTATATGAGTGGTACCAGCTCCAAATAATATACATATCCCTCTAATTTCTCATGCGGCTTCTTGCGGTCAAAATTATTTCTATTTTAATAAGACAAAAACCGGATCTGATGAGACAAAGAGATGACCACGGAAAGGCAGCCATTCACTATGCAGTAGAAGCAAATTATTGGGTTTTGGCTCATCAAATGTTGAAGGCCGATGCTTCGATTGCCCTCTTTCCCGATAATGACGGTCACACCCCTCTCCTTGGAGCCGCAAGCAGCAGGTTAAAGAATCTATGTAAGTTTATACTCAAGATATGTCCAGAGTCAATCGAGGCGCGCAATCATGAAGGTCGACATGCACTTCATCTTTGCAAATTTCAGGATGTTCGTTTCCTGATGAGGATTCCAGAAATATCGGAGCTTCTAAATGAGGGTGATGAAGGAGGAAACACGCCTTTGCATCTGGCAATAAAAGAAAATGACTATAAAAAGGCAATGTTATTATCTTCTTCGAATTCAGTTGACTTGGGGGCTGTTAACAAAGAAGGTCTAACAGCCTTAGATCTTTGCCAGACAGATTGGAAGAATATACCCGAACAGGTACCTTGTTTGAATTATTTCGTGTGACTCTCTGAATATTACAACGCCTGCATGCTGTTTTGAAAAGGCAGCGGTATTAGCTGCTTCTATGAATTATTATTTCGTGACTGAGTTTCCGTACGTCTAGTTTCATAAGGTCCCGTCCCCTCCAATTTTCAATATCTTTGGGTTTATTCTGACTTCAAAAACATTATAGACATCGTTCATTTTATTGAATTTGTCGAGAAGAATATCCGTGCCAAAAGTTAGTTTGATAGGACTTTGTTTTCTTTATTAATGCATTGCATTTGTCCAAAAAAAAAAGATTGTTGAAGTTTCAAACTAGTGTGGCGCCTTTCTTTTTTTCCTTGCACAAATGCGATTTTTTCATATGGCAAATAAGTCCGATCAAACTGATTTTCAATTCGTAAATTCTTTTTGATGAGTTCTACAAAATAAATGATTCTGATCATTTTTTGAATCTGGAATAGATTCAAAAATTAAAATTTTAGGTGACTGGTCCTTAGCCAAACTAGACTGGAACTCAGTCTACATTCAATTAGGACATGGATCCTCTACCATCCATTTGGACGATCCAGTTTTTGTTGTTTGTTGATTCTTCTTCTTTTTTTTTTTTTTTTTTGGGTTCGCTTTGATGTAACATGTTCCTATCTGCAATTGATCTTGAACATAGGTCATGCCAAAAATTACATTAATCGGATACAGCCAAATATGATTTCAGAACGCATTTGTCTTGGAAAAAAATGATATCATAACCGATATCCAATTAACTTAACTTATGATATGGTCAATGTTTGGGACAAGTTCCAAAAGGTGAACAAATTGGATCATTATAGCTGGCCCAGATAAGGCCCACATACAACAAAATTGGACCATATGAATTTGAGAGGATCCATATAATCATTTCGTTACTTTTAGCAGTTATTAGAATAAGAAAAAAAAAATGCATGTCAACAACTTATATCATTACAATAATTTTCATAGATATTACTCATTCCGTCCATTTTTTAGAGTCCAGTATTTCGTTTTGACCTATCCTTTAATAAAGTGTCCATTTTTGTAAAATTAGTGGATAAAAATTGATAAATTTTTTATTCTGCCACTAAAAGTAGATTCTATTTTAAAAAGTTAGTGAGTAAAAGTGTAATAATAATATCTCCAAAGAAGATAAGTAGAAAAAGTAGAGGTAGAAATTGATATGAAAGGTATAATAATAATGTCTCATAATTAAATAAATTGGAGTTACGAAACTAAACACTTAAAAAAATGAATGGAGTAGGATATAGTTACTGGCAGACCCACCATGTGAACACTTCTTCTAAAACATTGGCTTCATCATTGAATTGAATGGTGCGGTTTATTCTAGTTTTGGGCTTGATTACAGAGACTGATGTGGCTTCATCTAGCGACATGCAGAGCCCCTCTTGGCCGATGCCCAATTAAATACAAGGTTCCTGTTAGAGAACGGGTTGCAGATTATAAACCACTTATTAATACCATGGCTTTGGTAGCTACACTAATTGCCACTGTGACTTTCGCCGCTGCATTTACGATGCCAGGTGGGTACGACACCAGTCCCGACAATTTGGGAGTTGCAAATCTCGTAAAGAATGCCGCACTTAAGGCGTTCATTGTGTCAGATACCATTGCTATGTCCTGCTCCATCACTGCGGTGTTAACACTTGCGCTTTCAGTAAATGGTGGACGAGAATTACAAAAGAGAATTTGCATAATGAGTTGGGTATTGGTCAGCTTGGCGATGCGTGGAACTCTGGTGGCTTTTATGTGCGGTATAGTTGTAGTAATAGCACCTAAGGCCTTATGGGTTGCCATCTTTGTTTGTATCATTTGTGGCATAGCTTCTGTTGCAGTAGAGCTCTCCGTTCCAATTCTTTTCTCTCCAACCATTATTGCCGCTATTCGATACCGCAAGCAACAAAAGCGCAAGGTGTCCGATCAAAGAAAAACCGGTAAGCTTGATTTAAAAAAGAGAAAACGTGTGGAACTATTGTTTTGAAGACTATGATTGCATGCAAGTGGAAGGGTAAGTTGGTGAAGAATAAAAGTCAGACAAACCTGCAAGAAGAGCAAGAACAAAAACGTGGATATTGAATTTAAGCTTTCGTAGGTTAATTTGTGATCTTTGTACTTATTGCAAGGTTATCTACTTGTCTGTTTGATTTGCCTATAAAAGACTGTATTCTGATTATGTAAAAGATATGAGTGGAGTAAGAGAATAAGAGAGTTACAGAGAGAGAAACTCCTCCTCCTTGTATGTTATTTTCAGATTGAGTGAATTCAATATATTGTGAGTGTGTTTATGCAATTTTCTTGTGAGTTTCATACATTATAAGTTTGTGATCAATACTCGGTATCAGAGCTTTAAGCTCATTCGGAAAAAAATCTCTCACAAAAAAAAAAAACCTTCGGCCTGCTATTTTTCAACCAGAAAATAGCTCCCTCAAAAATCATAATTTTTGAGTGCAAATTCAAGATCATCTCAGCCACTCGAGTTGATCGTCTTCGACTCCGGCAGCAACTTTCCGGCGGAAAGAAAAAAACAAGCAGACCCTGTTTTTTCTTTGTTGCTGCCCAGAAAAATTGATTCAGTCAAAACCAAGTTTTTGAGATTCGAATCAAGATCTCCTCGCCAAGACGATTCCAACACCACCAGAATCAAGTAATTCTGATCGACGGTGACGCAACCCGGAGATCCATGTCAGCGAGCAAAAGCTCTTTTTCGGTGTGAATTAATTCAGACCCACCTCCTGATTTCTTTATTTTCAAAGTGAAAGAAGATATTTCAAGCAGAGCATTGAAGTCTGGTAGTTACCGAGCATTGAAGTCTGGTAACATTGAAGAAGAATGAATAATCCAGTGTATCTGGAACACAGATCCAACAGGCCTAATTAAACTTTAGGTCTTTGAAGTTTGAAAGATTACAATTCAATCCTCGCCAGACGTATTTCCGTTGTTTTTCAAGTTCGATGGCTAACGGAACATCCCAAGCTGTCATTCCAAAGTTCACCAAGGACAATTATGATAATTGGTCCCTCCAAATGAGAGCACTGCTTGCTGCTCAAGATGTTATGGAGGTTGTAGAAGAAGGTTACGAGGAACCCACCGTAAAAGAAGCTGAAACAGTTTTAAAGGAGGAACAGAAGACCACGCTCCGTGCCAAGCGAAAGAAGGATTGCAAAACCAGGTCCATCATCTACCAAGGACTTGATGAAGCCACGTTCGAGATCATCGCTTCTGCCAAAACTTCGAAAGAAATTTGGGAGATGCTGCAGAAGACCTATAAAGGTGCTGACAAAGTAAAGAGGATTCGCCTTCAAACTCTACGAGGTGAATTTGAGTCTTTACGAATGAAATCTTCAGAATCTATTTCTGAGTATTATGGTCGAATCATGGTGGTTGCAAACCAAATGAGGAGAAATGGCGAAGCTCTCACCGACACGAAAGTTATAGAGAAGATATTGTGTTCATTGGATCGCAAATTTGACTTCATTGTTGTTACGTTGGAAGAACTCAAAGATGTTTCAACCATGTCTATTGAAGAGCTCGTGGGTTCGCTGCAAGCCCACGAACAGAAGTTGCACAGAGACGATGATAGAGCCTTGGAACAGGCTCTACAGATAAAGTTATCCCTCAGTGAAGGAAGGTACAAGCAAGGGGGGACATCTCAAAGGGGACAAGGCTATGGTTCCCATGGAAAAGACTCTGGAAATTCAAATTCCAGAGGCAGAGGTGGTAGAGGATTCTCCAAAGGAGGGAATCAAAATCATGCTCCAAGAGAAAGTGGTCGAGGACAACAAAACTATGCTCCAAGAGGAGAAGGACGAGGACATAAAGGTCATAATCCAAGAGGAGAAGGACAAGGTAGAAAAGGCGATTACAACAACCATTCGAACGTTGACAAAAGCAACGTTCAGTGTTACAATTGCGAAAAGTATGGCCACTATAGCAACGAGTGCCGAGGAAGACCAACATCAGATCAAGTTGGTGAAATAGCCAACTATGCAGACAAGGAGCCATCAGGAGGAGATTCAATGAGTCTCATGGCACACAACCCAACCGAGCAGGATCAAGGCACATGGTTTTTTTATTCTAGAGCCAGTAATCATATGACCGGCTCAAGGCAGCTTTTTACTGAACTTGATAAAAAGGTTCAGGGAGATATTTCTTTGGTGACCTCTCTAAAGTACCAGTTCGAGGGAGATGTGATATTATAATTAAAAGGAATTGTGGAGATCATGCATTCATCTCCAATGTCTACTATGTTCCAGCTGGCCAAGACTATGTCGTTATCTCTTTGCGATGGCTTCATAATCTTTACTTGAGACATCATTGAGCTGTCTTACAGGTTTTTGGTGTGAAGAGGATTCACAGTATTTTGTGGGTAATCACTACTGAAAACCCTCACGAGACTTCACTCGTCCTACCGGGGCCGCATGGGGGTTTAAAAAAACTATCGGTTTCAATTTGTTTTCTTTAGTTGCATTTTGTTTTCTTTACTCGGGACTAGCAAAGTGTAAGTTAGGGGGTGTGATATGGGCTTAAATGTTCACATTAGCGCCTTTTAATTTATCTTTATTAAGTTCCATTTATGTTATTTGGAGGATTTGATACAAACAGCGTGAAATTAAAATATTATACGGTGATTGAGGCTATCCGATTGAAGGTCATATGGAGTCAAAGGGTTCACTGCGCATGTGAAAGGATTCTTGTGTTGCAGTATTGTTCATTACTTTATATTTTGACTTTTTAGTCTTTAACCTGGCAATAGTACAAGGCTTTTTCGGCATGGCCCACGGCTCTGGGAATAAGCAGAGGAATAGGAATAGGAAGAGGGTTTTATTAGTTTATAAAAGAGGGTAAACAGCAACGGAGAATAGAGACTTTTTTCGGAGAACGATTTGTTTATTGCCACGCTCGGACGAAAAAAAGGAGAAGCGGTGGTGATATCTTCCTGGATTCCCACGCACGATTGACAAACGAAGAACCGGGGCTGCCGAGGTTTTAATTCTAAATACTGTTTACAGTGGTTTTCTTCCGAGTTTTTTTTCTTTTAAGTTATTTAAAGTTTTGTTCAGATCTTCGCACTCTGGTAATTCGTATTGATTTTTGTTCTTTATTAAAGTTGTTCATCGGTAGTCAATTAGTTGTTATCTTTTGGTTATTTATTTATTTAGTTTTTCTCGCGGAAAAAGCATGATTAATTCTAGGGTTTTATTCCTTCCATTTTTAATAATGAGTGAGTAGTTTTTCTGAGGTTTGGTCGCTGGGTAAAGGCGCGCTGCGACCCAATTAGGATATGTCTCGCAATTTTTTCGCACATTAATTTAATCGAATAATTTTAGTTGGTGAAAACTACGTCCATTGGACGAATTCGAGGCATTGCTGGGACTCATGTGAGCGGGAACGGGGGACCAAAACTTGTTCGCCACTGTGTACGGGACCGGCAACCTTAGGATTCGCATCTTTCGGAGTTTCCGATTCTCCTTAAATTTAACCGTTTTTAGAACCTTGAAAGGCG
This sequence comes from Rhododendron kiyosumense, assembly GCA_019656275.1. NCBI lineage: Eukaryota > Viridiplantae > Streptophyta > Magnoliopsida > Ericales > Ericaceae > Rhododendron > Rhododendron kiyosumense. The sequence goes on along the minus strand of BPLS01000203.1, from coordinate 44,831 downwards.
AGCGGATTCTGATTGGGTAGCGAGCGCCGGATTCCCAACGACCGTGCCTCTCTTTTAATTATTTGAGCAAGTTATCTGTTAGTATTAGTTAATTAATCAACCAAAAGACAAGGGGTGGCTACCTAAGAGCCTATTTAAATCTTAACAACCCGAAGTTCCACAGCACACACGTCACCGTCCTAGTGGATTCGACTCCGGTCTTACCTGGTATTGTGCTGCATTGGTCTCAGCCCTACGCTTGGGGCAACCCATTATTTTAGGTCTAGGAATCGGTCAAGCAGTCTGTACAAAGATCCTAACGGATATTTCCGACAGCTACTTCTTTGGAGAATGGAATAAACTCGAGAGACACGACTACTGCTCTGGAGAATGAGACAAACTCGAGTAGTGGTCGTTGTCCAAGAGATGTGGACGAGACAAACTCGAGTAGTGGTCGTCGTCCAAGAGATGTGGAAGAAGGGCTAGATGATCATCAATTGGAGGAGGGTACTATACAAGACGGTATGGCTACTGCTATGGAGAATGGAACAAACTCGAGAGACATGGCTACTGCTTTGGAGAATGAAATAAGCTCGAGTCGTAGTCGTCCTCCAATAGTTGTGGAAGAAGGGCTAGATGATCATCAGTTAGATGTGGCAATTCCCTCCCATTGGCGGGTGACAAATGAGTAGGGTACTATAATTACTACAACTCTACATGAGGCTCTAAGGAATGGGCACCAGGAAGTGGCACGTTATTTATTAGGATTAAAACCTGAAATGGCAACTTTTGATAATCTTGCTAGAGAGAGCTCACTTTTTTTGGCTGCAGAGTCTCGTTGCGAGCTATTTATGTCGGATATTTTACTGTCAAAACGGTCATATAGCACAAAAGGCCCCGACGGACTGAATGCGCTGCATGCTTCACGACATTGTTGTGGTATGTATATAGTCTTTAGTTCCTCTGAACATATTGCACAAAATGTATTATCCTTCCACTTTTTCCTTTGAATAATAATAATAATAATAATAATAATAATAATAATAATAATAATAATAATAGTCTAGAATGAATAAACCAGGCCTTTGGGGGAATGTATCCAATTATAAAGGTTCTGTTTGAATAATAATCTTGGATTTGAGGAGGTTGAAAGAGAAGACAAAATTACGAAGTGATCGAACAATAAGTTGTGCTACAAGTTAGGATCGAAAACAGTACCACACAATCACACAAAGACGAGAGAATTTTTGAGATTCATATGTACTACACAATCACTCAACCTTATATAACCTCTATTCTCTCTCTTTCTATTGTTGCCTCACACCATGAGAACCAAAACAAGGGGATTGGGCGAATTTCTATACATCATCACGCTTGGGAGGAATTTTCTCCATCAATAACACCAAGCATGCTTAACTGTTGGTAAAATGGAAGTTTTGTTCTACTGTATCATGTTTATTTAAGTGAGGACGCAAGCGCTCTAGCCGTCAACATAGACCGGGGCTGGGATGACTCAGGATGAGTGGGTCAGCAACCTGTGGTCTGGTCTGGGTTTGTCTGTATTTCATATGGGCTTTGTGCTCAAAATCCCTAAATAACGAAGTTGGGCTTGACTTAGGCTTTTACCTGATTGGACCCGAGCTAGACTTCGCTCATGGATGTATACTGATTGGAGCAATCAGTAGATTGCAAGTTGTGGTTGACATCTCCACATGGGTGTTTTAATACTTCTTGTAATAAAATAAATTTAGTGAATAAAAGTTCTAACAGATACAACCCAAAACCATCTTTTCCTTCTCTTTCAAGATTCTTCACTTTCTTGCAAGGTCGGGCCTTGGGGTGAAGTCGGAGGTGCGATCGCTTTAAGCCTCCGAAATTTAAATAAAAAATAAGGCCTCATTTTCCATAGAACACGTGTATATATTATATATAATTTATTCCGTGTTCTGATACAAGATGAATCCTGTCAAAGTTGGTGCGTGCATACCTTTGAATTCCATATATATGTTCTTGGTTCAGTTCCTAGAGGCTGTCTTTCTTCAAACCATATATTTTTTCTTCTTCTTGTTTTCCTATTGGATCTACGTGTAAATAATCACCTTATTTGATTCAACTCTAATCTCATCTCATTTTTCTCTTTATATGTTTTTCAATACCTTTTTCTCTCTGTCTCTCTGCACTCATTACCACTTATTACATCAAAAATAACTTTCAAAAAGTTGCACCTCTTGTAGTTTAACTTAGCGATGCTTTACTTGTTGCAGATGTTATGCCATTCTTTTGCACAATACCATTATTGTTTTGATAATTAAGTTTTTATTTTATTTTCTTTTCTTTTGCTTACTTAAAATTACTTTTACCTTTTATATCACATTCATAAATAAAATATTGTTGATTAAAAATAAACCAAAATAATTTACTTTTACTCAACAAACTTTGATAACCTAAACATAACTCCTCTTGCTACTAAAAATAAAATTCGTACTAAGTAAAGTTAATACCATGACTAGTTAGAGAAAATGATGAGCCGTACTTTGTTGTGTTTGACCCATCTTTTTTGAATGCTTTAGATTTTTTTATTTTACGAAGTTAAAATACCATATTTAATCTTTTTACCTCATATTAGCCACCTATTTTAAATATAAATTGTTAAAAGAACCAAGGTCCCATTTAAAATTCACTTTAGGCCTCCAAATTATTAGGGCCGGCCCTACTTTCTGTTATTATAATTCTGTTCTTTTTTGGTAAGAGGAGTACATACACAGTCAAGTTCCTCTAGACAATTTAAGTGCGGTGAACACTGCCACTATTTTGAAATCATTGTCTCTTGGGTGATGGATACTAGAAAAAACCTCGAGCATTCCTATCAGGCGACGAATTTGTTTTAAATAAATTGTGTGTAACATGGGACTAGGTTTGATATTTTGAATTCTATTTAATTTTATCCCAGTTTATTACTATTATTATATATAATTTCTTTCCAAAACTGTTTCATTTAATAATGTGACTGACAACACTTCGAATAGAACACGTACACCGATTAATACTCGTTCGATATTCCCAAAAGTATCCCCAATATCAAAATTAATATTGTTCATTTTTCAAGTATTATACCCTCTTTGGATACTCTAAATCACGTATTAAAACTAGAATTGTACCACTTCTTGCATAGTGTTACAGTAAAGTTGTTGCGAATAAAGAAAAAGTAAAGAATTTCGATAGTTTACTACTTTACGTAGTCTATATAATGTATTGAATATCCTTATCGATCATGTCATATGTATACTTTATTTAAGTTTTGGATTTTAATTAGAAAAACAAGTAACCAAGTAAACTTTTTTTTTTTTGATCGGCAGTAACCAAGTAAACTTGAAAACAACATAAGAAAATACAAAACTGTTTATCGTACCATTCTTGTCATTATGCGCGCGTAGTGTAGGATTGCTAGTGATCAAAGGGCCCGATTGGATGCGGTATAAGTTTTTGGTGTATTATTTATGAAGGGGGATAATATAGTCGGGGGTATTAGTTAAGAAGGGAGGACCCACATTGATGTGACATTTATAGAGGGTGTATTAAAAAGTAGATGGTTTGGATGATGTATTAGAAGGAATGATGTATGATGTAAAAAACTGTCAAATGACTCTTTTGCCCTTATGCAGTTCCAAACTTTATTATGCCTAACATTAATTATATAATTGCAAAACTTAATATCTTTAATTATTTTTTACGATTTAATTATGTGTCCATTTTAATTTGGCAAATTCTCTTCTTTTTTTTTCCCAATCTCTTGGAGCATGAGCAAAGTAACTACCACATGCACACAATTATTTTTACCTCCTGTTTTTTCTTTTTACACCGGCTCCCACTTTCCCCACTTTCCCCTATTTTAC
>BPLS01000203.1:13353-31922 GCA_019656275.1 Rhododendron kiyosumense | reverse complement strand
GACAAAAAAGTCAACTGACTTATTTAAGTCAATCGAGGTCTTAATCTAATGAGTAATTGAATAAATATGATGATTAAAGGCTAGATTTTTGTAATGATGAAATGGTAAGTCTTCCCATTAAAAGTGACAACACAATGTAAGAAATATTTAAGACTCCTAGAAAAAGTGTGTGCGTATATATATAAGTATGCTTAAAGCCTGTTGAAATATATAGCTGAAATTGTAAGTTTGTTTTTTTGTTTTTGTCCTTTATAGATTAAAAAATATAGTTAAAAAAAATGTTCCAATTTACAATCCGTTTAAACCCGTGCAAAGATGTTATTTTTTTGATCATTTCATCCTAAATAGTTGTAATAAATTTTTGGCTTCAATGCCTTTCAATGGACACCCTAAAAGAACCCTGAAACTAAATAATGAGTTTTAAGGTGTTCGTTGGAAAGTCTTAGAACAAAAAAAAAAAACGATCTTCGCTCCCGATTCAATTGAATTGAAAATTGGAACACTTTATTTTCGAATTGTATTTTTTAATATACAAAGGTGTATTTATAGAAATTAAATACATAAAATAAAAGAAATTAAATAAAGAAAGAAAGAAATTAAAAGGGCGGACAGAGGGGAGGGGGGTGGAGGGTAAATGCGGGAAAATGGTGTGGGGTCAGGAGGGGTGTGGTGTCAGGGGAGGTGGGAAAAGCAATTTACAATATTGGTATGGCAAAAGTGGTTTTAACCGCGTTGGAACCGCAGTACACGTGATTTTACCGCGCTGGTTAGTTGAGGAAGTTAAGTTAAGGGATTAGGCTCCGTTTCAGAATACCTTCTTAAAAAATAAGTATTTATTTCATATTTTTAAACTTCAAAATAATGTAAATGGAAAATAATTTTTCAATTTTTTTTGCACCGTATTAAAAATCTCAATGAGATCTATCAAACAAAATTTATATTGATAGAAAAATTATTTACGTAAATACGTAATTTTTGAGCTTGCTACAACACAGATTAGCGGAGAGCTAATCTGAGCACTTAAAGGGGTACGTAACAAGTACTAACAACTAAAGAAAATCAGTTTACGATTGAAAGAATTCAATGTTACATCTCTCTTATCCACTAAGTGGCGTAGCCTGAAATCTATTTAAATGGGGGCATTTTTTAAACACATTTTCAACAACAAAATTGCTTACTAAGCAACGTTAAAACGTTTGTGCTAAGAATTAAAAAACCTAACATATTTATTAATATAGTAAACTATAGAGAATATAAAAATAATTGAATTGCTTGAATTGTCTCAGCGTATCAAGTCTAAAAGTAATTCACTATACAATATTTAGCAATATTGCTCCCATTGTTAATAATTGCTAAAGTATAAAACGTATAGCCAATGGTTAAGACATTTTTGAATTTTGGACATTATGCATTAGAGAGTTTTAATTAGTAAGTGACTACTATTTTTTGCATTAAACATCTCATTTCGCCAGTGTAATAACAATGTTCAAAAATATGAAACAAAAAATTGAGAATGAAATGATATTCGACATGTCCTAGAAAGATTAATAGTAGATTTATGAAACACAATTAATTAGACAAAATACAAAATATATATTTTTAAATCTTAAATTTAAAAAAAAATTGAGTAGGGACGCGTGCCCCCGCTCGTCCCATGCTCCCTCCGCCACTAAGACTCCACTCTCTCTCTCTCTCTCTCTACTTCTTGATATGCATTTCTGTTCTTGGTTGGTAGACAGATTTCTGGTTCTAATAGTCTAAATTTTTTTACTAATAAAAAATTTAATACATTTGAACTATTAATTATTAATATAAACGGTAATATTAGACCGTACATCCTCCCTGCCGGATCCGAGTACGAGTTACTATAAAATAGAACAAAATGTGGCTATCTTTCCAATTTGTACTATACACGTTTCACACCAGTAGAGAGAGACGGAGACAGAGTGAGGAGGATGATGGATCCTAAACTCTACAAGGCAGCAAAGGAGGGGGATGTGAGTTGTCTCTCAGGAATCGATGGAAGAAACATAACAGAGGAAGAGGCCATGCGTATCCAAGATGGTATTTTTCTCAACAGGACGCAACACGGCAACAACAATATCCTTCACATAGCAGCAAGAGCCGGACGCAATACCTTCGTTGCGGAAGCTCTCCGGCGCTTCCCTTTTCTTTCTGACCAAGTGAACTCACAAGGTGACACCCCTCTCCTTTTCGCAGCTACGTTTGGTCACCTCCAAGTGGTGAAAACACTTGCGGAGCCTAATAATGAGCTCCCGATGCAAGATGATATGACTACTGCTGGGGAGAGTGGAACAAGCTCGAGGAGTAGTCATCGTCAAAGTGATCTGGAAGAAGGGCCACTTGATGATCAATTGAAACAGGGTACATTATATGACGATATAGCTACTGTTACAGAAATCTTAATTTTAAAAGTCTATTTTGAAATTTTTATTTAGTTCCATTAGCAAGGTTGATTCCATAAAGGTTTGCAGATTACAAGTAGATTATAATATATTTTGATATCAAATTATAATTAACTCTCAAATTGTAACTTCTCATTCATATTCATGGAGTTTTGTGCCGTATATTAGACACTAATCCTATTTGTTTGGGGTATTAACCTCTTGGTTTGGAGATACATGAGTGTGAAAATGCATAAAACATAGAGAGTTTAATTTATGGCTAACGAAATTTTCTTCGCCGTTCAAAAAAATTAAAACATAGAGTTTTATACTACAAAATGAAGTTATACTTGTGTTGCTTTGGCAGTTCGTTGATGTATAATTTTGAGTGTATTGTTTGGACATATTGTGAGGAGCTTTTGAGTTTAATTTTTTTTAGCGGACTGCGGTTCTTGATTTGTGGGAAAGGATTTAGATACACACAAAGTTTCCTAAAAATCATTTGTTCTCAAAGGAAAGCGCGTTTTGTGTACCTCTATCAAATATCAATAAGTTTTCTCTACTCCTATTTCTCTACTTAAACTATGATCTCACCATATATATTACGGAATATTATTTTTAGATATGTCTCCTATTATTTGTGTTTAATTACAAAGTGTTCTGCGAACCAATGTTGTTGGTTACAGTTGCGGCTCCGCAAAAAACAGTGGAGGAATCGCTACAAGATTATTATTTTTTTCCAACAGTGTGGTCAAGTTGAAAGAAATTGAATTTCCTCTCAAGCACTTGGTTCCTTCTGTCCTTGTGATTTGAAATTTCGAAGAGCTGCTTTGCATGTCTCTTGTTTTTAATTTGAGGGCTAAGTTCTAATTAAGTCTCTGATGAAATCAATTTCGGTTTCGCTGATCTCAACATATGGTTATTTTTGTGATTGTGACCTCTTATTACATTTGTGTTTACAAAGATCCTAACGAATATTTCCGACAGCTACTGCTATGGAGAAAGGAACTAACTCGAGGGACAAGGGTACTACTCTGGAGGATGAAACAAACTCGAGTAGCAGCCGTAGTCAAAGAGATGCGGAGGAAGTGCTAGTTGATCGTCAAATGATACATGGTACTACAGCTCTACATGAGGCTCTAAGGAATAGACACGAGGAGGTGGCACAGTATATATTAAGATTGGATCCTGAAATGGCAAACATAGTTAATGGTGCCGGAGAGAGCCCACTCTTTTTGGCTGTCGAATCTCTTTGTGAGTCATTTGTGTTGGATATTTTACAATCAAATTGGTCATACAGCACAAGAGGCCCCTATGGATTGAATGTGTTGCATGTGGCTTGAGATTGTTCTGGTATGTAATTAGTGTTTCGTTCCTCTAAATATAGCCCAGAAAATGGATTATCCTTTCCACTTTTTCCCTTAAATACTACTCCTACGCTAGATGAATGAACCAAATCTTTGGTGTAATTTATCCAACTATCCATTCACACATAATTATAAGAATGTGTACTTGTGTTTGAATGATCTTGGATTTGAGGAGATATTTGGTCAATGAGAAGAAAACTACGGAGGGAAATTCACACACACAAATACACGATCACATAAAGACTAGACGATTTATGTAATTTTCCAAGATTAGTATATCCACGAGCGTGGCAGATTCATATATCCACTAAAATAGAGAGCCCATGGCATTAAAGCCACCCTTGAGTATTTTTGTGTTGAGAATAAATTCTCTTCCCCAAAGGAGGAGAAGTGGGTTTTTCCTTCAAACCAATTTCCAGCTGCCACGTCATCAAAAGTACAAAACCAATTGTAGAATCACGTGCTATGATTTGGACTCTTACCTGGGGAAACCAATTACTACTTCGGTAAAAACTAGTGTTCCAATTTCTAGAAATTGAAGGATAACATGACTACGAAAATTAAGGAATTGATTTTCACACTTACCTTTTTATAATTCACAGTTCATTTTTTTTTGTCTTTATCTACTTGAATTTACTATCTTGCCTTTTATTCAATACACTTTTTTACTTATTCAAGGACAATACTTGAAATTTGTGTGGATAAAAATAAAAAAGGAAGTGTGAAAATTAATTTTCAAAAATTAAGTGTTCTAATTTTCAATCCGTTTGAACCGTTGGGAAAATCTTATTTTTCTGATCATATTTTCCAAAGGGGTGTAATTAAATTTTGTCTTGAGTACTCTCATAATTAAGTTTCTGCCTAATAAGGTCCCAAATAAAGAGCAGAAACTTAATTATGGGAGCCTTAGAGATAAAAAATAATTATAACTGATGCAGGGAGGCCTCCTTTTATGACACTATTTTCAAGAAGAGATCACGAATTTGCTTATGTTAAAGATTCTCTCTTTGAAACATAAACACAAATAGGTATGAACAAGAGGTACTTCCTTTACGAACACATGATAATGAGAAAACTCTCAATTTTTCTTTAATTCAATAACAACTCCATTATAATATCACCCTACAACTTATTTTATACTAAAAATCTAAGACCGAAAAGGAATCAGCAAAACAGGAAGCTGAATTTCGGTGAATCGCTACTTGACTCAATATTACCAAAATCAAAAGATTTGATCTCGAATCTCAATACTAGATAATAAAAGATCAAAACTTGCCAAAACAAATGGCACTCAAAGCGGAATATTCAAAAGTAATTTATAACCAAAATAATAAAAAAACAAATATCTATTTCTTAAATAATAAACCATTTCCATTCCGCATCAATAACCCTTTAGAATAAAATGATCAAAAAAATAAGATTTTTGCAGCGGATCAAACGAATTGAAAACTGGAACACTTATTTTTATAATTATATGTTATTCTTTGAGTTTCTGGAAATTGGAACATTAATTTTTACTGGACTGAGTAATTGGTTTAACCACAGGTAAGAGTCCAAAGCACAACAATTCTACAATTGGTTTTGTACTTTTGATGACCTGACGGTAGGGAATTAGTTTGGAGGAAAAGCCCACTTCTCCACCCCTACCCCTAGGGGAGAAAATTTATTCTCTTTTGTCAGTTTGTGTTCTCCTTTTATTACTGTATTAATTCTATGAGGCTGTTTTCCGTCACACAAAATTTGACACATGGTATGGCTCCGTTTGTTTCGACGTAAAATATTTTCTGCCTGAAAATATTTTTCATGTAAATATTTTCTCCAAAAATAAAGTTTTCGTTTTTGTTTTTCGATATTTGGTTGATAGTAGTAAAATACTTTTCTAATACAATTATATCTACCCCAATCGACTAATGGTAGAATTTGGAGTACTATTTTTTTAATTTATATTATCTAGTAAAGGATATATGTGGGTGTATATAAGAATATACATTGTACACGTCAGAGAGAGAGAGAGAGAGAGAGAGAGAGAGAGAGAGAATCATGATGGACCACACAAAGAAGACAAATGCAGTAATTTATCTAAAATTGGCTTCAGGTGAAGAAGTGCATGTGAATGGGAGAGAGGTCGTAATTCATGTGAGGGAGGGGAACGAATTTGGTTGGTTTAATAACTGCTCTGCTGGTTTCCGAGGGCCGACCATCGAAACGGTAAATTAACTTACGGAGTTTTTGCCAATAAGTTATTTTACCTCAATTGAGGGAAAACATTTTACTCGTAAAATATTTTACTCAAATTTTATGCAATCAAACAATGAAAAATGGGTAAAACATTTTACACAAAAACATTTTACGGTCAAACAAACGGTGAGAGACTCATTTTGGAGTCTTACATAAATGATCAGAGTTATTCAATTTGTTTGAAATATATTTTTAAGAGTTTTCGTAAAAAATCAAATCATTTGAATATCAGTAAGTGCTTGATCGGTTCAATCAGTTGATTTATGTCAAATTTTACATAATAAAACTTAATGAACTGATCAAACCCTTACTACTATCGGAATGAACTGATTTTTTACAAGAACTCTTAAAACATATGTTAAACAAATTGAACGGCTCCGATCAATTGCGTGGAACTCCGATTAATTTTGTGTCAAAATTTGTCTTAACTTTTGTATGAGGGATACCAGCTCCAAATTATATATATATATATATATATCCCTCTAATTTCTCATGCGGCTTCTTGCAGTCGAAATTATTTCTACTCTAATAAGACAAAAACCGTATCTGATGAGACAAAGAGATGACGACGGAAAGGCAGCCATTCACTATGCAGCAGAAGAAGGTTATTTGGTTTTATTTAGACAAATATTGGAGGCCGACCCTTCGATTGCCCTCTTTCCCGATGATGACGGTCACACCCCTCTCCTTGGAGCAGCGAGAAGCAGTCTACGGGATTTTTGTCTGCATACACTCGAGATATGTCCAGAGTCAATCGAGGTGCGCAATCACAAAGGTCAACATGTACTTCATCTTTGCAAATTTCGGGATGTTCGTTCCCTGATGAGGATTCCAGAAATATTGGCGCTTCTAAATGAGGGTGACGAAGATGGAAACACGCCTTTGCATCTGGCAATACAAGAAAATGACCATGAAAAGGCAATGTTATTAGCTTATTCGAATTCAATCGACTTGGGGGCCATTAACAAAGAAGGTCTAACAGCCTTAGTTCTTTGCCAGACATATTGGAGGACTTCATACAAACAGGTACCTTTTTTGAATTATTTCGTGTGACTCTCTGAATATTGCAACGCCTGCTGTTTTGAAAAGGCTGCGTTATTAGCTGCTTCTATGAATTATTATTTCGTGACTGGGTTTCCGTACGTCCAGTTTGATACGGTCCCGGCCCATTCCCTCCGATTTTCAATATCTTTGGATTTATCCTGGATTCAAAAACATTACAGACATCGTTCATTTTATTGAATTTGCCGAGAAGAATATCCGTGCCAAAAGTTAGTTTAATAGGACTTCGTTTTCTTTATTAATGCAATTTCATCTGGTCCAAAATAAAAGATTGTTGAAGTTTCAAACTAGTGTGGCGCCTTTCTTTTTTTCCTCGCACAAATGTGATTTTTTAATATGGCAAATGAAGTCCGATCAACAAAACAAATGATTCTGATCATTTTTTTAAATCTCGGATAGATTCAAAAATTAAAATTTTAGGTGACTGGTCCTTGGCCAAATTAGACTGGAACTCAATCTATATTCAATTAGGACATGGATCCTCTTCCATCCATTTGGATGATCCAGTTTTTGTTGTTTGTTGATTCTTCTTTTTTTTTTTTTTGGGTTCGCTTTGATATAAAATGTTCCTTTCAACAATTGATCTCGAACATAGGTCATGCCAAAAATTACATTAATCGGATACCGCTAAATATGATTTTAGAACACATTTATCTTGGAAAAAAATGATATCGTAACAATAGATTGAAACCCAATTAATCAATTCATGTTAGTATAAATGTGCTTTGAAAGCATATTAATCGATATCCAATTAACTTAACTTTTGATATGATCAATGTTTGGGACAAGCTCCAAAAGGTGAACAAATTGGATCATTATAGCTGGCCCAGATAAGGCCCGCATACAGCAAAATTGGACCATGAATTTGAGAGGATCCATATGATCATTTCGTTACTTTTAGCAGTTATTAGAATAAGGAAAAAAATGCTTGTCAGAAACTTATATATATCGTTACAATAATTTTCAAAGATATTACTCATTCTGTCCCTTTTTTTTATAGTCCTGTATTTCATTTTAGCCTATCCTTTAATAAGTGTCCATTTCGTAAAGTCAGTAGATAAAAATTAATACATTTTTTATTATGCCACTAAAAGTAGATTCTATTTTAAAAAATTAGTAAGTAAAAGTGTAATGATGATGCTTCCAATGAGGATGAGTAGATAAAGTAGAGGTAAAAATTGATGTAAAAAGTGTAATAATAATGTCTCTTAATTAAGTAAATTGGGGTTACGAAATTAAACACTTAACAAATAACGAAAAATATTGTGATTTTAGCACTTCAAAAATTGATGAAGGGGCTCTAAAATTTAACTGTGTTAATACATAAAACGACGTTGTTTTAGAATCCTTCCATTAATTTTTGGAGTGCTAAAATCAATTTTCATAACAATGGAGTAGGATATAGTCACTGGCGGACCCACATTGTGAACAGTTTTTCTAAAACATTGGCTTCATCATTGAATGGTGCGGTTATTCTAGTTTTGGGCGTTGATTACAGAGACTGATGTGGCTTCATCTAGCGGCACGCGGAGCCCCATGTGGCCGACGCCCAATTGAGTTCAAGGTTCCTCTTAGAGAACGAGTTGCAGATTATAAACCACTTATTGAGACCATGGCTTTGGTAGCTACACTAATTGCCACTGTCACTTTTGCCGCTGCATTTACGATGCCAGGTGGGTACGACAACAGTCCCGACAATTTGGGTGCTGCAAATCTCGTAAAGAATGCCGCACTTAAGGCATTCATTGTGTCGGATACCATTGCTATGTCCTCCTCCATCACTGCGGTGTTAACACTTGCGCTTTCAGTAAATGTTCAACGAGAATTTCAAAAGAGAATTTGTATAATGAGTTGGGTATTGGTCAGCTTGGCGATGCGTGGAACTCTGGTGGCTTTTATGTGCGGTATATTTGTAGTAATAGCACCTAAGGCCTTATGGGTTGCCATCTTTGTTTGTATCATTTGTGGCATAGCTTCTGTTGCAGTAGAGCTCTCCCTTGCAATTGTTCTCTCTCCATTCGTTATTGCCATTTTTCAATACGTCAAGCAACTACGGCGCAAGGCGAGGAGACAAATCATGAGTAATACAAAGACGGATGTTCCCCAGCAGAGACGGAACCGGCCTCGGGCGTAAGGCCTCGCCCCATTTGAAAAGCCCTAGAATTATCTAGTGTATTTTTCATACATGGTGAGCCCCTCCCCTCAACAAAGAAAAGAAAAGAAAAGGTGAAGTTAATACCCTCAACTCCTGGGCCTAAACTCCACAAGGCTTCTATCGATAAGAATTATAAAAAAAAAACTTCACAAGGCTTGGTTATATTGATCGAGAAGGAAATTGTTGCGGAAATTCGTTCCAACTGAGGTGGAGATTTTTGCGTGAACGGCCCTTCAGGATAGAGTGGCTACTAGATCTGTGCTTCAAAGTAGAAACTTGATCCTTGAAGGCCACCCCAGCACCTTTTTCTACATTGTAAATTCTCATGGGATGTTTGGTCTTTCATCCTGAATTGGTGGCATTTGAGATGGGTGTGTCCTCAATCTTTGGAGGTCTCTTTACTTGGTGGTTTGACAATAGATTTAGAAATTTGGAGAATCATTTGTGGGAAACGACATTTTTTGCTACAATTTGGTCATTGTGATTGGCGAGGAATGACTACGTGTTCAATAATGCTTCAACAGGATTAGGGCAAGTGGGTGAGGTGACCAAAACCAGAGTCGCAATGTGGATTAAGGTGAAGTTCGATATCAAGGTATACACTGTGGAGGATTTTAAAGGTTTTCTTGATGGAGTTAGAAAGGTGAAATTGTAATATGTGTTTGCAGTGTGTCAGGTGATCCGTTCAACTCTCTGTTGGATGTTTATTTTAGTGTTTCTCCCTTTTTCTTTGCCTGATTTCGTAAGCGTCGTGTGCTTTCGATGTTCCCCCTAGATGTAGCCTTTCGAGATTTATAAAAATTTCTTTTGCTGAGCAAAAAAAAAAAATAGTTCCAACTGAGATGATTTTCAAGATCTGAGGGAGTGTCACATTCCATTATGCTACATGGTTGAGGTAACTTTTTATTTTTTCACCTTTTAGTTGTATTTGGTTTGTTTTAAGAGCACTTTTATATATATATATATATATATATATATATACAGTTTCAATCAAGTAAGGGCGCCCTTACCTTGTTAAGGTAAGGACCTCCCATTTTTCGATCGAATTTCAATGATCCGAGCCGGTCAATATTTTCAGAACGTGATTTTAAGGGTACTCGCGAGAAATCAGCAAAAAAAATGACAGGGAAGGGCTCCATCCGAGCAGTTTTTGTTTGTTTTTTATCGAACGGTTCAAATAAAAACTACTCGAATGAAGCCCTTCGTGGTCTTTTTTTTTGTTGATTTCTCGCGGGTACCCTTAAAATCATGTTCTGAACACATTGAGCGGCTCGCTTATGTGAATGATGTGATCCTTTGGGAAACTAAGTGACGTATTTTAGTTAATTTTGCCAATGTCTGGATTAAGGTACCCGTACGATGAAACGACTAAAATTGCAGCAGCAGCAACAGATTGGCAATGCGAAATGCTTAGTCTGATTTGAATGCATTTGAGTTCTTCATGATATAGGCATTTGTTTTTCAGTACAAGCTTTCTGTAACTTTTCAAGTGGATGATAGTTCCTCTGCATTTGCACATTTTGTCGACGAATCAATGGGTACTAGCATTACCAGAATGAGCTTTCCATTGTAATCAAACATGACCTAGTTTAGTTAGTTTTTTTTTTTTCAGTCCGTCTACTCAAGTGGATGATTAGCAGAATAATGTCCACTGAAAGTTATTGGATAAACTAGATTATTAGAGGCTAATTATGACGCAGCAGAATTAACAAAGAGATTAGTTGCGTACTAATCAAACGAATAATAGGTACTCGTAGCCACGAGCAGTTCTTGAATCTTCAAGAGAAAAAGATAAAGTATAAATATTATTGATAAACAACTGCATAAACATTAGGTTACAATCCTTTTTATAGGAAAAAGGTGAAACCCTAGCAAAACCCTAACTCAAAAACGAAAATTCCCAAAATTTGGGGAAAATAAGAAAATTGGGAAAAGGAAAGAAAAACATGACTTTTCAAAAAAGAATAAACTTCTACGGAATTATACGCTAAAAGTTATTAACGAAACAAATATTTCCTAAAACAGCAAAAACGTCCAATTGAAGGCTTAAACGAAGGAATTAAACACCGTCAGTCATGAACTTACGGTGGTGAGTATAGATTGCAGCGTGAAAATAAGTCAGCCCACCAAGTTTGGGCCCAATCTGAGCTCGTCCGAAAGTTGCCAAATCGAGTAATTGGCAATTAAACAATGATTGGGCTTCCGAGGCTTCGACCGGTCCAATTGATCATGAAATTGGGCCTCCACGTGTTCTACACCAAATTAGTACTTTTGCCGCAAAAACTGTGAGAAGAGTGACGTTTAAGTAAAACCTTTTGCATAGAATGATTAAAAAGATTTTTGTAGTTTAATTTGTTTTTTTATACTCGTAATATTGCTCTTTGAAGTTTATTTTATCTTCTTAAGTTTTTTATTTATAAACATAGAGGACTCTATTTAAAAAGTACGCTTCAGGTCCTCAAAATCTTAAAGAAGCCAAATGTGTGCATATAAATGTGTCACTATAGTGTGCCTGTTCTTCCAATGTGTACCATATCAAACTCCCAAACTTCCAGAATCTGAAAAGTATATAAATGCTTCACCTTCTTCGGTGACTTGTATAGTTTACCACTTCGATCAATGTCTTTCTACCAAAAAAAGCCATGAGAGGAACTTGTAAATGCCATGCACCAAAGATTTGTACTATGGTGTGTGTCTGATCTTAATACGTATCAGAAGAGTATTAAAATTCCAAAGGTGAAATGGCCAAATGGGATTTCCCCTTGCACTTCCTTATCAGTTCTTATCTTAATTTTGGTGTCCAATTTGCAACATTGATCATTTTTTTTTTATCTGGTTGCATCTCTTACTGCTTCAGACTTCACATTTATTGGGTCTTAGAATACAAAACAATTTGAATATGTTTTCTAGTGCTAGTTTATGGATTCCAATATTTTGATGAACATAAGTACATGCCAGAACTACTGAAAATGTTTCTTAGGTTAGTTGTTAGTCAAAGTGCCGCAGAGATGCAAAAGATGTGCAGCCAAATATAGGATCCTAAACCCATACTTCTTGATCCTCATTGATAAGGCAATTCGCCATATTATGGCCAATTCTAATACATGCTTTAATTGGCCCCTGCTAGTGAAACTATGGAATTGGTCTTTCAGAACTAACTGAAGTGTACGTAAGTTGGTTTAGACATCTGAGTATCCATAATTCCTGGGTTCTGAATGCACATTATATGCAGTTTTTTATTATTATGTAGCTTGTATTACATCCTTCACTCTATATGTGCTGTGGTTTGTCCGATTGTTCAACGCTTCACTGCTTGTAAAATTGTCACAGCCATGTCTTTCGAGCAAAAAAGCCATTAGAAGAATTACTAAGTGCCAGTGCCACCAAATTAAAGATTGGTCAGTGTGTGTTTGTCTTTGTCAAAGGAGTATTTAATTCCAAAAGGCAAAATGGCCAACTGGGATTTTTACCGCGTCGTTCCGTGTCAAAAATATATTTATAAAACCTTAATGGAGTTAACTACTACTCTGTAGAATGGTGGTCAAAGACCGAATATCGTTCCGACGGAGACAGTATGACTGAGTTACGACAAATTCGATTAATTTTTAGATTAATTCGGAAAAATAAAGATTGATTTGTTGATTTGTTTTGAAGAGCTAATTATACTAAAGAACAATTTAATTAAAAGATTTAGAAACGATGGAGGAAAATATCTAGGGTTTGGAATCCACTCAGACCGCGTAACAACAATATGCATAGGTTAGGTTTATTTATTCGAATCAAAAGAGATTATCGCTAGGACTTGCAAATCCTAACAATAATCGTCAAGAAAATAATCGGGTTATTAAAAGGCATAAACTATCCCATAGCACGGACCGTATCTCAGTAGCACAATTTGGCCACCTAACAGCACGATCCGTCTTTCGAGCATAATCTATCTCAGAACTCTAACCACAATCGATGAAAAACATTGCAAAACTAGGTATTTGAAATCCGGAATACAAATACTTAATAGATAAGAAAAAGTAAAATCATTCCGTTCAATTGAAACGGAAAGGATTCTTAGTCTGACAATCGATCCGAATAATAAACCCAAAACCCATACATAAAATAGAGTTACTTGGCGCGAAGTTTTATCTTCACCCTAAAAAAGGGGTTTAGCCGGCCATGGACAAGAAAGATGCAATCAAGATTGAAGAAGACAAGGAAGACATGAAGTTAATCTCCTTCCACGTTCTATTCTTGCCTTCGATCTCAATAGCTGCTGGGAAATAATAACAACGTAACCTTCTTCATAAAACTAAAGCCTCCCCATTCACGCCTCTTTCTGTTGTCTCTGGAAAAGGAAAAGGTAACCTAAGTAATAAACTAAAGCCTCCCTTTTATAGTCTCGGCCGAAAAACGAATAAGAATTAAAAACAGACGAAACATAATTGATCGTGCCGCTGCCCACTGGTTCGGACCAGCGGTTCCATTGTTCGGACCAGAATTTCAGCAGGTTCAAACATTGCTCCAGCTTTGGTTGTCCGGACCAATATAGCCTTGGTCCGGACCAGATTTTCAGCTTTCACCTTTTCGCTCATCTTTTCGTCGCGGATCCCTCCACTTGAACATCCTTAATTCACGATTATTACTCCAAAACATGTCCGAACGCTCCGTAAGCCCTAAAACACTACAAACCAATTAAATCTCGTTAAATAATATTAGATATGACCGACAAAACCTAAGTTAATGGGAATAAACGGGTGCTTTTCAGCACCTATCAGATTTCCATTTGCATCTCCTTATCAGTACATATCTTCATTTTGTTGTCCAGTTTGCATCATTGACAGTTACAGACTTGACATTAATTGGGTCTCAAAATACAAAACAGTTTGAAGACACAGCCCCCACCTGTTTGTTACTATATTGCTAGGTTACCATATATTTCTGAGTTTAGTTGTCAGTCAAAGTGCCAGAGAGATGCAAATGATGTATAGGTGTACCAAATGGAAGCTAAGAGGTAACAGGAACAAGTTGTAAACCAAGACATCCTAAATTAGAAACTTGGCATCTCTTGAGGCCAAGCTGTACAAAAGAAATCTTTTATAAATCCCATAGTCCTAGTGTTGCCTTTGACTGGACCGGAGAAGAGAATAATAGAAGAGCACATAAGCTGACCCAAACATGCATGACCGTCAAACCTCCAAAACAAGAATAGAGTTTCCTTCACTGATGGGGTAATGCCCTAGCCTCGCATTATAGCCAATTCTGATAGCATTATGTTTCTTTCTTGAATCAAAATAAACCACATAACTATGGTACATGTAATTCGATTGAAGAAAAGAATTCAACGCTGTCATCTGATATAACATTTTCCCACTCGTTTCTTAATTAGTGGGAAAATGTTTAATCCAAATTCCAAATCACACAGGTTTCTTTTGGAGGATTTAAATACTTCCCTAAAGAATGTTGGCATGCAAGGTTGATTCTTGGACACACCCAGGGGTTGTTCCAGTGGTTTGGGTGATTGCCCAGGCTTTGGGCATACTCCGCAAGATTTGGGGTTCGATTCCCCATCGTGTGAGTACCCTAAAGTAAGTAGGGAGTTGTGACTGGTGTGGCTATACTAGCTCTTCCGGAAGTTTGGGTTGCATGAATAGAGTTGGGATTAGTTAAGGTGTGCGCAGGTTGACCTCAACACCCAATTATTGAGGGCCTGAAAAAAATAGAAGAAAAAAGAGTTGACTGAAAACCCGTCAACACTAAACATGATAAATCTCGGGCTTCACGCATTGCATAAGTTTAAAACCTTCAACCCTCGATCCGTTTCGGTGATAATATGAAAATGAATGGTTTAAGAGATGTTGAAAATCGAAATCATGAAGAACGATTTCCGTGATCGAGAAGAAAAAATGGTTTTCACAAAGGGCTTATGTAATTTTATTATTATTATTTTAACGGCTCACAGGGTTTATGTACGTAGTTAGTGTTACGCAAAATCTTCCAACCAAACCTTTCTTCTCTCATGAGAAACCCTAAAGAAAAAGCACAACTGCACATGGCTTTGTGCTTGCTTAACTTGCGTTAGGAACCGAATATTTTAATACCCTTCTTCAATTGTCACGTCTCTCCTTTGTCAGGAAAGAAAAACTTTTTAGCGTGGCCTCCTAGAAATAAAGTTTTCGGCGGCCAATCTTGATCGTCCAAAAGTATTTTAGATGATCCAAATAAAAATAAATTATTAACAGTAAGACTATTTCTTACCGACTTACCTTTAATAATTTGTCTTTAATTTGGATTGTCCAAAAGTAAGCTGAAATTGAGCGGATAAAGCAAAAGACAGACTTCAAACTCTGGAACTAAAAGACTGAAGTAACCTAACTGACTCACCCAATATACCACAACTTAGCGGAAAATCACAACGTAAGGCCAAAAAGGCAAGGACCGCGTCAAAATTTCTTCGGAATCGAGCAAGCCATCCAGTGCTACAAGAGTGGCAATGCCGCTCTTTCAAGTACTACCTCATACGGAACTGCATTTCACAACCCCTAGAGAGAGACAGGGTGAGGAGGATGAATCAGAAACTCTACAACCCATGTTTGAGACACCGAAGTATCCTGCAAAAGCGATCCTTAGGACTACAACCAAACAAAGACTGAGTTTCAAACTTTTTATGGAGTGTTGTTTTTGTTTCTGAGATCATGGAAAATGAAAACAAAAGAAAACGAGAACGTTGCCTAACGGAGATATTTGTCTCTTGCCTTCCAATTCAGAGATAGCAGTGATCATTAGCACATGAAACTAGGCTAGTTCTTACAAAAGATGCTAGTTAAACTGCGACTTAGTTGTTGAATCATCAAATGACACAGAAACTGGAGTTATGAATCACCTAAAATAGGCTTTCGGTATCTATTGCAGGTATTGGCAAACAGCAGGGGAGAGGAAAGGGGAGAATCCCATGTCAACACCCATTCTCTACATCATCATCTTCGGTATGTCGACCCCTTTTATGATCTTGGCCATTGCTTTCGCCAATGGTGGGATTAAGGCACCCATTCGATGAAACGACTAAGATTACAGCAGCAGCGCATTGGCAATGTGAAATGCTTAGGTCTGATTTCTAGGCATTTGAGTTCTCTGTTATAGCATTTGTTTTTCAGTACTAGTTTTTTGTAACTTTTCAAGTGGATCATAGTTCATTTGGGTTTTGCCTCGTAATCAAACACACACAGACCTTTTGCATGCCTTGTTCAAGCAAATATATCCTAAGTGAAATTCAATGATGTAAAATTTGATTTTGTATCACTGATATGAGGTGACTAGCGGCCAACTTGGAGTAATCAGAAGTCCAAATCACACATTTTCTTTCTTTTCGAATGATTTAGAAGCTTGTATTTCCCTCAAAAACGTTGGCGAGGTTGACGATTGGAATCAAAGTCTTCAATGACAGAACTCGAGGGATTCCGCATGTGAAGAGTTGAACAATTCTGAAATGCCAAATGGATAAATCATGAGCTTTATGTATAGACGTGGTTAAACTCTCAACTCGTTTGGGTGATCAGATGGAAATGAATGGTTCAAGAGTATTCCCTTTTTCATGACAATTATTTTTGCCCGAGAAAATAATGTACTGGACGATATGCACTTTAAAAGCAGTTTGATGTGCCAAGATCCATTTACGCTGAACTATCGAGAACATACAAAACACATGTTCGCACAACCTTTCATATTTGCAATACTGATTGCCAAATACTTAATTCATTCAATTGTTAGCGCCAATGAATTTTGGATTGTTAGTCATAATAATTTCCGTGAAAATGTAGCAAGTACATTGGCAATGCTGTACATGTCCATACTACATTTTCACTCTTGTTGGCGAATACCTAATTAAACGGCATTAGGAGTTTCGAAATTATAAGGACTCGGAAAATGGGAATGGGAACAGGTTCCGAAATAGGGCTGGCAATGCCTTGCTACTATGCCTTACTTAGAGCAAGTTTATCAGTAGTTTTGTAAAATTGCTTGTAAACAGTGCACTTTTTTCATTTTACCTACTCATATCTCTTTCAATACTACATCAATAATCTCTATTTAACCTATTCTCTATTAAAATATTATTACTTTTATTTTCCTTTTTCTTTTTTGAGGAGAGAGAGAGAGAGAGAGAGAGAGAGAGAGAGAGAGAGAGAGAGAGAGAGAGAGTAATAAACAAATGGGAAACCTGTGAACAGGGGTTCGGTAGATTTACCTCACCATTTCAACAAAAGCCAATTTACCTCAGCTTTTACCTCTTCTGCTGCTGCTTCCTTTTGTGGGTTTTCCTCCTGTAAAATAGCAAAAAAGCCAATTTGCCCCATCTAATATACTTGCTCTTAGGAATCAAAAGATGGAGATGGCGATGGCGATGGCAATGTCTTCAGATCAGCATGAGGGCCCATTTGGGAGCCTAATTATTTTGCATTTTGCATTTTGGATAGTGAGCCTAAATTTAATTTTGGATCTCTAGATATAGAAACCATACTTTTATTTTGGAAACCAAATCTCTATAAAATACAATGGATCCGTCCAATATTTTCTAGCAAAAGCAATTGATCTTATTTTGTGTGGTTATCTTCTCTTATTATTAAAGTGTATGGACCGGATAAATGCTGTTGTGCCCGGAGTGAATCAAACCAAAGCCAAAAAACACACTCTCAAACACGAACACAGGAGATATACGTGGTTCTCCAAATTCGGGTACATTCACCAAGGTAAACGGAGCAATCACACTATAATTTGAGATTACAAAGAGCTATCTCACCCTCTAAACTCACACACTGTGATTTACATTGCTCATACACAGATCTCACAGTGAGTTGGTTGGCTGTGCACACCAAGTCCTCTTTGGTGTGCTAATCAGATGGGGATGAAAGGAGTGGAGCCTATCCATGCCCAAAAGTCCACGTATGCGTGGTTATAGGAAATTCACTTAGGAGTTGGAGACACACGCTGTAAGTTTTATTCTTTATGGGGTTAGATAATTAACACCTTACGTCATGCCAGGATCTAGAACTATCATGATTATCACAGTACAATCATTAAACGGAAACTTAAGGAATCAAGAACGGCGTACCCGGATCCATTTATGTGGAACTTGAGCGATCCAGTGATTAATTGAAGCAACCATAATATCGCTAGAGCATTAAGCCCTAGGTGGAAAACAGGTTTCTCTCTCTTGCCTTACTTTATAGCCTCTTAGTATATCGCGTTAAATTGATGGAACCCTAGACACTCTTTTATAGGTAGAGAGAGGACCGGTTTCCCTTATTAAACATGATACTAACTTCCCATTAAAGTATAGCGTATTTAGGAAACAACTTT
>BPLS01000203.1:0-13343 GCA_019656275.1 Rhododendron kiyosumense | reverse complement strand
TCTATTTGACCAATAGAATAAAATCTTAGGCATAAAGATATGGAGAATCTTATTAAACCCATTATTCGTATGCGCTATACTTAAAAATGTGGACTGTAAAGACTAATTACAAAATTTAGTCTTACATTCTCCCACTTGGCACATATGATAAACTTAAGTAGGTCTAACAAGGTAAACATAAGGCGCGCCATAAATCCATATCAATCCTTCTTAATTAATTTGGTCACAATCATAATACTATTATTAAACAACCCATTAGTGCGAGTCATGGCGGTTCTACATCACAATGACATAGTCCCTTCCATGTACCACAATCACTAGCAAACTATTTAACATAGTCTTTAAATGAGAAGCGTTTTCATAAGGTCCAAACAATAATGTCTTTTGTCGAAGACTTCTCCTGTAATCACAAGACATTCACATACATGTACGTACACTATTCATTACAGGGAATTATCAGAAACACATAATTGAGATCTCTCAAAGTGTCGAATAACATCATCATCATATTGTAGTCCATAAGCTATAACTACTATAGGCTATGTTAGACTCATTCAATTAGGTTCTTAAGCGTCTTTGCTCTAACCCATTCATTCGTGAATCTGCAATCATAAGCTATGTGCTTATGCTTTTAATGACACTTTTGTTTCTGAATCATAAACTCTTAGCAACTTGGTAATGGTGTCGACAACCCCAAGTCCTAAGATAAATATCCCAACTACTATTCATGAAGTATGGCCTCAAAGCATATCACAATTCTATCAACATAATGGATGAAGTAATGATAGTTACTTTAAAACTTTTGTCTGCTCCTTTACATAATATGAACAACTAATCAAAAGTAGACTTTCTACTATCAAAGCTTCAAACAAAAACTGAATTTGAGTAGCTAATAAACTCAAGATCGCTAGATTTCCTTACTATGAGCATATAAACTTTAGTTTAAAAGTTCATGAGAAATAAACTTTTAATTGCAAACAATAATATCATTACAGCAAGCAAAGTACCGTCAATACATGTCAAAAATATAAACTTACTCCCACTGATACAATAATATCATTACAGCAAGCAAAGTACCGTCAATACATGTCAAAAATATAAACTTACTCCCACTGATCTTTGGATATATACACCAATTAATAATATTTTTTTTCTTAGTTCCAAAGAAACCAATGCTATTAGCAAACATAAATAACCAATGGCAGGGAGCTTGTTTACATCCATAAGTTGACTTCCTAGATTTGTATCAAAGTGCTCTTTACTTAAATTGAGAAACTTTAGGTTAATTCATATAGACACCATCATCTAAGTTTTCATTTAAAAGTTTATTTTCACATCCAAACGTAACTCCCAAACATAAAAAGTTACCTACCAACGCCACAATAATTTTTCAACGAGTCCTTCTCGGATACAAGAGAGAAGGGCTCCATAAAATTATGCTTCCTTTTTGAGTTTAATCATTGGATACAAGTTTGACTTTATATCATTTTATATTGCCCTCTAAGTCAAGAGTAGTCTTGAAGACCCACTTACAACATACTTTCTTGTATCCTTATGGCAATCCAACGAAATTTTCAACTTCATTATGTTCCATTGATTAAATTCATCATTCATGGCATCAATCCATTTAGTAAAATTATCACTTTATGCGGCTTGTGAAAATGAAATCGGATCAAAAGCATTCGTGTAGATAAATCAAAATCATTCAAATAGCCAATCTCATGTGCCTTCGAGATATCCTTAATGCTATCTTCTTTGATTGTTCTACAATTTCTTCATTGGTGTCAATCTCATTATGGAGTGATTGACAATTTACTTTGTTGTTCTAAATCATTATGTTGTTTAACAACGGGAAGAACAACACCATTCTAAGTTATAGATAAAGACACTTATACCCTAACTTTTATATGACCATATTCCATGGTTTATCACTCCCACTAATTTCACAATTCCTAACGAATCTGAATGACCGATTTCTATAATTCTCGTATTATGGTTAAATAGTAAAACTCATACCCTTTGAATCTTCAAAAACAACCAATAAGGTCACCATAACTCATTCTAAAATTCAAATTCTCTCATGTGAATTAAAATTCTAGCCTCCGCTGAACAACCTTAAATGTTCAAGTGTCCTAAGTTAAGGTTTCTTCCTATCCACAGTTCAAAAGAAGCATTTGAAACTGCCTTACGAGAAACCAGATTCACATAAATGCAGAGATCTTTAAAGAATTTATATATTCACTACATGATGGGTATTTTGGAGTTACAAATATACTTTTAACTATACAGACATACAATTACCTTTCAGCTATCACACTATGCTAAATGGAACAGACTTCTCATAATATTTATCACATATATCCTACCTCATGACTTTTACATTATTTTTTATTTGCCCTTTCTATCTCAATAACATACACCTTAGCATTCAATGATTGAGATGTTTATGTAATAGAAAAACTAACATAATAGGAAAAGTCATTTATAGGTGATAAAATAAGTCTCTTAGATAAAATTTCTTACGTCTATATAAATCACTTTAAGAAGCCTGTAATTTCTTGTAACTTACTCCTTATTGGATATGATTTGCTTGTACTTAATGCAAATCACACATATAATAGATTAATAAAATTTCTGTTATATATCAATCTCTTAATATGCTTGATTGAAATATAGTTTCAATTGCTAATGTTACAAGATGAAGTAATTTCCGTTCATGAAACTACTAACCAAACTAACATTATGATGCAGCATAAGGAGATCGAGTTCTTAATAAAATGGTCATCAAATTTTAGTTCATTCAAACATAATAAAAAATACCATAAGACAATAATTGGTATTTTTCAATCACCATAAAATTTGGTTTCGAAACTTGAAAAACATAACAATAAAATTTAGTTCGAACAAAGGAAACTAAATTTGTAAATATTATAGAAACCATAAAATGATGACCAACTCTTAAATAACAAGCGATAAGTCATAAAGCCCTTTTAATTAAAAAATTATAAAAAACTGTAATCCAATTCTTTAGAACTCAATGGGCTTATATTTTCAATCACTTCAAATCTCCTTGCATCTTGGTTTATAAACATAAGTAGTAGCTCATAATCAAATCACTTCACAGTTGAGAGACTTACAATTAGTTAGGTTTGATTCGAAACATACAACATTAGTTATCACTTTTCTCTTTCGAATCACTTCCTTCATTTATGGCAAACTTTTTGATAATGCCTCAACTATTTACAGAAGGGACATATATCATTACCCTTACATTCTTTCAAGTCTGAAATCATTAGTAGACTCATTAGGCACTACATAATGCCAGCTTCATGTCCCACTTAGGCTTCCTTTACTTTAATTCTCTAATACTTTAGTTGAGTAAGCCAAATATAACATTTTAATGGCATTCTCAGACATTTCAAGCACAATAAACATAATATTGCTCACCTTAAACATTCACGCGAACATAAGGCTTAATCTATTTTATTTCATTCTTCCTTTACCAAAATAAAAATAAAATTATTTTGCAATTCTCTGTTTGAAAAAACAAATAGAAGAATTTCTCAACAATCAATACTTTATCAAGATCTAGTTTCAAAAATAAAACTAATCTTGTCCTTTTCAATATGAGAAACTCAATCATTTAAATTTAAAACGAAATAGACCAAGCATGTGAATGTGAAACAAATATATTGACAATGCACACATAATATATGCTCACTACAATAATGCTTTGAGTTACTAATAAATTGACAAAATAAAATTTTTCCAAACAATAATATATAGTGCAACGGTGATCTGCCTTTGGGTTCATCTAATATTACACCATTAACTGTTATGGTAATTTCCTTTCACCAATAGGACTAATCGATAAGGATTCATAATTAAGTAGGTTTGTTACCTTTGAGTATCCAAATCCAATCTCAATTATGAATACTTATAAATTATCCTATTCCAATTCACTAATTACTTAGAAGTGGTGCACCTTTGGGCCTACCTAATATCCATGCAACTAGAGAATTGTGATTTGTAAAGTCATTATTCTTAACACTTAAAAATGGGAATAAGTTTCATATATAACTTGATATTTATGAATCATTCCAGTTGGGATACTTTGGTGACTACCAAACCGTATCATAATATAAATATCAAATAAAATAAGTGTTAAGTTTCATTAATTTAATTGAAATCTATGAAACATTCCAGTTGGGCCACTTTGGTGACTACTGAACCGCGTCTTAATAGAGATTCCAATCAAGATAATGACTTTTGCATAAACTTTAGGGAAAATTTCAAAATAGCACCTGACCTTTCACACAAATCACACACAAGCACCCGACCTTTTAAAATTATCAAAAAAATACCTGACCTATTTAAAAATCCATCAATTTTTCACCCGCCGTTAACTTTCCATCCAAAACAGACGGAAATGATAAAAATGTGCATTTTGGCAAGAATATTGGCAAAACAAGATTAAGGCTCCGTTCCAAAAATCTTCTTAAAAAATAAGCAACTTATTTCACATTTTCAAATTAAAAAATAATGTAAATGAAAAAAAAAATTAAAATTTTTTTTTCGCATTGTATAAAAAATCTCAATGAGATTTTTCAAACAATATACATATTGTATATTTTTAGATTTCAATAAGTCAATAATTTTTAAGCTTGAAATTGTCTTCTTAAAAAATAAGGACTTTTTTTTGCGTTATGAAACGGGGCCTAAGGCTCATTTTGGCAAAACACAATATTATACTCATAAAAAAGATTAAGACTTGATTTGGCTTTAAAAGTCAATTAATAACTTAATTTTTGTCTTTATTCAAAAGAAAAAAAATGCATTTATTAGTTTTGGATTAAGACGAATCAATAAGTCAAAAGAATTACTTAATTTTTCAATCCAAACACACCATAAATAAGGAATCAAGCTTAATTTAGTAATTAAATACCCATAACTATGCAGCCAAATAAGATTACTCTGTATTAAACAAAGGAAAAGGCAAAAACAGAAAACATAGAATAGTCATGGATAGGTGTGAAAAGTGACCGAGTTAAGTAATTTTTGTGACTTATTGATTCGTCTTGACCCAAAACTAACAAATGCGTGTTTTTTAATAAAGCAAGACAAAAATTAAGTTATTAATTGACTTTTAAAGCCAAATCGAGCCTTAATCTTGTTTATTAGTATAATATTGTGTTTTGCCAAAATGAACCTTAATCTTATTTTGCCAATATTCGTGCCAAAATGCACATTTTCAACATTTTCGTCTATTTTGGATGGAAAGTTAACGGCGGGTGGAAAATTGATGAATTTTTAAATAGGTCAGGTGTTTTTTTGATAATTTTAAAAGGTCAAGTGCCTATATGTGATTTGTGTGAAACGTCAGGTGTTATTTTGAAAAATTCCCTAAACTTTAGGTGAAAAAGCAAGAATAAAAGTATCACTATTTTAACACCTCGTCATAATAGGTATTAGAATTGCTTAATTTGATTAACATCTATCAACATGCCGGTTGGATTGCTTTAACTCAAACCATATCCTTATATAGAGTCAAATCAAAATAAGTGATCTATTCATGGACATTAGGTGAATCTTAGATTATTCACAATTTCATAATGTGATTTGATATCTATGAGAATCATTATGATCCGGTCACTTTGGTGACTACCAAATCTTTCATAATATAGAATCAAATCAATAACTTTCTTTACGGACATAAGGCGAATAACGAAATATTCACAAATAAAACTGAAATTCGACGATTCTACTAACCATTATGATTGGGTCACTTTGGTGACTACCGAATCAATCATAATGTAGATTATTCATCGAAACAATAATTTTTTTTTATTCTACTGTCAGGTGAATAAATAACAAAATTATTCACAATTCCTCATGATTGTAATTCATAAAGTCCCCGTACACACAATGAACAAAACATAAAATCAATCGACTGTCATCAAATTGAATTTAACGACGTTCATGGCGTACGTACTGCCGCACTACGGGATAGAATCACAACCGGAGCATAAGACAAGAAAAGTAAACCCACCAAAACACATATGTTTACAGCCATGGCATACAAGCATATCATTAAGGCAAAATCAATTCGTTCCGTGATCATGAAGTAATTGCCTTTATTACTTCAATACATTTATGTCATGCTATGTGCATGACAGCTTACATCGAATTGCTTCTTCTCTGTACAGTAAAATAATGGGGTTCCATTCATCATCATAAAACAAGTACCAAGCCACCGACGAGATAAACCCGATATCGACTTCGGTCCAAAACCGTTCAAAACAGGAGGAATCATGATCTCATCATTATACATGGTACATACTGTATATCGTTATTTAATCTATTAATCCTACTACTCCGTAGGTTGTCGATCCAAAAAAAAAAACAGGTCGGGCACCGATTATTTCATCTGCTTGTTCTTTAACGGAAAATCACGATATTCATAAACCTATAGCTCTGATACCACATATAAGTTTTATTCTTTATGGGGTTAGATAATTAACACCTTACGTCATGCCAGGATCTAGAACTATCATGATTATCACAGTACAATAATTAAACGGAAACTTAAGGAATCAAGAACAACGTACCCGGATCCATTTATGCGGAACTTGAGCGATCCAGTGATTAATTGAAGCAACCATAATATCGCTAGAGCATTAAGCCCTAGGTGGAAAACAAGTTTCTCTCTCTTGCCTTACTTTATAGCCTCTTAGTATATCGCGTTAAATTGATAGAACCCTAGACACTCTTTTATAGGTAGAGAGAGGACCGGTTTTTCTTATTAAACATGATACTAACTTCCCATCAAAGTATAGCGTATTTAGGAAATAACTTCTCTATTTGACCAATAGAATAAAATCTTAGGCATAAAGATATGGAGAATCTTATTAAACCCATTATTCGTATGCGCTATACTTAAAAATGTGGACTGTAAAGACTAATTACAAAATTTAGTCTTACATTCTCCCACTTGGCACATATGATAAACTTAAGTAGGTCTAACAAGGTAAACATAAGGCGCGCCATAAATCCATATCAATCCTTCTTAATTAATTTGGTCACAATCATAATACTATTATTAAACAACCCATTAGTGCGAGTCATGGCGGTTCTACATCACAATGACATAGTCCCTTCCATGTACCACAATCACTAGCAAACTATTTAACATAGTCTTTAAATGAGAAGCGTTTTCATAAGGTCCAAACAATAATGTCTTTTGTCGAAGACTTCTCCTGTAATCACAAGACATTCACATACATGTACGTACACTATTCATTACAGGGAATTATCAGAAACACATAATTGAGATCTCTCAAAGTGTCGAATAACATCATCATCATATTGTAGTCCATAAGCTATAACTACTATAGGCTATGTTAGACTCATTCAATTAGGTTCTTAAGCGTCTTTGCTCTAACCCATTCATTCGTGAATCTGCAATCATAAGCTATGTGCTTATGCTTTTAATGACACTTTTGTTTCTGAATCATAAACTCTTAGCAACTTGGTAATGGTGTCGACAACCCCAAGTCCTAAGATAAATATCCCAACTACTATTCATGAAGTATGGCCTCAAAGCATATCACAATTCTATCAACATAATGGATGAAGTAATGATAGTTACTTTAAAACTTTTGTCTGCTCCTTTACATAATATGAACAACTAATCAAAAGTAGACTTTCTACTATCAAAGCTTCAAACAAAAACTGAATTTGAGTAGCTAATAAACTCAAGATCGCTAGATTTCCTTACTATGAGCATATAAACTTTAGTTTAAAAGTTCATGAGAAATAAACTTTTAATTGCAAACAATAATATCATTACAGCAAGCAAAGTACCGTCAATACATGTCAAAAATATAAACTTACTCCCACTGATACAATAATATCATTACAGCAAGCAAAGTACCGTCAATACATGTCAAAAATATAAACTTACTCCCACTGATCTTTGGATATATACACCAATTAATAATATTTTTTTTCTTAGTTCCAAAGAAACCAATGCTATTAGCAAACATAAATAACCAATGGCAGGGAGCTTGTTTACATCCATAAGTTGACTTCCTAGATTTGTATCAAAGTGCTCTTTACTTAAATTGAGAAACTTTAGGTTAATTCATATAGACACCATCATCTAAGTTTTCATTTAAAAGTTTATTTTCACATCCAAACGTAACTCCCAAACATAAAAAGTTACCTACCAACGCCACAATAATTTTTCAACGAGTCCTTCTCGGATACAAGAGAGAAGGGCTCCATAAAATTATGCTTCCTTTTTGAGTTTAATCATTGGATACAAGTTTGACTTTATATCATTTTATATTGCCCTCTAAGTCAAGAGTAGTCTTGAAGACCCACTTACAACATACTTTCTTGTATCCTTATGGCAATCCAACGAAATTTTCAACTTCATTATGTTCCATTGATTAAATTCATCATTCATGGCATCAATCCATTTAGTAAAATTATCACTTTATGCGGCTTGTGAAAATGAAATCGGATCAAAAGCATTCGTGTAGATAAATCAAAATCATTCAAATAGCCAATCTCATGTGCCTTCGAGATATCCTTAATGCTATCTTCTTTGATTGTTCTACAATTTCTTCATTGGTGTCAATCTCATTATGGAGTGATTGACAATTTACTTTGTTGTTCTAAATCATTATGTTGTTTAACAACGGGAAGAACAACACCATTCTAAGTTATAGATAAAGACACTTATACCCTAACTTTTATATGACCATATTCCATGGTTTATCACTCCCACTAATTTCACAATTCCTAACGAATCTGAATGACCGATTTCTATAATTCTCGTATTATGGTTAAATAGTAAAACTCATACCCTTTGAATCTTCAAAAACAACCAATAAGGTCACCATAACTCATTCTAAAATTCAAATTCTCTCATGTGAATTAAAATTCTAGCCTCCGCTGAACAACCTTAAATGTTCAAGTGTCCTAAGTTAAGGTTTCTTCCTATCCACAGTTCAAAAGAAGCATTTGAAACTGCCTTACGAGAAACCAGATTCACATAAATGCAGAGATCTTTAAAGAATTTATATATTCACTACATGATGGGTATTTTGGAGTTACAAATATACTTTTAACTATACAGACATACAATTACCTTTCAGCTATCACACTATGCTAAATGGAACAGACTTCTCATAATATTTATCACATATATCCTACCTCATGACTTTTACATTATTTTTTATTTGCCCTTTCTATCTCAATAACATACACCTTAGCATTCAATGATTGAGATGTTTATGTAATAGAAAAACTAACATAATAGGAAAAGTCATTTATAGGTGATAAAATAAGTCTCTTAGATAAAATTTCTTACGTCTATATAAATCACTTTAAGAAGCCTGTAATTTCTTGTAACTTACTCCTTATTGGATATGATTTGCTTGTACTTAATGCAAATCACACATATAATAGATTAATAAAATTTCTGTTATATATCAATCTCTTAATATGCTTGATTGAAATATAGTTTCAATTGCTAATGTTACAAGATGAAGTAATTTCCGTTCATGAAACTACTAACCAAACTAACATTATGATGCAGCATAAGGAGATCGAGTTCTTAATAAAATGGTCATCAAATTTTAGTTCATTCAAACATAATAAAAAATACCATAAGACAATAATTGGTATTTTTCAATCACCATAAAATTTGGTTTCGAAACTTGAAAAACATAACAATAAAATTTAGTTCGAACAAAGGAAACTAAATTTGTAAATATTATAGAAACCATAAAATGATGACCAACTCTTAAATAACAAGCGATAAGTCATAAAGCCCTTTTAATTAAAAAATTATAAAAAACTGTAATCCAATTCTTTAGAACTCAATGGGCTTATATTTTCAATCACTTCAAATCTCCTTGCATCTTGGTTTATAAACATAAGTAGTAGCTCATAATCAAATCACTTCACAGTTGAGAGACTTACAATTAGTTAGGTTTGATTCGAAACATACAACATTAGTTATCACTTTTCTCTTTCGAATCACTTCCTTCATTTATGGCAAACTTTTTGATAATGCCTCAACTATTTACAGAAGGGACATATATCATTACCCTTACATTCTTTCAAGTCTGAAATCATTAGTAGACTCATTAGGCACTACATAATGCCAGCTTCATGTCCCACTTAGGCTTCCTTTACTTTAATTCTCTAATACTTTAGTTGAGTAAGCCAAATATAACATTTTAATGGCATTCTCAGACATTTCAAGCACAATAAACATAATATTGCTCACCTTAAACATTCACGCGAACATAAGGCTTAATCTATTTTATTTCATTCTTCCTTTACCAAAATAAAAATAAAATTATTTTGCAATTCTCTGTTTGAAAAAACAAATAGAAGAATTTCTCAACAATCAATACTTTATCAAGATCTAGTTTCAAAAATAAAACTAATCTTGTCCTTTTCAATATGAGAAACTCAATCATTTAAATTTAAAACGAAATAGACCAAGCATGTGAATGTGAAACAAATATATTGACAATGCACACATAATATATGCTCACTACAATAATGCTTTGAGTTACTAATAAATTGACAAAATAAAATTTTTCCAAACAATAATATATAGTGCAACGGTGATCTGCCTTTGGGTTCATCTAATATTACACCATTAACTGTTATGGTAATTTCCTTTCACCAATAGGACTAATCGATAAGGATTCATAATTAAGTAGGTTTGTTACCTTTGAGTATCCAAATCCAATCTCAATTATGAATACTTATAAATTATCCTATTCCAATTCACTAATTACTTAGAAGTGGTGCACCTTTGGGCCTACCTAATATCCATGCAACTAGAGAATTGTGATTTGTAAAGTCATTATTCTTAACACTTAAAAATGGGAATAAGTTTCATATATAACTTGATATTTATGAATCATTCCAGTTGGGATACTTTGGTGACTACCAAACCGTATCATAATATAAATATCAAATAAAATAAGTGTTAAGTTTCATTAATTTAATTGAAATCTATGAAACATTCCAGTTGGGCCACTTTGGTGACTACTGAACCGCGTCTTAATAGAGATTCCAATCAAGATAATGACTTTTGCATAAACTTTAGGGAAAATTTCAAAATAGCACCTGACCTTTCACACAAATCACACACAAGCACCCGACCTTTTAAAATTATCAAAAAAATACCTGACCTATTTAAAAATCCATCAATTTTTCACCCGCCGTTAACTTTCCATCCAAAACAGACGGAAATGATAAAAATGTGCATTTTGGCAAGAATATTGGCAAAACAAGATTAAGGCTCCGTTCCAAAAATCTTCTTAAAAAATAAGCAACTTATTTCACATTTTCAAATTAAAAAATAATGTAAATGAAAAAAAAAATTAAAATTTTTTTTTCGCATTGTATAAAAAATCTCAATGAGATTTTTCAAACAATATACATATTGTATATTTTTAGATTTCAATAAGTCAATAATTTTTAAGCTTGAAATTGTCTTCTTAAAAAATAAGGACTTTTTTTTGCGTTATGAAACGGGGCCTAAGGCTCATTTTGGCAAAACACAATATTATACTCATAAAAAAGATTAAGACTTGATTTGGCTTTAAAAGTCAATTAATAACTTAATTTTTGTCTTTATTCAAAAGAAAAAAAATGCATTTATTAGTTTTGGATTAAGACGAATCAATAAGTCAAAAGAATTACTTAATTTTTCAATCCAAACACACCATAAATAAGGAATCAAGCTTAATTTAGTAATTAAATACCCATAACTATGCAGCCAAATAAGATTACTCTGTATTAAACAAAGGAAAAGGCAAAAACAGAAAACATAGAATAGTCATGGATAGGTGTGAAAAGTGACCGAGTTAAGTAATTTTTGTGACTTATTGATTCGTCTTGACCCAAAACTAACAAATGCGTGTTTTTTAATAAAGCAAGACAAAAATTAAGTTATTAATTGACTTTTAAAGCCAAATCGAGCCTTAATCTTGTTTATTAGTATAATATTGTGTTTTGCCAAAATGAACCTTAATCTTATTTTGCCAATATTCGTGCCAAAATGCACATTTTCAACATTTTCGTCTATTTTGGATGGAAAGTTAACGGCGGGTGGAAAATTGATGAATTTTTAAATAGGTCAGGTGTTTTTTTGATAATTTTAAAAGGTCAAGTGCCTATATGTGATTTGTGTGAAACGTCAGGTGTTATTTTGAAAAATTCCCTAAACTTTAGGTGAAAAAGCAAGAATAAAAGTATCACTATTTTAACACCTCGTCATAATAGGTATTAGAATTGCTTAATTTGATTAACATCTATCAACATGCCGGTTGGATTGCTTTAACTCAAACCATATCCTTATATAGAGTCAAATCAAAATAAGTGATCTATTCATGGACATTAGGTGAATCTTAGATTATTCACAATTCCATAATGTGATTTGATATCTATGAGAATCATTATGATCCAGTCACTTTGGTGACTATCAAATCTTTCATAATATAGAATTAAATCAGTAACTTTCTTTACGGACATAAGGCGAATAACGAAATATTCACAAATAAAACTGAAATTCGACGATTCTACGAACAATTATGATTGGGTCACTTTGGTGACTACCGAATCAATCATAATATAGATTATTCATCGAAACAATAATTTTTTTTTATTCTGCTGTTAGGTGAATAAATAACAAAATTATTCACAATTCCTCATGATTGTAATTCATAAAGTCCCCGTACACACAATGAACAAAACATAAAATCAATCGACTGTCATCAAATTGAATTTAACGACGTTCATGGCGTACGTACTGCCGCACTACGGGATAGAATCACAACCAGAGCATAAGACAAGAAAAGTAAACCAACCAAAACACATATTTTTACAGCCATGGCATACAAGCATATCATTAAGGCAAAACCAATTCGTTCAGTGATCATGAAGTAATTGACTTTATAACTTCAATACATTTATGTCATGCTATGTGCATGACAGCTTACATCGAATTGCTTCTTCTCTGTACAGTAAAATAATGGGGTTCCATTCATCATTATAAAACAAGTACCAAGCCACCGACGAGATAAACCCGATCTCGACTTCGGTCCAAAACCGTTCAAAACAGGAGTAATCATGATCTCATCATTATACATGGTACATACTGTATATCGTTATTTAATCTATTAATCCTACCACTCCGTAGGTTGTCGATCCAAAAAAAACAGGACGGGCACAGATTATTTCATCTGCTTGTTCTTTAACGGAAAATCACGATATTCATAAACC
Organism: Rhododendron kiyosumense; assembly: GCA_019656275.1. NCBI lineage: Eukaryota > Viridiplantae > Streptophyta > Magnoliopsida > Ericales > Ericaceae > Rhododendron > Rhododendron kiyosumense. The sequence continues at coordinate 23 of BPLS01000203.1, read as the reverse complement.
TATAGCTCTGATACCACATGTAA
>BPLS01000202.1:2314378-2352370 GCA_019656275.1 Rhododendron kiyosumense | reverse complement strand
AATGTTCCTTTACTGGCAATAGACTGGGAAGATCTTTTCCCGCCAAAAGCTTACACTTAGAGCTTAATCTGGCTCTCCAATTTCTGGCCTAACTAGTTTCATAAACTCTTTTGAGTTATCATAGTCCTCTCCCAATTAGCGTTATGATTTTTGAGGCCTTTGTTATGGCAGCCTGTTCCATGATCATGCTCTTCTCTCATAATTTTTCTTAAGAATGACATTTTTATGGTTATTTGGATGGGGCTAAAGCTGTATTTGGGTTGTTTCCTTTGTGGGTTCTCCCCTTTATGTTCCTTCATGTCTTCTTGTCAATGGTTTATACATGTAGAGGTCGCTCTGTAAAACGAGATAGTAATCTTAAAGCATTGTACGTTTCTTTTCTTGTTAGCAGTTTTAATCAACACATGTGCATCCATTTGATGAACTTATTGATTTTTTGTGATATGTTACTGGGTTTTAGAATTTTAACTTGTAAAAAGTAAAAAAAAGAAAAAAAGAAAAAAGAAAAAATGATGCTCGTTCCACGACTACCCACGGCAAAATAGCTAGTAAGACAGATGCTACTAAAAAGAAAAAATGATGCTTGGTCATGCACGCTGATTAGAAACGGTAATTATATTGTGAATATTGTCTTGTGCTGTTGCCTATATTGTGAATATTGTCTATTGATAGTAACAATTGTTATTGGAAGTGAATGAGTAACAATTGTTATTTATTCCTTTCTATTTTGTGCATATACTTAAGCCATATGTAGTGTTGTAAAGAAAACATAGCAATGTTGTGTAACCTTTAATTAATTTTGTAGGTTATAAGTAATGGACAGGAGTTGGATGACGATAAGAAGAAATAGGTTCGCAAATACAGAGTATAAACTAGGGGTGGAATCTTTCCTACAATTTGCGTTGTTGAATTTGGGACAACAACCTGAGATTCGGTGTCCATGTAATGATTGTCTAAATGGCAGAAAATATAGCTTTGCAGTTGTTAAGATCCATTTGATACGGAATGGATTTGACTCTTCTTTCAAGACTTGGGTGCACCATGGGGAATCTGTTCCCGCACCTCAAGCATATGATGATGACCATCATGACCCCAATGAAGGTATTGGGGATGAAATTGGAGGGGAGGTCCCTAAGGATGGCAACCAATTGCAAAATATGGTGGAACAGGTCTTTGTTGGTGGCCTCTTGGATGACGATAGCGATGAATTGCATGCTAATCTTGGGAGGGGTGATGTCCGGAGTTTCGATAAGTTGTTCAATGCTGCTAAGCGTAAAATTTATCCTGAAAGTGAAAAGACTGTGCTAGCATTTATTGTTGAAATGCTTCATGTTAAAGTATACAAGAAGATGACGAATGACACGTTCAATATTATGATGAATATTATTAAAGGGATGCGACCAGACTATGATAAGGATATTCCTTGGAACACTTATGAAGCGAAGAAATTCTTAAGGGATTTGGGTTTGGGATATGTGCCTATTCATGCATGCATAAATGACTGCGCACTCTTTTGGAAGGAGAATGAAAATATGGAAAATTGCCCAAAGTGTAATGAGCCTAGGTACAAGGTGAACGATGGTACGGGTAAAAAGATCCCCCAGAAGATATTGCGGTACTTGCCATTGACTCCTAGATTGCAAAGGCTATATTGTTGTGAGAGAATAGCTTCTGATATGAGATGGCATAAAGACAAATGGGTAGATGATGACGAATTGCGTCATCCGGCTGATGCTCAAGAATGGAAGAACTTCGATGAGCGATTTCCCGATTTTGCTGCCGAACGCGAAATGTGAGGCTCGGGATGGCTACTGATGGTTTCAATCCCTTTGGACACATGAGTCAATCATATAGTATGTGGCCTGTAATCATGGTGCCTTACAATCTCCCCCCGTGGAAGTGCATGAAAGAACCCTTTTGCTTCATGTCACTGCTTATTCCTGGTCCATCATCCATTGGAAAAGATATTGATGTTTACTTGCGTCCGTTAGTTGATGAGTTGAAGGAATTGTGGAAGAATGGTGTACAAACTTATGATGCCTCTACTGGAAATACATTTACGATGCGTGCATGTGTGTTTTGGACCATCCATGACTTTCCTGCATATGGGATGATGTCTGGGTGGTCTACGAAGGGTTATTTGGCTTGTCCCATTTGCAATTGTGATTTCTCATCAGTTAAGTTGAGGAGTAAGATTGGATATTTGGGTGCGCGCCGCTGGCTACCTGAGAATCACATTTGGCGAAGGAGCAAGCTCTTTAACGGTAAATTTGAGGATAGGACCAGACCTGTGGAGTTGTCGGGCCAAGAAATATTAGAACAAATTAACTCAGGGACTTACGAGCCGTTTGGGAAACATCCAAGTAACAGCAAGAAAAGAAAAAGAGATGAGTTTGAGAAAAATTTGAATTGGGTGAAGAAAAGCATTTTATTTGAGCTCCCTTACTTTGAGTTTCTCAATCTTCGATGGAATCTCGATGTCATGCACATAGGGAAGAACATATGTGAAAATTTGTTGGGGACATTTTTGGGCATCGATGGAAAGAACAAGGATACCGAAAAAGCACGCAAGGATTTGGAGGATCAGGAATTACGCAAGGAGTTGCATCTAAAGAGGCGTGCAAATGGGTCATTTGAAAAGCCCCCGGCCATGTACACATTATCAGCGAAAGAGAGAGAAGGCTTTTGCAATTTCTTAAAATCGATCAAGTACCCAGATGGATATGCAGCGAACATCTCTAGATGTGTGAACACTCGTGGTGGCAAGTTATCGGGGCTCAAAAGTCATGATTGTCATGTCCTTTTGCAAAGGCTTCTCCCGATTGGTATGCGTGGCTATTTGAACAAGGAAATTGGAACCGCGTTATTTGAGTTTAGTAACTTCTACCAACAGTTGTGCTCAAGAACAGTGAGGAAGAGCGATTTGGATAAACTTCAGGAGAACATTATACTTGTGCTTTGCAAGTTTGAAAAGATTTTCCCTCCCGCTTTTTTTGACGTAATGGTACACTTGGCTATTCACCTGCCTCGCGAGCTTAAACTAGGAGGGCCAGTGCATTATCGATGGATGTACCCCATTGAAAGGTATGTATACTTATTGTACTAATTGTGTCATTTAGCTATAATCCTAGAACCATAACCTAATACTGTAGTATTTTTTATAGACTACTTGGAGTTTTGAAAAAATTAGTTGGCAATAAAGCTCGTCCTGAAGGTTCAATTGTGGAGGCGTACGTTTGTAAAGAATGTACAACCTTTTGTTCTATGTATCTCGATGGAATTGAGACAGTGTTTAATCGCCAAGAACGGAATGACGATGGTGGTGAGCATGAAGTGGGGTTAAGGGCTTTCACTCAGCAAATCCGTCCCTTTAGTATAATCCCGAGAGCACCTGATGTACCTGCCGACCAACGTGACATGGCTCATTGGTTTGTCTTGAACAATAGCCTTGAAGTAGAACCATATCTAGAGTACGTATTTACTACAATTTTTTTTCAATATTTGGTTGGGGTTTTATCATCATTCATAATTCTCTATGTTAATTAGGATACACAAGAATTTGTTGGGAAATGGCAATACACTTGACATTGCGAAGAGACAACGCAAAGAGTTTCCTCAATGGTTCAAACGGCATGTAAGACATACAAAATTGAATTTTCCCACTCGTCACATTAAGCTATGTTTATTTAAAGTAGCATAATAGTAATTTGTAATGTAGGTGAATGAATTGCGGAAGCAGAGGTCTCCAGAAGCAACTGATGAGTTGTGGTCATTGGCCAACGGACCTCAGCCAATAATAAACACATATTCAGGGTGCATTTCTAATGGCGTCCGTTTCCTTACTTTTGAACGGGACAGCCGACATACAACTCAGAATAGTGGGGTGATAGTGGAAGGGGAGCACGAAGGCCAGACAATAAACTTTTATGGTTTCTTAACCAAAGTATGGGAATTGGTCTATTTATTTGATCATCGAGTTGTTTTGTTCCAGTGCGAATGGTACAATTCCGGTAGTAGTAGATTTTTTCAGGTTGATGCACATTGCTCAAGTATTGATGTAAGAAGTCGATGGTATAAGGATGACCCATTCATTTTTCCAAGTCAAGTCCAACAAGTGTTCTACATTGCAGATACCAAGTTGGGTCAGCATTGGAAAGTAGTAGAACGGATTCACCGTCGAGGAATCTGGAATGTCCCAGAGACGGAAAGTTTTGAAACCAACGGGTCTCCCAATGAAGTTTTCCAACAGGAAATAACTACTGAGGTTCCAACAATTGTCGTTGACGATCCTTCCATTGCATCCTCTTTGCAGAGAAATGATATTGAACCTGCAATTATTGGTGAGGAAGAACTTGTAATTATTAATGAGGAAGAAGATCATAGTGACGAGTATGAAGAAGACTTAATGGCTGATCTAGACGATGAAGAAGAGGAAGAAAATCCTAGTGATTCTGATGATGATTTTGACATAGAAGCTTAATGTACCAAGAAATTTGGTGGTCCCTACTTGTACTTAAGATTAACTGTTGAAATTAGTTTTAGCTACTTTGCTGTTGTATGTTGCCCATTGATTTGTCCACTTCAATTGATTTTGTTCATTTCCTAGCCTTGGGGGGATGTCCCTTGGAAGATCAGATGTAGGTTTGTGTTGGTGGCTACTATATTTTGTGGTTAGCTAGTCGCGCTGCATTCAAGTTGAGAATTCTAGTGCTGAATTCGAGTAGTGTTTGCTTCTATTTGTTTCTGTTGGTGTGCCAGTTGTGATTTTGTGCTAACAGGTTCAACTGCATGTCGTGCTATTGATGGATTGAAATGCACTTGTTTATGCATATTGTACTTGGTTCTTAAAGAATCTGGATTTAGATTCCACTAGTGCAGCTCCTACTATGCAGCTAGTTGTGCTACTTTTGATATTGATGGTGTTATGCTTTACTCGTCAATTGGTAGTGCTGGATTTTAATGATGCTTGTAGCAGCTTTAATTGCTACCAAATTAGCTAGAGTTATCCCCAAAAAAAAAAAAAAAAATTGCATTTCGTTTTCTGATCTAGAGTTATCTACATCTATGCTTACATATGGGTGACAAAGGTTCAGTGTAATTGACTTCTTAAGCAATATGGTTATTGATTGTATCATATGCTACATACCTCGTAATTTGCACATTGTTTGTCTTACATATTTCTCATTATAATTCACTTCTTTGATATGCTTGTACGTAAATGGAGTGTTTCAAAATTTGACAGATTGCATCATGCCTCCCGGATCAAAAAAGAGCAGTGCATCCTCCAACTCGACTGGCACAATGCATAACACTGCAGCAGTACGAGTTCAAACAATAGCTGCAACACCCGCTTTAGAGAATCTGACATCTACTCCTTTGACTCTTGCATCTCCTTCTACCCATGCTAGTGCTTCAGGTAAATGCACCTGTATCTCTCTCTCTCTCTCTCCCCCTCCCTCCCTTTCTATATGTATCTCACTACAAGTCATTTGTATGAGTTGAATCTGTCATGTCATGTATTTGAGGAATTTTTATCATTTACGCGCCGATCATGCAAAGATCACAAGCACTAATGATACACAAGTTGGCTAAGAACATTAAACAACAATGATGTCACATTCTCAGTTAAATCTGCATACTCTAAATGGGAGAATCACCTGACCATATCCTTATCCTATGCAACGGGGCTAGGAGAGTATGGGAAGCTATTTTCTGTGGTGGCACGTCCATTGGCTTTTAACATGTAGTTTTGCTTGTAACAAAATCACAACGTTTCTAACGTAAGAGTCTCTTCAAAACTTGAGTTCAGTCCATTATAGTTTAGCTTTAGAAGTGAGCATGAGGATTTATGGACACTTTCACTGATACAAGGTCCTAGAATCAGTTCTTGCAACAGTCAGACTCTCTGACTCATCTACAGAACGCAGAGCAGCTCTATGATAGAAAAAAGCATGTCATATGCTGAATGTTTTAAACTTGCTGACGTAATTGTGAAGTAAAAACCGCATTGGTTATGGTTCATCTGGAAAGGCATTTGGCTTCTGAACTGGACTATATGTATCTCGTTGTAATTACCATTTCCTATTCTCTTTTGTCTGTATCTCCTTGTCTGCATTTTCTGTCCACCTTTGGTATTGTGTTCCTTTGAATCCTGCTTTCGATGCTGCTGTTCTGTCCAGCAACTGTACAGTTCTATCCGTTACTTCCATGTCACTTTTCTAATGCTTTTGTAATGCTTAGGAGTCCAACCACTTTTCTTACTGCTGCTACTGTCCAGTTCAGTTGCTGCCATAGGTTCAAAAGAATACTACAAGACCACCACCACTAGCAAGAAGACTGCTAGTGGTGTTAGTTATGGCCCAATCCGTCCATTTTTCTTTTAGCCCTTGGCTTAGATATCCTTGTAGCCACTTGGCTTATTTACTGTTATTTTTTACAGGTGCACCTTTAGCAAAGCGGCGGCGTGTGCGAGGGCCAACACGTGGAAAAAGAATTAGAAAGATAATTGCTGAGAATAAAGGGGAGAGGATCTCAGCTTATGTGACGCCGGAAATGAGAGCAATTTGTGGAATAAATGCAAACAAGGTGGCGAGTGAACTAGGGACACAAATTAGGTGGCTATGTCCTATTCAGGGATTTTACCCCTCGTGGCAAGAAGTTAGTATTGATTTGAAGAGTGTCATCCTACAAGCTGTCCGAGTAAGAATGTCTAATTTGAATGGTTACCAGCATAACACCCTCATAATATAAAGACTGCATATTGCATTTTGTTAGTGAATTCTCTCATATATGTTTAATTTGTAGGATAAATTTAAAGTCACCGAAAATGGCGTTGAGGACACTGAATTAGTTGACCAAATTCTTGAAGAAAAGGCAAATCACCTGTACAAGGATTGGAAATGGAGAATGAACAACTTTTATACAAAGACATTGGACGCTGGTTTAGACGCATATCAGCATCCTTTTCAAAAGATGCCCATAGATGACTGGAAGTACATGATTGATCATGTATTCAAGGATCCAAACCGAGAGGTTAATTGAATACTTATTGGAGTTACATTTCCAACTCTAACTTAATATCTAACAAATGATTTTTTCAGGCCCGAAAAAAAGCTGGCAAATTAAATAGGGAGGCTGTACCGTATGGTCATACTACGGGCTCTCGATCCTTTGCTGCTGTTATGACTATTGCGGTGAGACATTTTGCTCATAGTGCTGTACCTACAAGCTGATCGTAGTGCTGTTATTGACAATGGGTTATGCCTATTCTGTTATGATTTCTGCCGGTGCTATTTGCTAGATTGTTAATATGCTATGGTTATTTGAATGTGGTAGGCTGATCAAGAAAAGCAAAGAATTGCCAATGAGGAAAATGATGATGCTAGAAATGGTAATGAGCCAAACACTAATGTGGGAACAAAGAAGCTCGATTTATGTGATTTGTTCGAGGCATCACATAGATTGAGAGATACAAATGAATGGATCAATTCAACATGCCAAGAGAAACATGTATGCATTTAATGTTCAATCCTTTCCTTTTGTTGTCTGCTGCCCATTCCTTATGTTTTTCTTGTTTGTTTTTTTTTTCCCGAAATGATAGGAGATGATGGTGTCAACACGTGACGAGGCAGCTTTATCTGGCACTCCATTATCAGCTGAAGAACTTTCAATAAAGTGCCTCGGGGAGTCGAAGACAAAGAACTACATAAGAGGATTAGGGAATGGGCCAAAGCCATCTACCTATCTTTCCAAATCCAACTCACAGTCAGCACGCCAAGACCAGCTGCAAAAACTTCAACGTGAGTTGGATTTGATTCGTGAAGAGCAAAGAAGAGAGAGGGAAGAGGAGAAGATGCGAAGGGATGAGGAACAAAGAAAACAGGAGGACGAACAAAGACGACGTGATGAGGAACAAAGACTACGTGAGGAAAAGTATGAGGAGGAGAAAAGGCGGTGGGAGGAGACACAAAGGCGACAAGATGAGGAGCGGTCTGTACTTCTTAAAGAGATGGAGGTAATCAAAAGCTTTATGAGTCAAATGCAGAATGGTGGACGAGGCAACATGGGAGCAGGGTGATGGTGGCTCAAATATATGGTACGTAGTTTGAGAATATCACTTTTAGAATTTACTTTGATGCTAAGTAGGAAATCCGGAATACTTAGTTTTAAGTTTAAGTGTATGTGTTCATTCTTTTGCTATGGCTGTCTGATTCATTTTTGCATCATCCTATAACTGAAATGCATTATCATGAATAACTGAGTTGGACTACATTCATAAAGCCAGGAAACCAGTTCTGTGACTGTCATGGACTGAATATGCTAGGAAGCGATGCATATCTCTTTCATGTTTTGAGAAATAACACAACCATGGATATCTGAATGTGTAGTTTAGGTTCTGATTAGGTCATGGGATATGAGTTCTACTTCGGAAAAATTCGTTTAGCTTATTCGTATACAAGTTAGAGTTCGAACAGAAATGAATTTTTCAAGTTCTTGATGAATTTTTATAACCAACTTTCCGACCTTGTAAATTTTCAATATTTTTATAGGAGATGCCTCTATATGTCTAATTTATTGTGTAAAATCTGTAGAACTGAATTTATAACGTGGAAGGAATTAAAAATCATATACTGAACTGCTGTTGCGAAACTCTCAGTGCTGACAGCACCGTCGCACTTCACGGAAACGGCTGTAACTCGGCCTAGAAAACTCGAAATCACATTCCACTTTCTTTGTTGGAAACTAGACAGATAGAGCTTCAACAAAATGTAATCCACGTGCCTTAGTTGTGCCTGACTAATAACAGATTTCAGTTTGAAGTTGGCCTAAAATCTGTTTTCTGGAAATCACTGAGTTTTTGCTCCATTCCATATGTATGTAAATTTAAGTTGCTTGGGGTCATGACATGCATTATTGAAAAAGTATGGTAATATGTGATGTTGATGCCTTTGTTGTCTATTTTCACTGCGTCCATTTTGTCATTTTAAATTGGTAGTATGGATATGCGAATCAGATCATGATGCTACTTGTTTATTCTTATACATATTGCCTGCCTTCCAAATTTGCAATGTTAGTTATGAAACTATAAAAATTATTTATGGATCTTGCGAAGTTACATGCTAATATGCTATTAATTTTAGGATAAGCCATTCTTACTTCTTTTCTTACTTTAGTGATCATTTTGCTTAGAGGTTCCCAGTCACACTTTACATGGTAGTTTTTTTATAAATGGGTTATCTTTGGTTATTCGCTTTGCTTGTACAACACCCGGTAAAGAAAGCTCTTGGTGAAAGCATGAAGACCTAGGGATAAAGTCCACTGGTTTCCAATTTTTTGGTGTGAACACGAGTTCCTATATGGATTCTAGTTTCTATAGCTCTGCTGCTGGGGTAAATTAAGCACAAGAGATATGACTCAAGATTTGGGGGATGAGTGTGGACACAGTGTGTTCCCTATGCAATCAAGAGGAAGAAACTCATGGGCACCTATTTTTTGACTGTGTATTCTAAATCCATTTGGACACAAATTCTAGATACATGCCAAATTAAAAGGGGGGCTACGAAGAGGTCTGAGGAGCTGTCATGGGCAGTCGAACATACCTCAAAAAAGTTTCAAATTTTTTTGTTTCTTATGATTCAATTTAACAAAACTTAAATTGCGAAGAAGCAAAATCTCATTCAAATCAAATATCCAATAAGTCAACATTCATCATCCAACTTCACAACCCTTCAAAACATTCATCCTATAACAATAACCACTTCAAACTTAACAGTATTACCGAAACTACAAAACATCCATACCCATTGTGAACATAATCCCAACCATCAGGAATACAATGCTTCATAGAGAGGTCCATATTTTCCTTTCTAATTTTTGACTCAACAATCCCTATAAGAGATAAACTATTTGCATGAATAAATTTTCTAATTTCATCCTGCTTAATGGGGTTATTCAAGCCCCTAACATTCCAAGAAGCCAGCTTGATCATCGTTTCTTAGGTTTCCTGCCCCTCTTCCTTGCCCCAGGGTTATTCCCCCCACTAGCCTTCGTCAAAGAGCCCATAACAGTTAAGGCTTTGAACACTGCATCAGGGTCCTTTATACTGACGCCAAGACAATCTAGGAGGAAATCAAAGTCAACAGGGACTGCAGTACCCTTACCAACTCTGCTTGAGCCCAAGGCCTTAGGAGTTTGTTCATCAACAATAGAAGGAAGGGCAGGAGATTGCCCTTCATAGCTGCTTGTGTTGGTAACCAGATTACCTCCTATACCTGTAGAGGAACTTCCAAGATCAACAGGCAGCCCTTGCTCTGCGCTATCAACTTCAGAAACCAGAGCCTCCATGTTTTGCAAGGTCAAAAATTGGTTAGCACAGGGAATATCCACCTCAGGCACCTTAGAAGCAACCGAAACTCCTGAACTTTCAGGAACAACACTAATACCAAACTCAGGCCTTCCACTCTTTACAACCCAGACTTTGGGCTTCATTGGAACTTGAGCTCGAACCACAGTATTTACCGGCAATGGATCCTTAACTTGCTGTCTACAATCAGTGTGGCCAAAGACTTTGCAATTGAATCCACAGAGGCAACTTGTTCATTCCCTCCTTCTCATAGTCCATTTCAGAGTGCCACTCCTGCAGCACCATCAAACGCCTAGCAAAATGCCAAGCACCAACCTCAGAAATTTTCCTATATGCACCTTCAGCACCAAATAGGAAAAAGAAAAAACCCTTCTCATTACAAAGAACATCCTTGATTCCATATTTTTCCCAAATTCTACATGCAATTGACTTAACTGACGGGAATGGCAGCTTTTTATCCACAAAGTGGCCAACTATACAATCTCTCCATTTTTCAGAACCATGGACTTCAACGTGTTTAGGAGGTGTGACCCTAATATTCTCGCCATCCACTTCAGGAGGAAAGTAATGTAGATTCATCCTAGAATGAGACTCTCCAGGCGGAACAACCTTATCCTTCCATGAAACTCCAGAGTTCAGACCACCATGAGTCAAATTACCTTGAACTTGCAGTGACTCAATCAAATTATTTTTAGCATCTAACTCCTGACGGAGAGCAATAATTTCCTTCGATAGGCCTTTGATCTGTGTCACCATAGGAGTATCACCCTCGTGTTTCTCAAGATGAACATTGTTAGGAACCGTAACTGCGTCCAAAACATCAAACAAATTTGTCCTAGGCAAAGACTTATGATTAACAACATTATTCAAAACCGTATCCTTCTCGGAGACAACTACAAGGTCCAAATCAGAATTCACAACAGTGGAAACCAGATTATCACGTTTCAGCGATGTAGAAAACCCTAGTTTCGAAGCGGAAGTAGAGCAGCTTAACCCCAAAGGAGGAAAACAGGAGTCAAAATCTTTACCAGGGATCGCAGAAGCCATCGGAAGTGAGAAAAGAGCCTCGGACGCCATATTCCCGTCGCACGTCGCCAGGAGCTTTGAGTCGCTCGTCGCGGGAGCTTTGAGTCGCGAAAATTTCTTTCCTTACTCAGAAAATAGTTAACCAATAAAGAGAGACTAATAGATCAAATCAACAACAGTAAACACAAACTTAGACAGAATATCTCTGACAGAAATCTATGCCCACACCATGAATCAAACTAGAATCTCACTGTACCTCCATCCCCCACCAAAATACTTAGAAAACTCATCCCAAACTCTCACGGCACAAGACAATTACTAATTTGTTCCACCAAGCGCCAACACCGCTGCAGTGGTGGCATGTTCCACCAAGACTACCAAATTTATGGAAGTAAAAAAGATCCAAAGCAACATATGGCTACTCCATTTACTTTAATTATCTTTCACTGTGTTCACAAACAAAGAATAGGAGAAGTCCATTACCTTTCTTGTAGTTCATGTTGCATACATTTAGCATTTTGTAGCCTCCTAAAAATCTTTTTATTGCAGCTGAGAGTTTCGCCAACAAATTAAGTAATCATCTCCACAACCCAGCCATCAGCTTGCAAAAAAATCAAAACACATGGCAACATAAAAGCAGGCTTGTACTTCCAAATGGAAACAAAAAACCAAGAAGCAAGGAAACATCAGATGTCAAAGCCATGACTTACATGGTGTTAGAGACGGCAACAATCTTCTGCCACCCAAATTACTGTGAAAATAAATCTGCTCAATCAATACCACAGGACAACGTTTATGCATGTTTCTTTTTCTTAAGGTTAGAATAAGTAAATGTAAGAATCCAAATTAGATCAATCATAGCTAACAATCTGTTCATCGAACATGAATTACCAAAAGCTAAAGAGAAATACGTTAACAACTATATTGAGGCTATATGTGTAACACCAAGTATTAGAAGAACTAATAATCTACCTGAGACAAGATCATTCATGTGGTCTTTAATATCCAGATTTTATATACAAATACTTACCATGAACACTTAGTGTAGCTACATAGAGGCACAACTGGAAGTAATCGCAAATCTCTATCAAAGCACGATTGGAAGGACTTAGAAATCTGAAAAAAAACAAAAAAACACAAAAAAAAACAAAAACACAAAGATGATTGTGAAGAAACCAAAAAGAACTCTCTAAGTAGATACTATATTACACAATTAGGAAGAGTTTTTGGGGTGCATACATGAAGTCAAAGTCACCATGTTCGAGGTCGGTGATTGAGGGGGAACCGAGCCCTCACAATATATCCATGGCCATAGAGAAGATCTGATACAGCAATAACCAACCATATGTAGAATAATTAGGAGGGAGAGGTCTAATTGATATTCATGGTCATAGGGAAGATCCCATATAGCAACAACCAACTTGAAAGCATGATTATGCAAATAATTTCTATTGGAGATTGTGAGGGGAGACCTATCTTCTACTCGCAGATTTGGGCCAGATAAATGATTTATGGTTTCCAATCTGGGTTTACGTACTGAACGATTTAGAGTCTACAAATTGGGGCAAAAAATTTGCACATACGTATGTACATACACAACATAGAATTGTAAAATTGGATAAAACCTGATAGCTGTGAGCATCTCCAAAAGGAAAACTTACTTGATCTAGAATGTATATGGTGAAGAACAATTATGGTTACTGTGTAAGAACAACAGTCTGTACATCAAAGATAAAAAGAAGAAGAAGTAAAAACAGGGGATTCAAAGCACATACACACCATAAAATTGATTCAAAGCGTATACAAATACAAGAAAATATTGAAATAACTATGTGAAAGATCTATTTATAGAAATATTGAAATAACTACGCGTTAATTGGGAAATATGGAACCTCGGTATTTGTTGATCTTGAAGGATGGTAGAAGCTAGGGACTAAAAGGAATTGATTGGGTGTTGGAGGTGATGAAGATTAGACGATCGTGGAGCAGCAGCGCCTGTGGAGAGGTAAACGATCGTGGGGGTGGGTGGGTTGCGGCGTCTGAGAAAAGTCGATGCCGAGAATATTAGGGTAAGAGAATTTTTGGTGATTTTGGTGACAAGCGTGTGGCCACGGAGCGACGTAGTTTTGGTTTACCAACTTTTCAGTGACACCCCAAAAATTAAAACTGCCCGCCAAATTGTTTTGGCCAGCGGCGCCAAAGTTTTGACCATTTGGTGACAATTAAAAGCCTACTCTTGTCACCGTAAATCTCCTCATTTGGATTTTTTGGTGACAACTTTATACTTGTCACTGAAACTTGTTCACTGAAACTTGTCTTCAGTGACAAATATTTTGTCACCAAATTTTCTCATTATTTACCCTAGTGACTTAAAGGTTTTTGGTGACAAGCAGTAAAATTATTTGTCACTGTTGAGGATATTCTGTGTCAACACCAATTTTTTGTCACCAAAAGGTGTCAAAGGGTGTCACCATTGGTGTTTTTGTTGTAGTGTATAGGTAAAATACACATTCCACCATGCAAGAAAGTTAACATTTGCATCTTTTACCTATATTTACGTGAACATCATCATCAACTTTGACATAGAACTCTGCATCCTACAAAGCTACAACCGTAGCAAAATACTTCTTTGTCTTGCCTGATAGTTCAAGGTACCCTTCGATATGATCCTATTCAAATTATTTTAACATAAGAGGTAATGACTAATCAATTCCTTTCTCACGATTAACATTTATCAGCTTGTTATTACAATTTGTTGTATTTGGTTGGCCTATTTTATGGACTAGAGCAGGCAAATAAATTGCAATGGACATTTGCATTTGTTCCACTAATTAAAGCTCTGCAATTCACTATATCATTCCTTTATGTTCATGCTTTGTGCTATGGGATACACTAGTTCAAAAATATCAATGATAGATTGTTCATTTTTTTGGTTTTTTTATAGGGACGGTGTTTTAATGGAGTATCGCGCCGGATGTTGGTTATTGACTATGAAGATCAAAGTTGGATTTTAGTTGTGGACGTGCTTAGATTTTTTTTGGTTATCCGTTTGTTGAAGTTGAACTATTTAGTATTTTGTGGTCCACGAGGTTTGTTGAAGTCGAACTAAGCTTGGATTTTTTTATTTATTTTCCACCCGTGATGGACATGTTATTATGCACTCTATGAATTTGGATACAAATAGTTTTTTTTAAACTATTTGGTGGCTCTCTATTTATGAAAGTTTGTATTTATTTCTTGGAATTTTTATTTTGTATTAATTGCATTAGTTTGGCAATTTTGTGGATGTAATTGTTGTTGATATTTACAGGGAATAATAATGTGGAAAAATTTGTACAAAATTTTGGAATGACAAATTTGTATAGATTGCCCGACTAAAGTTTAGTCGCCAATAGGGCCATAAATTAATTGATTTGAAAACACATTCACCGACTAATAATATAGTCGGTGATAATTAAAACATCTTCCCCGACTAAACAATTAGTCGGCAAATAGGTAATACCTTCCCCGACTAAATAATTAGTCGGCCAATAGGTAATACATTACCCGACTAGATACTTAGTGGGCTAATATGTAACACATTCCCTGACTAATAGCTTAGTCGGCAAATAAATAGCACATTTGCCGACTAAAACGTTAGTCGGCCAATAGTCCAATCTTTACCGACTAAATACAAGTGGCGACTAAGTATTAGTCGGAATATGTTAGTCGGTAAATGTATATACTTTAGCCGACTAAACATTTTTTGGTCGGCAATAACCTTTCCCGACCTCGTTCCACCGACTAACGTGCCGACTAAATTTTTTAGTCGGGGAAGACTTTTGCCGACTAAAATGCGTACAATTGCCGACTAAAGTTTAGTCGGGAATGGTGTTTTTTCTTGTAGTGGGGTTATAATGGTCCTATTTCCACATGAATAATTTGGAAGAAAGAAGAAGATGTAGAGATTAACTCTTCTTGTTTTGTTCTTTTATCATTGTGAGCTAAACCCATGGGCTATGAGAGCCCTGAAGGGGATCCGTGACAATCAACGAGATACCGAAGGCTCAGGTTGCCGAAGATGGAGAAGGAGAAAACCCAAGGCAGATCCTAGAGAGGATTGATAGTAGGGAGATACCAAGAGATTCGTATGAATGCTTAAAGGTAAGATTAGGTGAGATATGAACAACCACTTATGGTAAGACAAGTGCCCTTACAAAGGGGAATATTCCCCTGAAGGACGCTTGGCCAAAGGACACATGACAACCTCCTAATGGTCCCCGCCGACGGTCAACGCCTATGGCTTGAGGGACTAGGCCCATGATGGATAAGTATTATAGGTAAAAGGTTATTGGGGGCTGAAGCTTGCTGGCAAGGGTCACATTGAAGGCCCTTAGGGGGTTAGATAGAAGGTAGGTAGTAGCCATGCGAGGCTATGCCCCAAGCATAAGGGTCTCCTGATCAGAGGACAGTGATATCTGAGACTTCGTATCATGTGACCTCAGGGGCCGCATGGGTGTCAGGTGGTAGGTGAGGACTGACTTCTCCGTGGGTAGGTATGATACGAATCTCGAGGAAGGTGGCGCCTTTAGCCAGCAAATCTGCCTCTCTAAGTCCTGAGAGCGTTCAGACCTTTAAACGATCCTTTGAGTTCAAGCCTCCATTCCACAATCGGTTATCCTCCTTCAGTCCTGAGCGACTTGGGCCCTGCCTCCAACCCCAGTATGAGCCGCCGACCTCAGGAGTGGGTTGTCCTTCAGCCGCTGACCTCAGGAGTGGGTCGTCCTTCAGCCGCCTCTAGGCTGTCCTCCAGCTACGACAACCTTCGCTCCTGAGGTCACCAGGTTTCCTTCTGTACTTAGGGCATGGTACCATGTACCCACAATCATCAAAAAAAAATCTTTCGAAATGAAGACCAGACTTCAAGTAGATGTAAAGCAATTAACTTTTTTCAAAGGAAAGTAAAGTTAAAATGTTTGATTTTCTGAAAAATGGAAAGAGCTGACCTCCCACTCCGATGTCGTAAGGGGAATAGTTGGATCAAGCATTGTTGTCAGAATATCTACAGATGGTACTCCAGCTATAGCAGCTTTGAATAAATCTGGCCGCATATTAAGAACAGCTCCAATAAGCAACCCCCCTGCACTCCTTCCTTCGACGCAGAGTTTTTCTTTTGTACAGTATTCTTCTCTATCAGATATTCTGCACATGCTATAAAATCTGTGAAAGTATTATTCTTCTTTGACAATTTCCCATTTTCATACCACTGCCTCCCCATTTCTCCACCCCCTCGAATGTGGGCAATTGCATAAATAAAAGCCCGGTCCAACAACGACAATCCTGATCCCTTGAAACTGGGATCCAGACAATACTGTTGAAAACAAGCCATTCACATAACAAGTAAAGTTAGATTGAAAGTGTGGAAATCGAAATTTTGGATGATCGAAAACAAGCCATTCACTTTTGCAATGAATCATGGACCAAGCCTTCCTCACCACTTGATATGCAGTAATTTATGGATAATCGAAATGACTTGACAGACTAATTTAACTATAATAGTTCACTGGACGGTAGCACTTGCTTTAATGATTGTGACAAATTCTTTAAGCCCGATCAGTGGCATAAACTAAATCGTTTGGTATGTAATAGCTTATGGATAATCGACAGACCAATTTTCAGTGTTAGGAAAAATTGGAAGAGACTCGAAATGTTCAAAATTTGTGTAATATTTCACTGGAGCCAATAACAACGCTATTAATTGAAACTGGGAAGCCAGCAACCATCATATTTGTAAACAGGTTCAAGCCATTAGGTGAACCCAACACGAGATTGCAGAACTTCTACACCTAAATGGGACATTGGGAGTTGGGACCCATTATGCATAACCAGAACCTTCTAGAGAAAAATGGATAAAAATATGTTTAGGTGATAAGAACATGGGCACTGCTACACATACCAACGGGGCACATGTGCCCATCGGTGGCTCCCATCGGTTTCTTTAGACTTTCCGCTAAAACATATTGTTTCCCTTTCTCCAATGTTCACTCTCAACTGACATAACAAAAATCCAGCATGAATATGTTACAGTAAATTGACCGATAAATCAGGAATTACCTCATAGGAACCATAACCATAAAGTAGTAATGGATCAGACCCATCAAGCTTCACGAGATTTTTTTGATAAACAACTGATATAGGGATTTGAGTACCATCTGGAGCAGTGGCCCATTGTCTTTCAGTTACATAGTTTAAGGCATCAAAACCTCCCAACACCTGAGTAAAACATTAGGCAAACACTAGTAATTAGGCCATACATATAGATTAGAAGATAATTCAAGAGATAGCAAAATGTCATTTCTTGATCCGCTAAAAAAAAGAGAAAAATAACAAACAAGGCCTTCCCTTCATCAGAGATTCAGAAAACTAAATAAAGATGAAATAGTATTCAATTCCAAACAAAATGAATTACTTTTTCTGAGGTATCTATTTTAATACTGGTTTCTTCCTTTCAAAAAAAAATATATAAATATGTAAAAAAAAAACTTCCCCCAAATCCAACATTGTCTAAAAAGCCGAAGGAAATTTGCTTTGACATTCTGAAGAGAAGATACACTTATCAATTGATAAAAAGAAATTAATTAGCTCGATAGACTGTTTCTTTTCTAAGTAATTACTCGAGAGACAACATTACGGGGTAACAATAATCTGAACATGCCTTAAAATAACTACAAACAGTAAAACTCATGAATCCCACAAAAATAATTTTGGCAATGTACAAAGGGAAAATTAGCCATAAGTACAATAAAATAGTTTTCATTTAGAGGAAGAACGCCATCAAAATAGTTTTTAGTGGAGATCCTTCAACTTTTTAAGTTGTTGAGCCATAAGGACAAATTATATTTTGACGGTAAAACTACCCTACCCTAGGGTAGGGTACCCTAGAGTTTAGGCACCCTATTCCAGGATTTTAGTAGTTTAGGCACTTTCATAGGATTTAGGGTTTTAGACACTTTCATTAGATACCTTAGGATTTTAGATACTATCACAAGGTACCCTAGGGTTTAGGTACTTTCATAGAATACCCTAGAGTTTTAGGCACTTTCACTAACCTTCAATTATTAGTGAACTTCCACTAGTTTTGCAAAAAGTGTATTTTAGTAATCATGCAACACATTTGTCCTTATGTTTGATTGCAAAAGGTGCTTGTCCTTATGTTTGATTGCAAAATGTGCTAGTTCTTGAGCTCAAAAAATGTAAATATGAGGGATTTTTGGCTAAATGGAAGACATATTCTGTAGATTAGGACCACTTTTAGTCTCCCATGTACAAATATTAACAAAAGCCTTGCTTCTAATGGGAAATACTACTTTCAAACAGAATAACAATAACAAGCTTTTGAAGGCAGGCGATGCAGGAACAATGGTTATTTCTGTTCGCCTCTTCCAATAAAAGAATAGAACTTTGAACAGAAATCATTTGTTCTTATATTTGACTTTGGTCTGTACAAATCTTGCGGGTTGCACCCCCTGGTTGTTCTGAATGATATTTATGTACTTAGCACAAGAAAAAGTTTGGTATCAGTTCATAGTTACTTGGCAGAATAGTTCACTGTGAGTAGAAAAAATGAGGGTGGGTTTTTACCCACCAGTATTCAAAATACTGAAATAGTTTGGCTGCACACCCACAAACCACACTCTCTGCAATATTATGGTTTTCATGCAAGTTCCCTATTTTTTGTTGAAAAAGGAGGGATGCACCGAGAAGATTAGCAATCAAGAGAATAGGAAGGGAAGGGGTGTGTGGGTGTGGTCAATACAAAGTACATTCACTAACGACGGGAAGAGAGCAGCATTCAGAATTATGATTGTAACTTCACATTTAACTTACTGTTTCAATCTTCTTCAGGACTGAAATCCCAGTGTTCATATCATAGTCGTAAATAGACCACGGTGTCCTCAATGAGCCATATGAAAATCATAAAATGCTGGAAGAAAATTGGGATTCTGAAGGATCCACTGAATATACAGGATCAATAAAATCAACATGCCGACCACCTTGAAACCTTTCAAGTGGTTCTCCAACAGGTGGAAGGTCAAAAACAGTTATTCTCGGAAGACCCATTTCACGCTCGTACACAACAAGATGATCAGTAAAAAGTTGAACGTTCTGAATCTTTACACTGGAAAAAAAATAAAACAAGTTAAGCTCTTTGGATCGGTAATCCCATCACAACAGAGTCAATGGAATAGTGAACATAATATTAGTACCTTCAACTACGAAGAAAGGAAAGATGAATAAACTCTAGGGATGCAATAATAAAAACAACCGTCACACACATATGCTGTTTCAACAGATAAATTTATCACTAGATAATGCATGTAGAATGGTTGGCCTTACTACGAATCAAGAACAGCAGCACATCATGTGATCAATATCCCTGTGGAAGCTGTCAAAATCACCATCTGATAAACCATAATCTATTGGATATTGGTGCATAATGTAGTCATGCATCATAATGATGTAGTGTCAACATAGAAGTCGTATCATTCCTAAGTAGAACTGAGAGAGAAGAAGGTTGATCAACTAGGCGCGCCATATAATATACTCAATTGGGTCCAAGGTCAAGAAGAATCAGGTAGTGTGAAATTGCTTGAGCCATATGTGATGTATCTGAAAACTCCTAAAAGAATAAAATAAACTGCAGCATTTTAATTCCATTAAAATATATCTATTCTGAATATATAGGATAGAACTTAGAAGGTTGACGGATAGAAAGAGACAAGAAAGCGGAGAAACCCTAGAGTCACTCAGGGCCTTGAAACCACAAAGAGAACAGAGAACAAAGAATGGGGAGGAAAAGCCCACAACATCTAGCGGGTTTGAGTCCACAAGAAGAGCATAGGAGGGGAGGGGAGGGGAGATGTACAAGGCTGCAGCAAAAACAACTGCACAAGTTTCTCATATCTTGACCATCTCAAATGACACCACTCAAGTTAATTTGTAGACCCTTAAAAACCTAAAAGCGGAAGTTACAAAAATAATCCCATTACTAAACCATCATGACAATCAGCCAGCAGCATTTTTTTTTCAAATTGCGGGTAAATGGAGGTCTTCCACCAGGCCATGGGAGGATCCTCCATCCCTCCACTATTAAGGCGGCCACCTTGACTACCACCTATTGAACCCCATGGCTCACATACCACCTAAAGAGGTGAGCTTACTAAAGATATACTCCATCTGTCCCACTTTAAATGTCCCTTACGAAAATCCATGCATTTTCAAACCCAAAAAATATATATTCCCATATATTATTCCTTTTTATTTTTTACACCAAATTAAAATATTCAATGAGTACTTTAATTTGGTGTAAAAGAATAAAAAAAATAGTATATGGAAATATATTTTTTGGGGATTTGAAAATGCACGAATTTCCGTAGGGGACATTTAAAGTGAAACATAGGGAGTACATCGCTTGCCTCCCAAATGCTGACCTTCACAAGGCGAACTCTAGCTTGACCAGCCATAGAAAGAGAGTGGCTCGCCAATGTCATCCAACGTCTGAAGATATCTACAGCACCCCGGCTGACAAGATGACACACAGGAGCCTGTATCATACCTACCACCTGGCCGTGATACAGGCCTCCATATATCACCCAATTGTCTCTATTGGTCGCATGTGTAAAGATCCGGTATTTTTAATAAATAATAATTACAAAAAAATATATATTATTTTGCTTGTTAGTTTATTTAATGCAAAAAAAATTATTTATGCCGTCATACCAATTTTATTTTTGTAATCAATCGTGCGCGCACGCACCCGCCGAGTATTTTTCCTGGTGTGTGCATGCATTGCACTGGACCAAACCTTTCCCCATTCTCTTTCCTTTGACAGAGGGAGAGATCAAATCCCCCATTTTTCTCCTTATTTTCCTCCCAGTGCGACAACTCATTGTTGTCCTAGAGTCATTATCCTTCATATAAACCAAACCCATTTTATAACCCATTTTAATCTCTTCACTATGTTTCCCAGCAAACCTTTCGGCAGAGAGGGGGGAGGGAGAGAGAGGAGGCAGCCGGCACCACCTCCGGTCCTCACCTCCGCCGATCATCATCACCAACTTCATCACCCGAACTTCATCACAACTTGAACCCGAACTCCATCACAACTTGAAGTCTTGAACCCTGTTGCCCCGCCTCGCTCCACTCCCGAACCAGCACATAAATAGTTCCAAACCGGCTGAATTTCAGTTTCAAAATCAGCTCCAAATATCAGTCCCGAAACACCCAAAACCCACCCTCCTTTCGGCCCCGAAACAACCCGAACACGGCTCCTTTTAGACTCCAACACCACCCAGACAAGCAACCCGAAATTGACCCATAACAGTGTCGGAAATGGCCACCGATGAAGCTCTGTTGCCATCTGATTCAACCCCATCCGGAACCACCTCACAGTCGAGCTCCGCGGCATCTCCGAACCGCCACCGAAATCTCTCCGTAAACCGTTTCGCAGGGCAAGAGGTAGTCCAAACTCACTTCCCTAAATATATATTATGTTCCACATTGATTATTTCGTATTTTGGTATGATGAGATTCAAACCCGATGTCGCCGGTCGAGCCGGCCGAAATCCCCTGTTTTCCCGAAATGAAACGGAGGCCACTGGAATTTGAAATGGGATTTGGATAAATTATAGTTTAATCTATGAAGTTTGTCTAGTTTATAAATCTAACCCTTGAATATTAAAAGCTAATATTATAAGCCCCAATTTAATTAGTTTCGGTTTAATTAATTTTATGGCATGATAAATTTTATTACATGATTGATTTTATTGCATTATTTGTTATTAGCATGAAATTAAAAGTTGTTAGCCGGTTAACATGTTTCGTAAAAATGTTCGATTGCGTGATATATTATTGTTCTGATAGATTGTACAAATAGGTTCTCAGAGTTAATTGCGATGTATGGATTTAACACCTTAGACATGAAAATAGGATTAATGAAAAAATGGAATAATGTGAGAGGTTGTGGGCTAAGCAGGACCTCGGGGGTAACCTGATAGGACCTCGTGTTATCGGGGGTAGCCTGGTAGGACCTTGAGGGCAGCCTGAAAGACCCAGTGTAGCTAGGGTGGCCAAGCAAGACCTCAGGGGTAGCCTGGCAGGACCTCAAGTATTGAGGGTAGCCTAGCAGGACCTTGAGGGTAGCCTGATGGACCTAGAATTGTGAGAGCAAAACCTGTAAAGTATGTCAGGCGAAGTTCTGAATTAATGGCTAGCAATTGAAATTGATCGTTGTTGTTTAAATTGCCTTTTAATTTAACCTTATTGTACATGCCTTTGTTTGTAAGTTATGGGTTTCGGGTGGGTTTTGGCTGCTGAGCGTCATCGCTCACAGTATTATGTTGCCCTGGTAACTCGAACGCCAGGTACCGAAGACGGAACAGAAATGTCGTACGATTCGATTGAGTTCAATCCTATCGATGAAGAAGCTGCATAGTCGCTCTGATTAATTTAAGTCGACTTTACTTTGGAAGCTCCTAAGTTTATTTGGAAATTGAATATTTTGATTTATTCGAAACGGTTGTAATATAATGACATATGCTTTGAAATGGTTGCGCAATAAATCTATAAATTTCTTTTGTGGAAATAATCTTTTTATTATATATATATATATATATATATATATTTTATTTATTTTATGTCTCGGAATTTTCGGGGTGTTACAGCATGATATAGAACTTTAGTTATTATCATAACACTCAAAGAGAAATCAGTATTCTGTTATGCATTAATGAGGAGAGGCACGCTTCCTTCTCTTCGAAGGATCTTAAGCTAATATATAAACATGAGTTAACTCTCATTGAAGACAAGCATTCAATACACTTTTTTTTTGAAAGGCAATTTTTTTTTACTAATCTCTAAATTTGTTACAAAGATTAACAAGAACAAGAAATGATGGCATCATATCCCTAACCCAAGACCCATTAGAGTCACAAAGCTAAGAATAATCCGAGACCCAAACCCGAGGTTAGCAAGAAACCAAGCAAGGTAACACCTGTTGAGGATAGCCCACACCTTTTTGGTACAAGCCCACATCTAATAGGCCAAGCCCAAGAAACACCCATACCTAAAGGGGCAACCAGCCCAAACCGAAAACCTAAAACCCAAGCTGCTCTACCCTCTGCCGACAGCTACCACCAACACCGGAGAACAATCCCCGCCAACCGCAACAACCCTAGCCACATTCAATACACATTGAAGGCATACATAACTCATCTACTCTGCACTCCCATCCCTCTCTCTCTCTAAGGATCCCCTGAGTTCTCTCCTCCACCTCCAATGGTCTTGAGTCACCGTATAACCACCATACGATGACGGAGGATAATAGATGTTACAACTATCAATTCTCATTTGTCATAATAATGGAACAGTCACATCTATAGAAGCTTGTACTAAAAACTTACAGCAAGACTACTGACCACTGAGAGCAATGCACGCACATATTGGACTCTCTTGTTCTTTTTATGAGTTTTATCCAGCACTCGTGTTGTCATTTTTAGCCTTGCCAAAGTATATGATTTCTATTCTGAAAATAAGTGCATTTTCCTGGGCCTCATATTCTCCGAGTAGTGCAAATTCATAATAGGCCACACCAATAGTGGGCAGGTTGTTTAGAGTTGTCATCGTGCATGAGTGCAGAACTGCGAATCAACTCACAGAAAGCAATTGCCCTGTGAATGAATCCATAGCTATGATAACATTAGCTATATTATCTTTAATTCCACCAATATCGAATTTATACTATGTATCCAACACTGTCAGTTCTTATTAATTTCATTTGAGTAAGATTCAAATTTCCAATTCATCCAACCGCTGATACAAGTTAATTAATTAAAAGAAGGGGACAACACAATGAAAGAGGCCTCCCACAATGGTCATACATATTTTGTCTCCCACCCTAACAGCATTGGATTAGAACCTAAGTACAAGAAATTACATCAACTTGAGACGAGCCAAGATTTTATTGATAATACAGCGTAGTGATAACCAACACGCAGCCAAAGTAGACGAAGAGACCCACAAAGGAGATAAATCCTACCAAGACCTCATGTACCCTTGAAAGTGATGGGTAGAGGGTACACAAGACGTATAATCTACTTCCGATGTAAACAGAAAGGTCAATATATTTCGTGTTTCACTTTGGATTTGAGTTTCTGCCTTAAAAAACTTCTTAAACTGCACTAGCACACAAACCACCAACGTGAAACAAACATTGTTCTTATTGCCCCAATCCTTGTTATCAGGCTTTACCCCACCCCAAATCCACAACAACAAGATCACCCTAAGAAGGACGGACATGGATATAGGATACAGACATGACACAACACAACACGACACGGACACACGGACACGACATTTCTCCAAAAATTAGGACACGGACACATCAAATGTAAAGTGTATTTGTATTATAGAGGCATGTTATGATTTCATATAAATGTCGGAGACATTTTAAAGTGTCCTTAGGATGTTCCCAGAGTATTGCCAACATGTCCTAGAGTATCCACAATGTGTCTAAGCAAAAGAAATATAATAAAAACATTGGACAAGTATTTAGGCATGTCCAATACGTGTTCAGAGAATGCCATGTCGTGTCCATGACTGACACTTGTTGGACATGGAAACGTGAGGCCGGTATATCCGTCCATGCTTCTTAGATATCACCTAACTACAAGAAACACAAAACAAAACACAAACTATCATACACAACTAGGAACGGGAACATGGCGAATATTGGCATATCGTACCCGATACTTGAAAACCACAACTCTACCTGAATCCGCCCCAATACCCGAACGGGGGAGGAGAAATGACCCATAACTTGATAGTCCCCGAACCGAATGGGTAACCGAATGTCATCCCAAAACAGTAAAAACAACCCATTCAACAACAAATGTGATCCTTTGCATCTTCCAAAATAAAATGACAAAATTGCTGCTTAGGTAGGCTCAACAATTTTATTTGTACAGAACTGCAATTCCATATTCCCTAAAGGATTTGGCCATAAACACTGATATCACAAACATAATAGTATTGGATGGTCGGGCTAAGGGATGAGGAAGACCTAAACTGACTTTGGATGCCATGATAAGGACTTGGGCTTACTAAATCTAAGTGAACAGGTAGCCCTAAATAGAGTCTAATAGAAAAACAAAATTCATGTAGCCCACCTCAATTGATTGAGACACAAGGCTCGGTTTGGTTGTTTTGTTGGATCACAAAAGAGAATTACAAACATTAGGTTCACAACATATAAATATAAAAAATGCAAGAAAAATGGCAAATGCACAAGCATATATGTACGCTACACGTACACAGAACGGCGGGGGAGGGGGGAGGGAACCTTAACACACACAGAGTAACGGCCTTAGTTAGCAGGGAGAGGTAGATCGACCACGATCAGAAAAGAGGGATAGATGGCGATCAGAGAAGAGGGAGACCGAAGTCATGCAGTCACCGAACTGGTGAGAGGAGGAGACGTCGCTCCTTAAGAGAGTAAGAAAGTTTTCTGTAGGAACCCAAGAATAATAGAATTTGCTAGGGCTATCTAAAATGAAAAATCGTCAATATATACATATTGAGGTTTCGTAATAGGCGTAGTTTCGTAATTTTGAGGTTTCGGTTTGGGTAACATACAAACCCGTACCAGTGGGGAAAATACAAACCGTAATTTTGAGGTTTCGGTTCGGGGATCGGTTTGGATAACATACAAACCATACCTAAACCGAACCAGATCCGTTGGCTCATATCCTCCACCAAACCCGTACCCGCGGGGAAAATATCCGTTATGGATCGGGGAAAAGCATCGGTTACGGTTTGGGTACCCGTCGGTTCAGAATGAATTGCCATCTCTGTACACAACCTATTTACAGCAAGAGGTGAATATTCTATTTTGCTTTTAACACTGTTTTGGACGATAATATCCGCTTTACCACTCCTTATGTTCTGAGAGCAGCGTCGCTGAGAATAACTACAAATTTAGATCACATTTGAAACAATAAATATAAGATTGTTTATTGGGTAAATGTTACCTAGATTGACAACTTTACAGATCGATAATCTAAAGATTACACCATACACCTAAGTACAGAACAAGCACAAAAATAAAGTTGCACCAATTAGTAAAAATGCAGAGATTGCATATGTACCTCTCTCGATAAGGGAGAAGAACTATGGTTGCAGAGATATTGTCCAGTGGGCAGGCTAGTAATTTGGAATTGAAACATTGATCACTTCTTCGGATAATGAAAAAATGATTTCCCCGGTGGCTAACTGATGTGTCAATACCATCTAGACGAGGTGTCAAAGGCATAAGCCCTTTTGCAGGCTTTGAAATGTCAAAAAAGAAGACAAACCTAGTAACTTTACTTTCAGATGCAACAAACAAAAATTCCTTGCTCTCAGAAGCCTCAAGTTCAATAGAGAACATGTCATCCTTTTCATGATAAAGGCACAAGTTGTTTGATTTTTCTGTTCCCAAATAATGTAACCATACCTGTGTATAACGAGAAAAAGCCATTAGAAAAATATGTTGAACAGAAAAGCTGTAGGGAATTGTCTCCTTCAGCAGGAAAGAAAAACATAAAGCATGCATTTTGGTTGAATAACAGAAGTTTCATAAATCTAAAATCTAATTGTGTGTGCTGACAAATAACACTTATTATGCTTGGTTCTGTTTTGAAACATGCAGTAAGCAGAATAAGAATGACATATAAAATATTTTTGGTCACAAATCCGACAAGAACATTAGCGAATATAAATAACAAGCTGACCCACAGTCCGTCACAATTTCTGATAGAACATGCATGGAACAGAATAAGAATGACTTGAACAAATTTTGGGTTACAGATCCTATGAGCTCATCTAACAAAAGTAAATAACAGCTGACCCTCAGTCCACAATTTTTTATACAACCTGTCAAAGTCCGACAACCGCTACATTTGTGCTATTTTTCCCTATATGAGCACGATACGTCCATGTTCTTACCAAAATTATGGAATGTCAAGTGCAACTTCTGAGTAAATTCGTGCTTTTTGACATATACTGTGCCCGTATATGTGAACATATAGATATTTCTAGTACTTTACATAATAGTAGTTAGTACATATAAATTGGCATCATATTAAGCACAATACGTCCATGTTCTAACAAAACTTGTGGAAATTCAAGGGCGAGATCCGATTAGATTAACTCTATTTGCCATGAATGAGCACAAGACAATGCCAATTTATAAGTATATGACACATTACATTTTATTATTTATTCAAATCACAGCCAATTTCTACCAAAAATGGAAGAAGTTGAGAACGATATCCAAAGCTAAATTTGTTTAAGTAGGAACACCATATATTGAGAAAACATGTTAATACCACCCTTTTATTTCTTGAAGAGGAGTGAGTCACGACCACACAGGACGAGTATCATGGCTCTCAAGTCTCAACTTCTCCATTGGGATGAATGATGAATAAGGCTTCAGCGCCTTGTCATCGATGTAACCAATAGCAAAATCACATTCCACATGGCATGAATACTATGTGCATGAAGTCAATATGATTAATACCACAATATCTTGCTAGACAGGGAATTGAGGGGCTTACTTGGTTTCAATTGTGGAGCAAAGGCTTCATGGTTAGGCAGGCAGTCATTAAATGAGAAAGGGAATTGGCTCTGGCACCGGATGGGTTTTTGTCAGTCTTCCAAGATGTTGGGAGGGTTTTAACAATGATTTGATGAAAGTTTTTGTTATGTTTAGCGAATGGTGTTTTTAATATGCGAACCAATGCTTCTTTTATAATATGTTTGATTCCCAGCAATGGTAAGAGAAAATGAATGTAGAGGTTGTGAAGCAATCTGAATTCGATCTAAAGCATACTAGTTCAGTATAAAAAGTTGTGCCTTGTCTGGCCGAAGGGTTGCATCCATTGTGATATAGAGCAAAGCACCATCACCCGCCCATTCAAGATTTGATGTTACACCAGCTAGAGGCTTCTCCGAAGGTGTTTTGGTCTCAGCATCAATGACATAAGCGCTGTAGATTTCATCTCCTTTAGTGTCTTCTGCATATGCTACTAACTTGTTATTTGGACTAACCTGAAATTTAAAGAAGTGAGGGAGAAGCAATAATAAAAACATACAAGGAAAAAGAATGGAAAGTACAAACTCAGAACATTTCAACACAAGGAATTATTAATTTAAAATCACCAATGCTATAATATGCATGCCCTGAAGCCTTTAAGTTCTCATCGAGTATAACATGCCCAGGAGGAGCATCTGGTCCAGTCAGCATCACATCAAAAACAGAGGGTGGAGCCTCGTTGTTAGATACTAAACGGCGACAGTGCTGAACATACTGTTTTCCTTCCAAGGTCTTTTTGTAGTAGTAGTAAGGCCCTCTCCGTACAGGTGCATATCCTCCTCCTTGATACGTCCTCTAATCTCAGCATATATCTGATCTTCTAAGTGTTTGGTTCCTAGAAAAGTGATAGAGTAGTTACAAATCCACCAATCTCAACTGTGAGGATAAGTTAATATGTTGAGTTCTAAAGTCTTGATTCATCATTCATTTATAAAAGTGGATCCAGAATGAAGTCATAAATTGTATTGACTCCTCCCACTTCCATAGGTACCTCTTCAGTTGAATGATTCTATTGCAAAAGTATAGCATGTGTCACTCATATACTAAACACCTATTAAGCACCAAGACGCTTCATGGGGTTGCCGTATTCGTGTCGGACAAGGAGGGGCACATGGGGGACATGCCATCCAATTATCTTAATTTTTAAGCTCGGGCACATCATGGGCGTGCATCCCCCAACTTAGACCTGGACCATGGCAGCCGCTACCTACCGCCATCACTATTATAGCCACTACTACTATCATTTTTTGGGTCGCAACTATACACAAGAAACAGTTTTTGCAGAAAAATACTTTCCACATTTTCTTTTGGGCAAAATAGTTTCCCTCGAAAATCCTTTTAATGGTTTAAACCCCTTTGTTGTATCTAAATCCAATTGGACCCACCTTAAAAGGTGTTTAGGTCCCACTTCATTTTGGGGTCAAAATCCCAAAAAACTCAAACCAAACCTCCATTTTTCAACAACTTAGACTAATAGAAAGGCTATTGGTGTATACTTGAACGTGGACCAACCAGGCTAATTCCAACAACTAACAATCACTTCCACAAAATCTTTGAATTGTGTACGAAAAACTGTAGTAAGAAAATCCCACATCGTCATTTGAGATAATAATCCATTTGACGAATGCAGTTCCCATCCAGTCTCCATCTCCTCCAGTTTTTTGGTCAAGTGTTGAACCGTTGTGGGCCCACCCGGAACTCATAACAATGATCAGAACGGTCTTGCTGACAAAGCTACCCTTTAAAAAATTAGCTTATCGGATACCAACGACATTTGTGGATTGAATAAATGAGCGGCACAATGATGATTTTGAGCTTAAACCGTTGATATATTTTTTCATCATCGGTGTCCGAGCGAGCTAATTTTTTTTCGAGGGAGGGTTTCAATCGAGGTTGTGGGCCCAAAACTGATAAGACTCTCAGTTTAACGACCATATCAAGGACATATACTAGTTAATAGTTGATCAAATGAATAGAAACGAAGTAAAAGATTGCAACCGTAGATACCAGACATGACGAATTCGGTGTAGGCATTCTCGTCTTGGAGGTAAGAGAGCATCTGAGCATTAGAACGAGAATCGTCGCGAAGCCATTGGTAGTTGTCGACCCTCAAGTCTCCGAACATCTCCATTTCGTACTTCTCCTTCTTCGCAATAGGCGGATCCTTGTTCGATGAAGAAGAAGAAGAAGAACAAGTCATTGTCGTCATTGCTGCCGTCGATGATGATGAGGGAGATAACAGCACGAGTGGAAACCTTCTCGACGAAGTGAGTGAGAGTGAAGGCGGCGGCGGCAGCGGCGGTATAGAAACCAGCTTGGTCGTCGTCGTGAGTCCTAGGAAATGGCTGTGGTAGTGTCTCCGAATGGGAAATGCGCCAACCCCAACTCTGCCGCAGCGTCTAATATCACGTACAAACATTTGAATTTCTTCCCTTTTTCGATTTTTCCATTTAGACTCTGTTTGGAACCTTAAGGAAAAAAAAAAGAAAATGAAATGAAAATAAAATAAAATGGGAGGAAAATGAGAGGAAAAGATTTAACAAAATAAAATTGTTATTTTTTTCTCCCTTTCTCTTTTAACCTAATAATAGGAGGGAAAAAAATTTAGTTTTCCTTTCTTTTTATTTCCTTTCCTTAAGTTCCAAACAGAGCTCACGAGATCTCTCGGGTTTTGGACTAGACGATGTTCATCTTCTTTTTGGATATTTCTTGGATTATTTTTAGTAATCGAGACGGTTAATATTTTAGAATTTATCAAAATCATTTCGATCAGATAAAATTTGATTTGGTCTCGGAACACTTTTATGTTGAGGATTGAAAAAAGATTTGCAACATCGAATTAAATCCCATTTTTCAATATGAATGGAACCTTGCTACTTGCACAGCAAATCTGTGCACAGATTCGTTATGGGGCCCACTAAGAGTCTCATACAAATAATTCAATCCGTTAATTATGTTTAAACATATTTTCAAGGGTCTCCGCAAAAAATTAGTTAAATCCAATACCTATAAGTGCTTGATCTAATCATTTAACTTTTCATTCAGGTTTTTAGAGTATGAAAAGTAAGACGATTAGATCAAGTACTTATAGGTATCAAATTGAGATGATTTTTTGCGAGAGCCCTTGAAAAAATATTTTAAACATAATGAACGGCTCGAATCACTTGTGTGGGACCAGTAGTAGGCCCCACATAGAAATTTGTGCACGATCTGTGTACAGATTTGCTGTGTCCACAGACTTTCTGATATGAATGTGCTCCGAAATCATATCAAACTTTATTAGATTGAAATGATATTTTCTTGGACATTTTCTCGACAAGTTGAAAAATATGAACAATGTCAATCATTAAAACATGCCTAAAAAGGACCTGAAAAAGGGATGAACAGACCGACCCGGGGGCGTTGCTGGACAGTAGCGCGTTGCTGTGCCCGAATTCTGAGCCCACTTCGGTCTCGCTTCAATGATCGAAAGTGTTCACTTCGTAGAGCTCATCAAGTAGAACAACTATGCAAAAAATCAACTTAATTAGATATCATTAAGTGTCTAATCGGAACTCATATAACTCTCGGTCCATGGGTTACAGTGGATATGATCCAGTGTTTCGGATCCATTCTTTTCAAGATAAAAAGGTTCTAATTGATAAGCACCCGATAATGCAATGTAGGGTGCGCTAATTATCTAGTTTTAGTTAATTTTATCAATTAATTAGTTGTTGTTAATTACTTTTGCTTTTAAGGTATTCTAGTTTCATTTTGTAGAAAATTGTTCAAAGCAGGGAACGAAAGTCAAGCATAGGGCTTAAGCTGTAGAGACCCAAATATTTTGAATTTCGAAAATGATTATTAAACTCCTAATTGAGAAGTTATGAATTATTTGGTGATTAATTAGATTGGGGCTTGATATGGAAGAATAGAAACTAGAGGGAGTGGATGTGTGATTTGCTAATATGTGTGTATATATAGTGATGTGTGGGAGTGTAGGAGATAATTTCATCTCCCAACCTCTCTCTCTCATCCGTTCCCCTCTCTCTCTCTACCGTCTCTCTTTCTCTCTCCTCTCTTCTCACTCAAAACTTCACTTAAACTCTCAAGATCTTCAAGAAACAACCTCTCTCCAGCCTTTGAATCTCGTTCTCGGACTTGGAATTCCTTGGGTCGAGCTTAAATCAAAGTTTCAGAGTTCGAGAGGTTAGGGCTCGTTCAAAAACACTTGAATCTCGGCCGTTGTTGCGAGGTAGGGATTTCTTTACCTCTTTTATACGTTATATGTTGATTTGGTGTAAAATCGTGCCTTGGGTTGTTAGATTTAGTTGTTGTGTTTGCCTTAAAAATCTGCAGAAATCGCTGCTTGAAACCTCGCTGTATCGATACAGATTAAGGATTGTATCGATACTATAAACTTATCTTTCTGGACAGAGAGTGTTGTATCGATACGACCACAGGCTTAACTCTAGATTTGTTCCTGCTGCTCCTTCGTCGATTGTTTTGACCTCAGATCACTTCTAAACCCTCTTGGACACCTCCTAATCTATCTTAAATATGTCCAATTGACTTCCTTGGATTAGTTGACGCTATCCTCATTCCGTTGGTCTTCCGTTAGCAAGAACCGAATAAGGAATTACTTAGTTAAACGTCGTTAACATGCTTTCTATGGATTGTTGGTATTTGCGATCACTCTAGGTGCATTTGTGATGACATTGGCATGATGCATGATGGTTTAGCTATGATTGTGATCATGGGAAGAGTCTTAGTTTGCATATTGTATGAGGATATGGTCGGTTGGGTTGGGAGCTGGTTTTGGGAGTCTCGTAGCGCAAGGGGTGGTAATACAGAGACTTAGATGGGTTTCGTAATGCAAGTGGTGGTAATACGGTAACCCGAGTCGTTAGGGATCACCGTGACGCATGGGGTGGCACCACGATAATCCTCGTGGTGTTTTACGGTAACGCAAGGGGTGGAAATACCGATGGTGGGAGTTTAGGATA
Organism: Rhododendron kiyosumense; assembly: GCA_019656275.1. Classification (NCBI taxonomy): domain Eukaryota; kingdom Viridiplantae; phylum Streptophyta; class Magnoliopsida; order Ericales; family Ericaceae; genus Rhododendron; species Rhododendron kiyosumense. The sequence goes on along the minus strand of BPLS01000202.1, from coordinate 2,319,327 downwards.
GCGAGTCGAGTTGCAAATCGGAGAGTGTTCGAGTCTTATGGATTGTGTGACTAATTGAGATGTTGGTATATCTTGAACAAACTTAATGAATGTCGATACATTTATAAACTAGATGTTACCACATGATTGAACTACATCTCCTTGACTTCTTATCTTGCACTTGTCTTCCTTCTTGCATCTATCTTCATATTTACGTATAAGATTAGTAAAGATTTTCCTATTAGGCTAGTATAACTCAACAAAATCCTTCTTTTTTAGGATCGAATGTTGGGCAATAGACTACATACAATGGCATGTTTGGACATGAAGATTTTTGGGAGCTAACCTTTTCTTAGTTACTTAATCATCTTTTGTACTGATATGCTTTTAGTAAAGATGAGTATGTAACTAATTATTCTTAAATTCTTTTTAACTAAAAAGTTTGTAATATTCTGAACATGTTATATTTGGATTAGAGTTAATTTGGGCCGTGGTGCCATAGTTGTATTTTGTTAATCATGGGGACTTGTTTGTAAATTTAAACAGGTGGGAAACTCCTTAGGTAATACGTATGATACGCGAGGTTCTTGTATCAAATGATATTATTTATTTATGTTGAAAATTTAGGTCGTGACATAAGCAGCTCGGCATCGGTAGAAGGGGAAACATTCAATCGATACTGAGGTGATTTCAAGGCACAATAGCTCAAGCAACCTCAACATCAATAGAACCTGCATCTTCCAATCGGTACCGAGCTTCATCAGCGACAGCCATCAACATCTCGGCATCGATGGAGTTCAATTCAGTCAATCGGTACCGAGGCCCTTTCATCAGCAACTTATGACCTTTGCCATCAGTACCGAGAGTCTTAGAGGAAGATTTTTGGATCTCCTGGAGAATATTCCATGCATGTACCTTAGAGGATATAAAGCCCATGATGTCACTTTGTACAAACAAGTAGAATAACTTGTGTATTGCATAATTTTAGATCTATAATAAGATTACTTGCTTTTTGAATTGTTCTTCATTGTTCTTCATTTCCAGCCCTTGAATATTTCATTTTCTGCCTTAGTTAATTAGATTTTGCTATTGTTCTCTTCATTAAAGTTGTAGCTGCTACTCCGATCTATCGTTTAATCTAATTTTCTTCAAGTGTTGTTATTTCACTATGCTTAGTAGATTTTTGCTTGCTCTTATCTTCATAGATATGAGTGAGTATTTTTCTAGGGTTAGGTCATGGAGTGATTAGCACCTCACGGCACAAGTAAAATTGCATTTGTCACCAATAACGTTTGAATCTTTGGTTCGAAAATCGATGTGGGGTCCGGGTTTGTTTGTCAAATTGCTAAGGTGTTAACCTCTTTGATCATGTGTAGGTAAGAGCATAACCTACTTACCACACATGATGCTTGGAGCTCTGTCGCACAAAGTGTTTGCTAAATAAATTCTAGAGCTAGCTTGGTAATCGAACCATTCTATCTTCCGAGTTAAGAACCTTAGTTGAGTATTTTAAACCACGTATTTGGGTGAGAAAAGTAATTGGACTTGAGTCGTGTGTGTTAATTTATTCCTAGACCTAACATGCTTTTTATACTAGTTTATTCGATTTTAATTTAGCCTTTTTTTACTTCCCACCGCATACATAAAACAAAGTTGGGTGCCTAAAATCCGAAAACCTTGCTTACTTCTACAAATCCAGTAAAGCCGTACTAATTATTTCCGTGGGTACGATCCCAGTCTTTCGGATTATTATGCTTCAATTGGACGTTTATACCCTATGCTTGGGGTGATCTTATTTGATATATCGACAAACGAAGCACCAATCAGGCACTTACTGATATCCAATTAAGCTGATTTTTTGCATAGTTATTTTACTCGACGAGCTCTATGAAGTGAACACTTCCGATCATCGGAGCGAGACCAAAGTGGGCCCAGAATTCGGGCACAGCAGCACCCCCGGGTCCATGAACAGACGTCAACTCCAAAACCAAGACCACAGAGGGTCATGTTCCATATAGGAACAATATTACTATTTTTAAATGCACAACACACATATACTGGTTTTGCTAGCTGATGTTTATAGTCGCATCCTGATTTTCATCCGCGGTCATCCAACCAATTTTGTAGGGCAAAAAGGCAACGCTTTAAAATCTTAACTTTAAAATGCAATGATTTGTTAATTTTGCGTTTGAAGGTGTGACTTGGACTTTTATTCAAAGAAAAAAAAAAGAGTCGCCAGGTGTGTCAAGTCACCCGTTAAAATTGTTTTGTGAAGAAAATGGTATTAACTCTTTTGTATTTTCGTTTGAGCAAAATTTTCTTTCAAACGTTTGTAATTGACTCCCATTTGAGGGTCTACGAAGTAGATATGGATTCGAAATTTACTGTTATGTGTGGGGAAGGTGTTAGGCACTTCACATCGTTCTCTCGGTTATATATGTTTCAAAATTGACTTTATTTATTAATAATATGACCATCAGTCCTCTTTTTGTGTTTAAGGCATATAGAATCCTAGTTTCACTAGGACTCGAATGTGGCTACTTTATCACCGAAAAACAGTGACTAGGTACTTTTAGGTTCAACGCCATCCTTATAAATACGTAAAGAGCACATTGTTCACTCGGCCAGATACAACGATCTTCTTTTCATTTACACAGAATAAGGGAATGCAAAGTGGTTCTCTAAGCGATGCACACCTTATTTTTTATTTTAAGATATGTGAAATTCTTTCATCGGGACTCGAATGTGGCTACGTTATCACCGACAAATGATCACTCGGTACTTTTAGGTTTCATAGCATACTATAAACAAAATAAATAAAAAGAACATCATTGTGATATTAATCTAAGTAATTAAAAAATATATTTGAGTTGAATTGAAAATTATAATTGAAAGGGGAAATACCCCTATGTAGAATTACATCTTCCTCACCTTGTGCGGTGGAATTTTACAAAAGTGCACTCAGAAATTAAACTAGATAAAAATATAACTAGAAATATCACAAAATTCGATCTGTACTTGTTTTTAGTTGTAATAGAGGTGTCAAATGGGCTAGGCCATGTAGGCATGGCTCGTTTAGCTTCCTGCCAACCGCGCTTCATGTCATGTTGTGCCGGCCAGTTTACTTTATCGTGTTATGTTGTGTCATGCCATTTTTTAATCGTGTTATGCCGGTCCGTTTACTTAATCGTGTCATGTCGTGCCGTGCCATTTTTTAATCGTATCGTGCCAGCCCATTTACTTAATCGGGTCGTGCCATGCTGTGCCATTTTCTAATCGTGTTGTGCCCATGTTGGTACATCATCAACCGAGTTTTGTCGGGAAGAAAAAAAATTCTGAAAAGTGTAAAATTTTTATCAACACAAAAAGTGTAAAATGTTATGTTACAATATAAAATAAGAAATTAATATTTTTTGATAATAAAATTAGTATTTGGTGTGCCATGCCCATCTAAGAGAGTGTCATGTCGTGCGACATTTAAGTGTGTCGTGCCTGTCTAAAATCGTGCATGTGTCTTGCCCGTCCACATTTCAATGTGAAATGCCTGTGCCGAGCCCGTCTAAAACCGTGCTTATGTCATGTCGTGCCACATTTCAACGTGCCGTGCCATGCCATCTAGCCCGGTCCATTTGACACCTCTATACTGTAAAATTGTTGTCATATATTCCTTGCTTACAATGAAACTTTTAGGCTATGTGGACCAGTGATCAATTTGTTGGGAAGAGTTGAAAAGAAAGTCAAATTGGGGAAGTTGGTTATTCCAACCAATACAGATTTATACTTTTTAGGGAGAATTTTTCATAAGTCCACTGTACCACTTTTCAAACCCATCTAGTCCACTTCTAAGTTTCATAACCCACTAAGTCCACTAATAATTTTAATGACAAAAATACCCTACCTAAGAAATAAGGGCCTTGTTTGGCTAACGTGAAAATATATATTTTCCATTTTTTTTGTTTTTGTTGCGATCAAGCCACCGCCGCCGCCACAACTGCCACCACAGTTGTTGTCGCCGCCACCACCACTACCGTTGCCGCTACCATCACGCCACATATAACATTATATGTGTAACAAAAAATGTATTTTTTTATTTTTCTCTATTTTTTTTTATTGAATCCGCTACACTTAACATTTAACGTTATATATGTGACAAATTTCTCTTTTTATTTTTTTCTATTTTTCTTGTATTGATTTTTTAACGTTATATGAGTGATAAAAATTTGCTAACATACAACATTATATGTGTAGCAAAAATTTTCTAACATGCAACATTTCTTTTTGATTTTTTTTTTTTAGTCTTTAATGTTATATGCTAGTCCATACAAAACATATAACATTATATGTGAGTTTTTGAATATCTAAATGTCTCAAAAAAAAAAAAAAAACATATAACATTATATTTGAGCTTATGCAACTTTGAATCTCACAAAAAAATAAAACAGAACATACCATTATATATGACGGAGTATATACCGTTATATATGACAGAAACTCATATATAACGTTACACGGTACAAAAAAATCATATATAGCGTTATATGTTCTCTTTATTAAATAACATAGAACATTTTTAACATAGAATGTTATATATAACAATATAACGTATATATTATTATATCTCTCTCTAACTAAGAATGTTTTTAAAAAAATGACATTAAATAACAACAAAAACACACAAAAATATATTTTTTGCGTGACATGAAATACACACATATAACCTTATATTTTTTTCAAACAACACAATCTGTTCCAACCTTATATGTCTAGTCCTAGAAAAAACACATATATAACCTTATATATTTATTCAAAAAACTCCAAATATATCAAAAGCAAGTCGGAGAGGTCGCGGCGCAGACCAAATCAATAAGCGATTGATGAAAAGTACAAATATAACCTTAACCTTATATATTTATTCAAAACCAGGAGAGAGAGAGAGAGAGAGAGAGAGAGAGAGAGAGAGAGAGAGAGAG